>JAQJVL010000124.1:215016-677115 GCA_035578905.1 Stictocephala bisonia
AGGTCTGAAGGGATAATCGGATCATCTTCACCGATCGCTTAGTTTTAACGACAACATTTACCCTATAGTTATCGTGTATATAATGCAAAAATATATATAATTAGTTGTAAATATAAATATCTTGAGTAAATCAATGTGTGTACTTAAATTTTTTTAAGGCGTGGAGTGGCAGCCCTGCATGTAAGTCAAGCAAACTGTGATACCTAATGTTGAACGTCTAAATAGCTTATAGGTTACGTTCTTTCATATTCTCATGAGGTCAAATAACAAATTAGCCCGATGAAATATGATTTCAGATATAATACGAGTATAAAGTAAATAAAGTTTTTATTTATTTTAGAGTACATTATTTGTCGTAAATTGAAACAAACTAGGGGAAACCTCTGAACTATTTGCTTGCCAACCCCATCGCGTCACCTCACCCTTTTAACCTTGGTATGTGACGCCTGAAAACATTAAAAAAGACGGACTACCATAAAAAGCAAAAGAACATATATGTAATACATTTTCTGTTTAACAGTTGTTTTTGATGACGTAAAAATTTAGACGGTTATAAATATATACTAAACATACACTGTGTTTACACCAGCATTTACATAAACAGCTGTTACATGTATTACTAAAAATAATGTAGAGATAGAAACTAGTTGGCTATTTTAGAGACTGAGGTGGAGCACAGGTTATTTTTTCCAGGTATAATTCCAACCATCATAATAACCCTTAGGCCTTAACATAAATACAATGAAGCTTCTTCATAAGAAGATAAAAACTGCTTTATAATGAAATATTCATAAATCGAAATCGTCAGGTTAGAGATTTTGATGACAGACTAAACATAAAACTTAATGAGAAGTGGAACAGCGGAACGTGAGTCATAAAAGAGAGGAACGTAATAAAATGGTGAACCGTCAGGTGTTTGAGCGGTGTTTCCGGGGATTCTCTTAAACGCAAATTAATTAAACCTACAAAGAAGCCATTAGGGTGTTTAAATTCTCACCAGATTTTCTTATTAAAGCCAGATAAGAATCTATTGTAGACTGTATCGTTTCTCAGTGGAAGTAATTAGTGTGAGGTATGTCAGTATTTCAAGTATTTACTGTCGGAAAAAAATTACATGAACAAATTAAAATCCATTTTGATGATGACACATTGCTAATAACTATGGAATGCCAAATATATGAAAAGTAGTAATGTACAAGGCGTTTTTTTTAAATCGCAACCCATTATTTTGAATAAAAATGGCAAACACAACATATATCTAAAACATATTTTATTATTATTTAAATTTATTGCTACTATTTACATGGTTTTAATGACGTTTTTGTTTAGGTTTGGTGTTCAAATAAACCAGCACTATAGCATTTATATAATTTTCTGCTCTCTTTAGTAAATATCTGAACTACCTTTTTCAAAGTTTGCTCAAAACCATATTTCTAACCTAAACTTAATGATATTGCACGAAACCCAAATAAAGTGAACAACAATACCACAATGTAAATCAGCTGATGCCAAGGAAGAAGAAGAACCAGGGCTACCAAACTATGAACTTGTAACTATCTTAAACCTTCATTTTCTGTACTTGTAAATAGGGTTGCGTTTTAAAAGAAACACCCTGAATAATATAATCTATTTAACAAACAAACCAAGTTTTAGGTTATCTATACACAGGACTATAATTTTTTCGAAATTATTAAAATCTATGGTTTTGAAATTTGAATCATATAAATATTTACTTTTATCAACATTACAAATTTAAGTGTGTAGTTTTTACAATTTCAAAGAACTCAAAACCTATATATTTTCATCATATTATTTATTCATTCGGTCGTTAAGACGCTGATCTTCACGATATGGATAAATATGAGGGTGTTAGTATATTGAGTCATGATGAACGACTGTAGTCATTGTTACCAACGTAGACTGTTCTTTAGAAAGAGCCATTCATTATTAACCAGTTACCAAGGCAATTCAGATCTATGTGGTGAATCTGAACCACATATTATTAGTTTTATTTTCAGCCGGTTGACAAGCCTGATACTTCGTTCACTTCTTTACTCAACATCCACACCCTGACTACTACCCAACACGGACACCCCAGATTTCTCTAGTAGTGTCCACGCCGATAGTAACCACTGAGTGGACACCGTACCTGTATTAAGAGGATATAGCATAGAACATATCACCTACAATCTCCACAACACTTTCTCCCCAAGTAGCTGTGTTACTGCACTGAGCCTGTAGCTCTAATTTAATTAATTATTGTATACATTTAAAACTCAAAATATCTATTTGCTATAGTGTTATTATTAAGGCTTTTATAAATATTCAATGGGGCTAAATCATGTACTGTTTTCGTTCTGCTAAAATCATTTTGTAAACTTGGAAACTCAATTTTAAACTAATAGTTAGGACTATGTTAAATAATTTTAACTGAATTTCTCTCCTGAAAGTAATTTATGTAACAATTTACTTAATTACTTACAATTTACTTAATTAATTTACAATTTACTTACAATTATTTAATGCCAACTTGATGAATGAAACATTTTCTTTAACATAATTATTTGAATTTTACTGTTGTTAAAGTTTTTTTAACTACAATCAAATGTATTTAATTTTACTTTATAAATAGCTTTACTATGTAGATCATAGAGGACATTTAAGTAAAGTTCCCAACCACAGATACAATTTAGTTAGAATTCTATGTTTTTATTATTTATTGAAACTTAGGAAATCGTGTAGAAACATTGTGAATATTTTATTTAGTAATAATGAACGCATTTACGATATAACAATAGATTTTCAACTAATTAAAGTCAACGTTAATAATTTAATTAACGGTTTTGTTTTCGGTGTTTGGACTTAAAACAGATTGACTGGATAATACAAAAATACCCAAGTTCTTACGCTAAACACAGCCACTACAGCAGTGACGTGTCGCCCATGTTACTAACTCCGGGTTAAGATTACAGTAAATATAATTTCCTCGACAAAAAACGTTACCAGGAAAATCAACTAAACATAAACAGAGAAGTTTCCGTTCGTGATAATTTAAACAATTATGCTGTTAAATACTAATTTTACTAAAGGGGTTTCCTTAACGTAATCACACTTTGCAATTTTTCTACGAACTATTTTCTGTGAAGTTAACACAGTTGAAAACTCTACATAAAAATACAAGTTTTACGAGTAATTGTATAACTACTTTATAAATGAGTTGAGGGTATAACCACTTGAAATTTGACTGTAATGGAATGAAAATATCTACATAGTTTACGATACCTAGCTGTCAAAATTAAATTTTAAAGCTATTCAGTTTCTAATTATTACAGGATTGTTTTTTTGTGGTAGCTGCAATAGCTACAAAATCGTGACAATCCAGCTACCAGATTTGTTGATCGTTCACAACTACCCAAAAGGGTCTGTACAGCTTTAAATAGTTGCAGTAGACGGGAACAGAATCATTTAGCTTTGTGACAGAAAATTACCTTACAGTTTTATTTTTTTAATGTACCGACATGACATTTAGTTCTTGATTCAATCACAGCTGTTTAAAATTAACAAATGGTAGCTGACAACAAACCGTTTGATATAAAACATGCTTCTCGTAGATAATAGTAAATATACGATTTAAAAAAGAACTAAAGAAAGAAACTATAAAAGACAGGAATAATTTTATGTCCAGTTCAATATGCTAATGAAGCGGATTAATACAATATCAGACAAAACCAAACGCCACGTCTGACACGAGCTCATTAATTTAGGATTTGACTTGAGGAAAATCCTTTGTCGATGTGTTTTTGTTGGGAAATAATCTTCTCTGTGTAAACCTCCGTTTATCCCTTAAAACCACTTTTACTGACACAACCTTTTAGAAGGGATAGTACTCAGAGTGGTTATTAATATTTTGGATTGAAAACTTTATAAATCAACTAATTTCTCCGGACATTTATGGGTTTCTTAAAAAATAGAAACTGTAATTTCAAGATCAAGAATATTAAAATTCTGTTCCTGCAAATAATTATCAAATATAATAGTGAAACGTTAATTTTTACTTGCCAAATTTCTATAAGTTGATTACTTTTTTATTTTTTTGATTCTCTTAAAATAAACATACCTAGGTACTAAAGCATAGTGCTGTAACCCAGCTTCTTAGGGCAAAGGGTTAAAGAGATTGTAGGCGATAACTAAGTTCAGGACTCTTATACCGACACAGCGTCCACTCAATGGACACTGCCAGAAAACTCTGGGATTGTAATGTTAGGTGATAGTCAGGATTATAATTCTGTAAACGTTGTTCGTAAGATAATTTTTTGTCGTCTCAATTGTTTACAATTTTAACATCTTTCATTAGAGTAGGTTTATCACGAGACTAAGATTATCTTTTTTTATTCAGCAGTAAAATACGTTCTGATGAAGAAAAAAATGTGTGTGTATCAAAATGTAAACAAAATACAATAGCCTGTTACCCAATATTTCAAATTATATTCCGTTGAATTCAATTTAACCATTTTGTGGGGTGATTAGTAAATATAATGAAATGTTGTTAAGACTTACATCTAAAATGATATAATAAGTATAAAATTAATAATAATAAAAATGTATTTATAAATAAATTAAAAATAATTAATAAGAAATGAAAATTAATAGGAAAGTAATAATTATGACAAAACACGTATACGAAATGATTTACCTCATATTTTTATAGAAATCTTTTTATAAGTGTGAATTAATATATTCCTAAGCATGCTTCTTAATTTGACAAGTTCTTTATTAACAATAAATTATGTTTTACCAGACACTATATCCAACCCTTATTAATAAAAAATACATACATATACATACCAATAATTATAAAATATTATGAACTCTAAGAAGCTACGGATTCTCATTCAACATTTGATTAGAATGAGACTTTGGACTTTGTAAGGATTGCTTTATTTATGTGGGTGCTATGAAATGGCCATGAGTGCAGTGTTCTTCGGCAACTAAGTCGTGGGATAAAATATACTTGACATAATATACAGTCGCTAAAACATACTTTCCAGTTAATTTGCATATATTATATTAAATCGATTTTATGTATAAAGGCGAGTATATCTATGATTATTCTTCCGGATATTTTAATTCTTGTCTTTGTAATGGTTGCTTAAACTACTCAGGCCTACGCGCAGGCGTCAGGCCCATGTAGGCTTATTTTCTTAGTCATAGCATTACTGTTAGTTATAAACTCCTTTGTTGAAAACCTTCACTTTTAGTTTTAGTTTTATTATGCTTGTATTGCATTTATTTTTCTCTTAAAATTGAAATTCAATGTATAGTATTATTGTTTACAGTATTGTTCAGTGAAATAAAAATAATTGTTCATTCATTGAAAACAAATATTACTAAGTTTATTTGTTTACGCAAATGTTTATAGTTTTGATATTGTTCGAGCAAAAGCATGGGAATATTTTTAAATCTAATTTACATATTAGTATATAATAAGACTGTTCCATTAGTTAAAATGGTTCTGCAAGACTTTGAATGTCCCAATTCAGAGTTTTAAAAAAATAGGATTTATCAGGTCCCAAATTTTTAAATATTTTGCCATCAACAACATGATTTAATCTGGACTCTCCCAAAATAAACATATCTAGAAACTAATGCGCAGTGATGTAACCCAGCTACTTAAGGTTGTGTTGAAGATATTGTAGATAATAGGTTCTGAGCTCGGCCCTCTTATACTGATACAGCACCTACTCAATGGTTTCCTTCGATGTGGACACCACTAAAGGTGTCCGTGTTTGGTGATAGTCGGGGTTTAAAGCTGAAATTTACACCAATACTAAATGGTTCGGATTCCACTTAAGGCTGTAGGTCCTTTAGATACGCTGGCTGTTTAGTGTTAATAAATAGCTCTTTCTAAGGAACATTCGACCTTACGTGGTAACAATGACTACACTCGTTCATCTAAACTCACCACATTTATTCACCCCTCATACCTCTGTGATCGGTGTGTTAATTATAAATAACAAAGATGTTTGACTTATTAACTTTGACCATAGTAATACTATTTGGATAATAAATTACTAGATATTTTCTACGCTTATCCATAGATCCATATTCTAGGAAATAACCATCCCAGAGCTGGAAGCCGAAGGTTGTAAGGCGTCAAGACTTTCAACCTCAATTAGAGCCCTATTTTAACGCAGGTTCAAATCCTGATTTTTACTGGAATTACCTATCAGTAATATTCACCTCCTACTTTACTGGTTCGCCCCCCTGCTCTGTCTGAATAAGTTCTCGACACAGATTAATTATTCTCCGTGGGGGGTGGATAGAGTAAGGTTAAAAAGATAATCGGCCTCTTCTGTTTTATATATATATATATATATATATATATATATATATATATATATATATATATATATATATATATATATAAAATAACTTAAATATAGTGATAACCTCATTTGCAAGTTGGAAATTAGTATAAATTTACATTAAATTTATCATTAAAAAGTGAATATTAGGTAAGTGCCTTAAAATAAATATCTAGGGTTAGGTTTTTAAAATCAGTTAATTATTTGCAATACGTAATATCAGCTCCATACAAATTGTGTGACTATTTTTGTATTTGTATGTAGTCAGTTACTCCAACATTTTTCCTTCAAATCAAATAAGCAAAGTCAACTTGAGTAAACAGTAATATATTTATAAAAAATAAAATTCTCAATAAATGTTAACTAAATCTACTCTTGTGTGAGAGATTAATAACACGGAACATGGACGGTTCAATATGATTGATAGGGGGACATTTGAATTGGTGATTGTGTTCCAGAGAGACACGATGATGTATTATGTGTTGGCTTCGTATTGAGTAATTGTCGGCTGTTTGGTGACGAGTAACTCCATACAATAGAGATTTGGAGAATTTACTAAAAGAAGAATGAAAATAAAATTGAGTATTTTGGGCCAGAAAAGTGAAACTATAAAACAGAAAAATTATCAAATCTTTCTTAAAACATCAGAAAAAGAAGGTTGAACATTTATGGACTCGTCCACAGATAACCAGAAACTAGGCTAGCTAAATGGGTCATCAGCCACATTTTGTGGTGGTCTAGACAACCACTCCATGATCATTCTAGTAAGAAAATATCTGGAAGGAGTGAAAATAAAAGGCAAATTGTGAAGAGGAATACAAACAGAACAAAATTAAGAAGTAGAATTTGTTATGAGATTCTACATAATGTACAACATTCCATGGACAAAATGGAGTGAAGAAAGGTAGAAATTTCAGGAAAAAGTGCAGGAAATATAACAAAGTGGAATAAATGTATCAATAAACATCCAAACCAATAATGTATAGTTTACTTTGTTTAAGCCAACAGGGTTTAAACGCTTTTAAAAATAATAATAATTGTGTATTGTCAATAATATTCAGTACAAGTAAACGTCACACAACACAAATTTATTACAATATAAGCACAAAATGCACAAATATACTACAATACAAGCACAAAATGCACAAATATTATGGTGATCGATATCGTCGAACCGGTGAATATAAATAAATATAAATAAAAAAGAATACAATGGGAATTTTGGCGCCAGTGGGACAGAGTCCTGAGGTCCGAGAGTAAAATGCGTTATTAGTGAGCTTGTAGGGGCCAAGATAAACCTATGTAAAAAATTCAAAGTGAATTTGACATATAGTTTTGGAGAAAGATTAATGAGTGGTTAATTTCATATATATCTTTATTAAATTTAAAGTTTTTCCGATTGAAATCAGTTTGTTCTCTTAGATAAAAAATTTTCAATGTCTAGATAGATCTGTAAGTCTAATTTTAGAGGGCACAAAATACGGTAACTGACTATGAATTAGTGAAATATCGTGTTTCTTGCTATGTTAAGCCATGTTCTATGACCTTGGATATACAGTGTTTAAATTAAATTGTATATTTTCCCATTGAATACAGTATCCTACATAACAACATTTTACAGTTTAGAAAAATCTATACTTCTACTCTTAGAGGCCATTAATTAACCAATTTGATTTTTACGTACAGATTGAAATTCTGGCTCTACCTAAGTATGAAGGAGGTGAGCTAGAGCAAAACGTCATAAGGTTA
The DNA here is from genome assembly GCA_035578905.1 of Stictocephala bisonia. NCBI lineage: Eukaryota > Metazoa > Arthropoda > Insecta > Hemiptera > Membracidae > Stictocephala > Stictocephala bisonia. Next base: position 223,131 of record JAQJVL010000124.1, read on the forward strand.
AAGTTGTAGATCGTCTCAAATCAGACGCAGAAAATGGTGTTAGTTTTGCTGTAGAACCATTCATTTAGCCACTACAGTCCAATTATAGAAACTCTGTTTATGGTATTTAAAAATTTTGGGACTAAAAAGGCTGCCATCTTTGATTTACTAAGAATTTTTCAAAATCCCTTCTCACTGCACATCTAAAACGTAAGATCTTTGACTCTACAAAATTTCAGCCTCGTAGGCTTAGTACTTTTTTAGTTAGAGCAATTAGTGAGTGAGTCAGTGGTGTTTGCCTTTTACAGGTATAGATGATATTGGAAACACGTACGTAATATTGGTTGAAATTTATATTGAATACCAGTAATAATACTTCAAATACATTGGTATATAAATACTTTCTAACACTGGTACTAGTGTTAGAAATGTAATACCTTAACTCATTAGTCTTAGTACTTGTTATGACTAATGGGTTAAGATAGTTCATTTGAAGAATAGTTTGTGACCGACTCTTTGCTGTAGTGAACTTTGGTGGTGAACTAGTTCAAATTCATAATAATTGTGAACCATTAACTAAAAGAACTTAACGTTCAGATGATGGGTGTTGTTTTATTTTTCTATTACTGTATATACATTTAACTGTACATAGTTTCCTAATGTTTGACAAGTATTCTTCAAAGCTCTGTTAATATTATAGTTCTTTTATAATCTCTTCCTAAAATATGAAAATAATGATGTTGTTACTTTAACTACATTCAGTTGGGCTTACTCTGATCCACGAAGTATATTTATTGAATTGACATAAATAAAATAGTTCTTTTACCTCGATCGTTTGCGAGTCACCCATTCATTAAGTATACTATATAAAAGTTAATATTAATTAAAACCAAGTGTCACCCATTCATTAAGTATACTATATAAAAGTTAATATTAATTAAAACCAAGTATCGTCAGAATACCTAACAATTATTAACGCATGGATACACGCTTGTTCTATCGAATGTTCTTATCATTTCAAGAACATCCGACTTTCTTATCGAATTTTAATCCACTATACACCGATATGTTGAATATCATTAAATTGCCATTTTTCAGTGACTCCCTCAGTTAACTGATGGGTACACCTAGAGATAAATTACACCCAGTGTAAAGGGACATGGCATTCATTATAGTTAACCCAAGTGACGACTGCAACACTGTGCTGTCTAGGGCACTGGATATTTGTAACACAAAGTGTACTGTGTAAGTGTGTGTTTTGTAAATAATGTAAACTAACAAAACAAAACACCAAAGTATATAAATATATAATTTAAATTTGGAAAAGTAAGATAATAGCTAAAATGTATTGGGTGAACAGTAATTGTTGGCGTTTTTTGTCAGAATGAACAATACTATTTTGTCAATAAAATTGTAAAGAACTCTTTATATACATATCAAATAAATACGTATGAAAAAGGGAAATTAAGATGAGAATCGAATCTAAATGGATAGTGGATTGATGCTATCTGATGCTGGAGGGGACTAAAAATGCTGTTTGAATAAGAAAGAGCAGATTATCTAAAATAGGATCTCTCTCTGTGATTCACTCACCTGTATTCCATATACTTGAAAAACGAACTGAGTTACATAGTCAAATATATATAATAAATTATTTCGAAGATATGGCACAAACTTTCCCCCATATTAAATACTAAAAAATCAAAATTTAGAAAATTACCAGTATGATTACCAAATATGTTTTTTTTTTGCCATGATTCCAAAACTAATTATGTCAGAGTGAAGCGGTTTTTACTAAAATATTTTAAATTGTAATTCACATCTTTTCTGAAAATGTAATCAAAATATTTAGAGCCGTTCTTGAGAAATTTCTATTTCTGAATGTTGTTTGCCCATAAAATTGATAAGAAAAATTAAAAATAGGTTCGGTTATATTTGATAAATAGAAATATATACCAAATTTAATAAACACTGATCCATCCGTTTGGTCTCCAGCGAACTGCACAATGCACATACACATATATAGACACACATACGGACAGACACATATACGGAAAACCACTTTTTTTGGGTTCAGGGGACCCTAAAATGGATTTTTAGACCAACTTGTAAAAAAAGTTGGACGATTATAATACTTTCTCTATGCTAACGCATATGAGAGAAAGTAAAAATAATTAGTTGAAATGAAAAATGAGTTTTGATAGTTTTGAATTTGAGTATGTTTATCGATAAATTTCTATAATAAATCAGACTGTTTCGTGGCTTATGATAGTGAAGATGCATTCTACAAGTTCTGCATATTCTTAAAACATAATAGATTTTCGGTTTTTTTTGTTTTAAATAACTTTACAATTAACTATTTTAGTGCAAGAGAATCTTGATTAATTACAATGTACGTGTAAATTTGTTTATACTTCGGTTCACTATAACTGTATAATATTAGAATGAAACGCGTTTACTTAGTTCTAGCTCTGCAAATATTTATTTCCAGGTTATATCAATTACCAAACAGGCCTCCTACGGTGGACAGCGTAGATTCATCAGTTCAGAGAAGCCCAATCTCGTGTTATCATGTTAATTGACTAGTATCAGTCTGGTTATCACTGTCAGGCAGGGTCTAATCTCATTACCTGTGAGCAGTAGATGAGGTAGATAGATACCATTGTTGTGTGCGTGTTCAAAGGTGAAATTGAACTTCGACTGTTGAGGTCATTACACGAAAGTGAATTACGAGAAAGAAGATAAGATAGCTTGATTAGATGCTTTTTAAACCTTACGAACCAAGGACGTTTAAAAAAACACTGGTGTAAAAAATTGCATAAGCTCTGTTCTACTAACCCTACGTTCCCATGATTTTCTACCACTACAATGTCTTTATTAATACATAAAATAGCTATTTATCATTATAATATTTATTATATTTGAAAATTAATAAATGAACTTCAGTCGTGGTGTATCACATGGAAGGTATTGTCCGTCATGCCCCCAAGCTCCCTTAGGATGGAAGCAGGAGCAGCGTTCTTGTAAGATTTGGTAGATTTTTGTAATTAGTTTTGTTAATTTAACATCATTTCTTCAATTACAGAACTTGTTATTGGCACTTCGTTTTGTGTATGTTTTTAAGTAGAATACGGAATAGGATAGGTTTGTAAAATTGTTGTGAGATGGCCTGTTTTTTTCAGGTTTTCCTCTTAATTGATATTAATTTAAGTTAATTTAGGCCATTTTAAAAGGTGAGTAGTTTCTAGTTAGTAGTTTCTCGAAACGTAGAGTAGTTGAAAAGCACTGTAAGTACAACAAATTTTAAGAATATAACATAATTAACTTTAAACAAACTGACAAGTTACGCTAAAAGACGGCCCTTTGAGAGACTTATGAGTGTAGCAGAGCACGTTTACTCCTGCTATGTTCAAACCTGCCTACTCCTGACACATCTATTATATAAAGATACAAGGGACAGGATGGCTAGGTGGTGTGACAGTTATAAGTAAAAAGTAACCCCAAGAGACGGCCCCTGGGAGAGACATAAATGTTGTAGAGTACGTTTACTCCTGCTATGTTCAAACCCGCCTACTCCTGACACATCTATTACATAAAGATACAAGGGACAGGATGGCTAGGTGGTGTGACAGTTATAAGTAAAAAGTAACCCCGAGAGACGGCCCCTGGGAGAGACATAAATGTTGTAGAGTACGTTTACTCCTGCTATGTTCAAACCTGCCTACTCTTGACACATCTATTATACAGAGATACAAGGGACAAGTCGGCTACGTAGTGTGACAGTTATAAGTAAAAAGTAACCCCGAGAGACGGCCCCTGGGAGAGACATAAATGTTGTAGAGCACGTTTACTCCTGCTATGTTCAAACCTGCCTACTCTTGACACATCTATTATATAAAGATACAAGGGACAGGATGGCTAGGTGGTGTGACAGTTACAAATGACAAGTAACCCCGAGAGACGGCCCCTGGGAGAGACATAAATGTTTTAGAGCACGTTTACTCCTGCTATGTTCAAACCTGCCTACTCTTGACACATCTATTATACAAAGATACAAGGGACAAGTCGACCAGAAGGTGTGACAGTTACAAATGACAAGTAACCCCGAGAGACGGCCCCTGGGAGAGACATAAATGTTGTAGAGCACGTTTACTCCTGCTATGTTCAAACCTGCCTACTCTTGACACATCTATTATAAAAAGATACAAGGGACAGGATGGCTAGGTGGTGTGACAGTTACAAAGTACAAGTAACCCCGAGAGACGGCCCCTGGGAGAGACATAAATGTTGTAGAGCACGTTTACTCCTGCTATGTTCAAACCTGCCTACTCTTGACACATCTATTATATAAAGATACAAGGGACAGGATGGCTAGGTGGTGTAACTGTTACAAATGACAAGTAACCCCGAGAGACGGCCCCTGGGAGAGACATAAATGTTGTAGAGCACGTTTACTCCTGCTATGTTCAAACCTGCCTACTCTTGACACATCTATTATATAAAGATACAAGGGACAGGATGGCCAGGTGGTGTAACAGTTACAAATGACAAGTAACCCCGAGAGACGGCCCCTGGGAGAGACATAAATGTTGTAGAGCACGTTTACTCCTGCTATCTTCAAACCTGCCTCCTCTTGACCCATCTATTATACAGAGATACAAGGGACAAGTCGGCCAGGTGGTGTTACAGTTAAAAGTAACAAGTAACCTCAAGATACGGCCCCTGGGAGAGACATAAATGTTGTAGAGCACGTTTACTCCTGCTATGTTCAAACCTGTCTACTCCTGACACATCTATTATACAAAGATACAAGGGACAAGTCGGCCAGGTGGTGTGACAGTTATAAGCAACAAGTAACCTCGAGAGACGGCCCCTAGGAGAGACATAAATGTTGTAGAGCACGTTTACTCCTGCTATGTTCAAACCTGTCTACTCCTGACACATCTATTATACAAAGATACAAGGGACAAGTCGGCCAGGTGGTGTGACAGTTATAAGCAACAAGAAACCTCAAGAGACGGCCCCTGGGAGAGACATAAATGTTGTAGAGCACGTTTACTCCTGCTATGTTCAAACCTGCCTACTCTTGACACATCTATTATACAGAGATACAAGGGACAAGTCGGCCAGGTGGTGTGACAGTTAAAAGTAACAAGAAACCTCAAGAGACGGCCCCTGGGAGAGACATAAATGTTGTAGAGCACGTTTACTCCTGCTATGTTCAAACCTGCCTACTCTTGACACATCTATTATACAGAGATACAAGGGACAAATCAACTAGGTGGTGTGACAGTTAAAAGTAACAAGTAACCACAAGAGACGGCCCTTGGATGAGACAAGAGTGCTGCACAGCACGTTTACTCTTGCTGTGTTTAATCCAGCCTTCTCCCCAAGACATATCCATTATACAGAGTGAGTTTTATGTCCTGGCACACCTGGATATAATTTAAACGGCCCGAGATATGTATGTGAAACCTTGACCCTACCTATTATAACATATTTTCTTAATTTTTCAAGTTGTTGAAAATTTTACCCCCTTTTCTAAAGGGGGGTAAAGGGGGACAACTAAACATTTTCAAATACAAACCCCTATCATGTGACCCCTCATTTTAAAGGGAATAAAAAAAGAAATCCAATAATGCAAACTAGAGGTCTATACGTTTATTTCAACAGATTTTATGACAAATTTATAATAATAAAATCAGTAACTGACTTGTCCTTTTTTATGTCCTGGCACACCTGGATATAATTTAAACGGCCCGAGATATCTATGATGAAATGCAAGTGAGTAGTAAAGAGAAAGTCAACAGTAGATTGTTGCAACCGGTAAGATAAGAACAAGGGAAATCCCAATGCATGTTGACTCATGTTACGATAAACAGGACAAGACAGTTACTGATTTTATTATTATAAATTTGTCATAAAATCTGTTAAAATAAACGTAGAGACCTCTAGTTTGCATTATTAGATTTCATTTTTTATTCTCTTTACAATGAGGGGTCACATGATAGGGGTTTGTATTTGAAAATGTTTAGTTGCCCCCCTTAACCCCCCTTTAGAAAAGGGGGGCAAAATTGTCAACAACTTGAAAAATTAATAAAATATGTTATAATAGGTAGGGTCAAGGTTTCACATAGATATCTCGGGCCGTTTAAATTATATCCAGGTGTGCCAGGACATAAAACTCACTCTGTACATAGATACAACGGACAAGCCGGATAGGTGACAAGTGACTCCAGATACGGTCCCTGTGAGAGATTCTTTTTGAGGTAAAAGAGATTCCGATGTAAGGGACTGAGTGCACACACTAGTCAGCTCAGTAGACTTTGAATATAAAGAGGGATTTATTTTAAAAATAGTATTGAATAGACTATGTATATTAGTGACTTGTTATGGTAGTAATAATACATTATATGCGTTAAGGTGCAAATGTAAAAAAATATAAAATAATATGATGAATGACCGAACTAGAGGATTACACTTCGTTATTTCATAAAACCTTCCACTTCCATCTAAACGATGTTTAGTTAATGCCTTTTTAACTTGATTTGAAGCTTCCATCATTTTAATGTTATAGTTTTATAGATTATGCATGTAGAAGAAATTGTTCTGTAGCCAATTAGACATAAATAGTTGAATTCTTAATGTATTATTTTTTTCGAGTGTCATGTGAGTGTACACTAAAGTGTAATATAATGGCATAGAATATGTTTAATACACTATGATTAATAAAATTATTATAATATTAAGACCATGCAAATTCAAGGCAGTATTTACGACAGTTTGGATGTAAAGAGAAGTTCCCAAATGACGTGCTTTATTGCTTCAATAAACAAACCTATAAATAATTGCCGACCTGGCTGTAACAAAACACAAATGACAGCCATAATGCGTTAAGTCCCTCTCTCTATGCAAACTGAGCCCAAAGCACTAAAAAACGTATCGCATTACAACCCAAATCAAGTCGCTAGTTAAAACTTCACATGTATGTCATTTGGTAACCCTGTTTAATCCTTCCATCAATCTCTGTTCGATAGATCAATTTGTTGTTGATTGTTAGTATTTATGTCAACCTTACACTTAATATAAATTAGTATCTTTTTACACAATATAAGAATGTCATGATCAAACAAATTAAAGGATTTTTTTAAATCAATAAAAAGTCCTGTAGATTTCAATCTTGAATTTAAATTATTAAAAATGTTTTCTGTTATGGATAATAATGCATCTTTTGTAGATTTTCCCTTAACAAAACCAAATTGACGTTCATTAAAGAAATTTAAACTATTCAAATACATTTGCAGTCTCTTAACCATTGCTTTTTCTATAACCTTAGAGAAACAGAAAGCAAGCTAATAGGACTTATGCTATCTAAATTTAAATAATTATTTATCTTTAATATTGAAATGACTAAGCTTAATTTCAACATTTCAGGGAAAATGTCTGTACTAAAACTTAAATTAATTAAATACTCTAGCATTGGAGTGATTTATATTTAAATTTATGGGTGGACTTACTCCTGTCTCAAATGTCACAGATGGATACTGCTGTTTTATGTTTCCTGTGTCCAACAATCATTTCACTTCTTAAGGAACAACTAAGCTATGGGCTTTGAAAAATGTAATTTCCTTTTTGGTTGCATGGCTCCAAAACACTAGTTTTGTCTATATTAGTCAAAAGTTACGAAAAACTTTGTCTTTGAAGTACATTCTTATATACATGTGAAGCTTTTTTTGTCAAAGCAGCTCCTCCCTTATTTTTGACAAATAAAAATAGTTCAGGTGTCAAAAAAATACCTCTGTTCGTAGTTGTGCAATAAGGTTTTAATTCTTCAATAATTTCATCCTGAGGGGTGTGGGAAACCCTCAAAGTACGTTTTTCGGCCATAAGAATAACACGAATGAGTTAAGTTAATCGAAAAGTAACAACTGTTCAAACGTAAATAATGATTTCTAAATAGTTCCAAACCACTGTTGGAATATAAACAATGGTGCTTGTAATATTGAGGAGGTTAAATCTGTCATAATCGAAACCAGGGAGGGTTTTATGGATAGTTTTATTTATGTTTGACTCTAGGGCTCCACTCTCCTGGACTTGAAGGTTTCAATGGTTCACTACAGCACTTATTTTAATAGTGTAATTAATCTTCAGCTGTTAAAAAAGAACGAATTAAATGAACACGTTTAAAATAGGCCAATTAATATCACTTGGTGTTTAAAAAATAGTTACCAATGCAAGTAGTTTCAGTAAGATACTGTAAATAAATTAAATATTATGATTTTGCGTTGTACAATTAACCTACTATTATTTGAAGTCAGAATTCACATGCCTAGGTATGATGAGTGGAGTGAGTTATAGGGTTGACACGCGAAGCATATAGTGTTTCCTCTAGTTATTAACTAAACTATGCGAATGCATTTCAACATAAACTGCAAATCAATCACTTTGTTTCATTGTTGACAATTTATTGACAAATTCAATTCTCTTTGCCACTTGCATTCAAATATTGCACAAAAATTAATTACATTTTCTTTCAGTTGTAATCAGATATAATTTACGACCTGCCTATCAATTCTGTCATTTTTACTTTATCGTATTGAATCTATTATGACATTTTTCAAACTGGAAATAATAATAATGGAATAGAGACTTTATTGAATGAAAATTATAATACGATCAATAAACTAATCACCATAAATTATTTAAAGGTTAACATAATTTAAGGTAACAAAATATATTAAGGTTACAACGTTTTTACAAAAAACTATTAATACTAGGCTGTTTGGTGCTTTAGAAAACCATTTTAAATTATATAAAGCTAATCTGCATTTTAGTCTTTTTCACTATTAGCTAAGAAAAACTTCTCCAATTATTTTCCTAAATAAATATAAATTGAACACTATCTATATAAAAAAGCATTAGATACCAAATTATATGTTTTCGAGTTTTTCTTTGCGTAAAGCCCTTTACAACTGATTCTTTTCAAATAATTTTCATAGTTTTGTTAGTAAACATGTTCATTTAATTACTAACAACAACTTGAAGATCTTGAAAATGACACCGATTGATTCAAAACTACAGTAGATGAAAAATAATCTAAATGAATCGATGATGACTTAGAGAACGTAACCTTCCTCTATAATGAAGTCAAATTAGTGTCTTTAAGTCATAAAATACAACAAGTAAATTGAATGTCACAAAGCCCATAACATAATAAATATATAGTTTAAATAAAGGTTTCTCTTATTTGGCCATAAGAATAACGTTGAGAAAGATTTCATTTTATCGAAAAGTAACAGCTGTTCAAATATAAATACAGTGATGAATTACAAACACTTTTAACAGCTGTTGGAATGTGAAAAATGGTGTTTGTAATATTGTTGAGGTTAGATATTTCATAATGTTAAACCAGGGAAGGTTGCAGGCTTGGTTTTGATGGTAATATAAGGAAGGTATTTTATGTATCTAATTAATATTTTACTTTTAACAAAGAAATGAAATAAAAACGTTTGAAATGGGAAAAGTAATATCGTTAGGCGTTTGTAATAAAATATAGGCAGCAACGCAAGTAATGAAGTAATGTGAGTGAAATACTGTAAATAAATTTAATATTGTGATTTTACATTATACATTTGTAGTCAAAAGTCGCAGGTTAAGGCCGAAGGCCGAGATGTAACAAGCGAAGCGAGTGTCGGGTTGGCATGCGTAGCGTGCAGGGGTGTCCCCTAGTTGTACATACTGGTGGTGAGAGTTAAATAAGGTTAACTTGTGAACGGATTTGGTTGTAATACACTTAGTGTTTTAGTACTTTAGGTTTAGTTTGCATAGAAAAAGGTATTTAGAACATTTAATAATGTCATTTGAGTTTTGTTACAGCGAGGTTTGTCGGCAAGTATTTATAGGTTTGTTTATTGAGGCAATAAAGCACGTCATTTGGGAACTTCTCTTTACATCCAAACTGTCGTAAATACAGGCTTACTCCCCAATTATACATCGTGTGTTTATAGCTTCTGCGGTAGGAAACATATTTCACACCATTATTAAACTTTGTACTGCTGAACGCTGTCCTGAGACAGGCCTCTGAAGTTCATATGTAAAAAGAAAATCCTCAAAATATGTGATCTGTAATTTAATATCGCTGGTTTCATAAGTTTTGTTAGAGAGAAACAATATAAAAAAAAAGAAATTGAATGATGTATACAATAAATTTATTCTGTAAACTGACAAAATTATTATTACAGAGCTTTAATCTTATTCCAAGTTAATTACTTGGTTTATTCTTAAATATGTTTTAATGTTTATTTTATTTAGGATTTTGTTAGATTATTTTTATTTTGGTAGATTTTAGGAAGTAATACCCGGCGAATATTAAAACCTACATAAAATTGGAAATAATAACATATGAAATCATTTTACTCATACAATGAAATGGAAACTGTATTATTCTACCAAATTGATTCATGGTAAGTTGTAGTAAATAGAAATAAGTTATTCCGATGTTCATTTTTATCCAACTGGCCGTTTTGTCCCGTATATAGATTTTACAACACTTGTATTTTATTACTTAAAAGTTTTACAAGACAAACTAGTTTTAAACAATTTAATATTAAACTTTATTTAAATAAATTACAAATGTAAGTTAACCACTCTTATTCCAAAGAGCATTACAACAAAAAATTGCAGCATGTAAAATATTTGTAATGAACTCACCTATCAGCAATCTAAACAATGCAGTGTTAATCCGCAGTTTTACAAGCGATGATCCTGAGAAACACAACACTCCAAATGATCTCTGAGAATGGAAGACTATAGAATATTTTTACCTTTTGAATTCTTGATTAAACTACAGAACTGATTTACTTCCATCAAAATCCACCTAAACTTAAGATACGTTTTCATATTTTGTTGTGTTGTTTATTTAATTTGTTTAATTTAGTAACAGATTTGTTTAGTAATAGAGTTTTACAGATGATACCTACTTTGATATGCAAGCTATTTTGAAAACATCTAACCATGTATCTAAATATGAACTGACCTGTAATACAAACGATATATTTACTTTTTAATTAGATTTTGTGCCATTTTGTATATTAATATATTGTATATCATTCAGTGCCATTATAATTGTATTAGATGAATAAATGTACCGCAACAGCTTGACAAATCTGGCACAACAAATTGAATATAAAAAGTAATGTCATGTTTAACAGCCAGTAAATTGTAGGGAACAACAATTGAGGGGAAATGTGATTGTGCAATATTTCCGAGGAATGGGCAAAGAGGAATGAATTCTTGAATGGATTGGCTCTTAGTTTATTACAAAACGTCTGTATCAAACCATGCCACATTCCGGTGCATTTTATAATTACATGACATGTAAATTATACATTTTTATAAGGTTTTATGTAGTATTTTGAAAAACACTGATCTACTTTTATACAGAATATTCCCAAATATTATATATTTTATTAAAAGTAAAATATTTCAAACTGTAAAAAAATCTTGAAATCCATGTTAATCAAGCTAAAAAACACAATCGGATCGTTGTCCTGATCTCATTATTTGGGAACAGCTGAAAGGTTTTAGTAAATCTTTCAAATAAATAAATTTATACATCCTAATGGTATTGGAAGTATAATCTCTTTTATCAAATAAAAATGATTTTGTGGCCGGAGAATTCCGTTGTTATTAGACAAACATGTTAATTTCTTAGTTAATTGTTGATATATCTTATAACTTTGTATACCATTATTTTTAGAAATAAATTTTAAATTTCTTTTGTCAAAAACAGGTTTTTAATACAAATTAAGGTTATGATATTTAGCTCAATAAAGTTACAATTGCCGCCAATTTCAAATGGATTATTGTAAAAAAATAAAATTTAAATTTGTATGATCTAAAAATGTTCATGATTTTATTTAAAATAACAACAGATTTTTTTAATAATCACAAAAACATAGACGTATAACAACTGTGCGAGATATACAATTTTTACAATTTACATTCTTTGTATAACTGTATACTTACGGGACACCTTGTAAATCTGAACTGAATTTAAAAATCATGAACTGGCCTATATTAAGGTATTTTATGTAGAAAGAGAGTAAAATATCTAACTATGTCAAGGGTAAAATATCATATTTTAATTTAAATACCAATTATATCGTAGGTTGCTACTTAAACAATCCAATTTCGAAATTACTCTACCAATGTTCATACAATCATAAGCAGCAATGAATCTTAAATGATAAATTTGACATTTATTTCTACATCGATAAGTGATCACATAAAAAATAGCCTATTGTATAAAAGTTTCGTTTGTCTAGAATTTCCGTTTAGATAAAAATATATCAGATTCCAAAATTAATATTGATAATTATAATTTGTCCCGTGCTTGTTTTCTTGCAGGAAAAACTTTATACTTTTTATATTTATTATTAAACAGTTCAATGTCAAATGTGCACAGTAACAGCATTATATAATAATTAATCTACATTTTAATTACAGCTTATGTTACTTTTTTTATAATTGGAAGCAAATTGTTGCACGTTAGTAACATTTCTAGTATAAATTAAATTAAGTGTAAAATGTGTAAAGTACTAACCTTAGTAAAAACATAAACTGTTCTTCCTACTGTATATTAGTTCAAAAGTATTATGTATTCATTAAAATCATCAAACCGGAAACGGAAAGGGACTGAAGCAGGTAAACAGAGATGTTTCCTCTATTGACCACCAGCTGTGTTGTATTCGTTTTGGTTCTGATGTAATATAAAACTCGAAGACTGCTTCAAAACCAGACCACTTCATTTTAAATCAACTTGTGTTGTAAAATATTACTGTCATGTTCACAGTTTAATCAATTTCGATTTGTTATGGTAAACACTGATTGTCATTTTTTCTTTAGGCTGTGTTATATATTTGATTAATATCCAAAAGTCATGCAATATATAATATAAAATAAATGTGATCTCCTGTCAAAAAGCTAAATCCAATCCATCGAGCTATTTACGACCTGCCTCACTTATCCTGTTTATACTAGCCAATAACTCCGTGAAAAACGCGGGGGACACTCTGTAATTATGTGATCCATTGTTTGGGTAGACTCCCCGCAGTCACATGACTGATATAGTGTCAATCCCCATTTATATTTCCAGTAGTTACATCTACCCACGCCATTTCGGTACCGATTCAAAAGTGTCAATTCCCTCCTAGGGAGGTTCATTCCACCTACAGGTAGCCTATTTATGGAGCATTAATAAGGAACCTATTACATCCATCAAAACTGTTCCACGTCAAGGCCCAGCTAGTATTGGGAGAAAAATTTTAACTGCTTAACTGGGAAGCAGTAGGCCTACGTAGAGGTGGGTTTCGAGATTTTAAGCGACAGTTCTGACGAGGAAGATTCTGGTTAATGGAGAGGTGTGAGGCATTCAAGATCTTATTGAATTCTTTAAGAAGTGCCTCCTGACGTCTTATCTCTGTAGGAGCTACATTGCACGGTACTGGGAGCCAAGGAAGTGGAGTTGCCATGAGAGTACCAAAAAAGATTTGTATCGCAAAAAAGACGAACTTACATTTAAGAGTTACGACATTCATATGCAATTTGTTAAAGAATATGGTAGTAGGGCTTGGTATTTGCTGAACGATAATCTTGATGAGGAAATTTCACGTATAATGGAATCGAAATATAATAAGCTTAAAAGAAATTGCAATGATTAAGGAATGTAGGTAGTAATAACAATCTAACTAGCCATTTAGTTAATGATGAAAGTCATGTCTTTCATAGAAGGGTAATTAATATGAGTAATGTTGAATTTAGCAAATCTGAAAATGATATATTGAGTTATGGTCCCAAACATAATTTCATAAAAAAATCCAAACAAACAAGCTGATATTTTAGCCAACGACATTGAATATAATGTATCTCAATTAAAAGATTGTAAGAGAAACGAAATTAGATATGATGTAAGTAAAATATGTAAAACAATGAAGGTTCAAACTAATAATTGGAAACAGGTTTTAGATTATAAAGTTTGTTTAGATGTAAAACAGAAATTACAGGATGAAGATCTAGTCGCAGTTAAAGCGGATAAGAGCAACGCAATTGTAATTCTGAAAAAAGAAGATTATATTACTATAACCGAATATTTTATCAAGGAAAATAAATTTCAAGTACTAAAAGGTGATCCCACAAATAAATATCAGGACGAAATCAATAAAGTTGTAAAATCTTGTACAAAAGTTATTACTGACAATGTTCTTTTTAGAGCTGTTATGAATAATCCTAAGGCACCCACAATGAATGGTATTCCGAAAATCCACAAACCTAATGTACCTATTAGGCCCTTGGTAAATTTCAAATCTGTGCTTACTTACAATGTATCAAAGATATTGCCCAATATTTTGAGTTCTGCTTTGAACCTTGAAAATAAATATACCGTTAAGAACAGTATTAACTTTGTCGATAAGGTCAATCATGTAAAATTGTGTAATAGGACTAAGTTAGCCTCATTTGATATATGTAATCTGTATACTAATATTCCAGTTGATGAAGTGATTAACTTAGTTAAAGAAAAACTTGTAGAACAACAATATGAAAAAATGTATGTAAATCAAATTGTAAAGTTGCTCAAAACTATCTTGAAACAAAATTACTTCCGTTTCAATAATAAATTTTACTTACAAAACGATGGTTTGGCTATAGGTAGTCCACTGTCAGCCATTTTGTCAGAAGTTTATTTACAGCATCATGAAGACTCCATTTTAGATAAATTAAAAAAGGAACACGATATCATATTTTACATCCGTTATGTCGATGATATTCTGGTTTTATTTTACGAGAAATCATGTAATGAGTTAGATAATATGTTAAATATACTTAATTGTCACCACCAGAAACTTAGTTTTACCAGTGAACTTGAATCTATGAATGAAATTAACTGTTTGGATCTAAAAATAATTCGTGATCATAACAAACTTTCATATAGAATTTTCAGGAAACCTACCAAAACCAATTGTACAATAAATAACAGTTCTCTCCATCCCCCGTCTCACAAAACAGCTAACTTCAGAAGTATGTTCTATAGGGCGTATTCAATACCATTAAGTGTTGAAGATAGAAAACAGGAAATAAATGTAATAAAATCAATAGCTGTTGCAAATGGATACAAGGCATCAATAATTGATGAAATCGGAAGTAGAATAGAAAAGAAAATAGAAAATAAAATTCGAGACGAAAAACGAACAACACTTAAAAAAGAAAAATCAGATAAAGAACAAAAGAAGTATGTATCCCTCCATTACAACGGACCATTTACACAAAGAGTTGGTAATAGATTTAAGAAATTCAATTTATTAGTAGCTTTTAAGACTTGTAATACTATGTCCAACATTTTACACCCGAGTATTGAAAGTGAAGATAAATTCAATAATTCAGGAATGTATAGGATTGACTGTAATGATTGTAATATGTTTTACATAGGTCAGACTGTAAATTTTAGCAAAAGATATAAAAACCATGTCTCTGCTTTTAAAAATAACAAACCTGAAAGATCTAATGTAGCTAAACACCTTCTGAATTTTACCCACAGTTTCAATAAAATAGATGAAATTGTAGATATTCTAAAAGTTTGTAAGAAGGGTCGTAACATGAATGCTTGGGAAGAGTAATTTATTTTTAAATGAAAATGTAAGGATCGTGATAAATTAATGAATGAACAGGTTAATTTTGATTCTGAAATAGTTTTTAATAATGTATTTTCAGCGAATAAAAGAAGAGAAGTAACAGACAATAGGAATAACCAATAATATCACAGCAGCCGCCATTTTGACGATTCCAGCCAATGGGGTCACGTGATCATAGGCCTATAAATTGAGTTGTTGAACACCGTTTTCCATTCTTTTGTGAATCCCTCTGGTCTGAGGAAGGTGAACGTGGTTCACCGAAATCGATCACCATAATATTTGTGCATTTTGTGCTTGTATTGTAATATATTTGTACATGTTGTGCTTATATTGGAACTTTAACAACAAACCTTTGCTCCACACTGTATTATAAGCTGATGTGAGATCAACAAAAGCTGCAGATGTTTTTAACTTCTTTTCAAACGTCAGAGCTAGGATCTGGTCGCCACAACTTCGGCCAGGACGAAAACCAACCTGTTCAACTGGAATATTAGAATCAAGAATGGGTGATATTCTATTGTATAGCAGCTTATAACAAACACTAAGAAGATAGATTGGGCGGTAACTTTCCACTTGTTAGGGGTATTTTCCAGGCTTCAGATTTGTTACTACTTTTGATCACTTGAATGATTTTACAAATCGTCTGTAGCTAATATCTTATTGTAGACTGCTTGAAGCCATTGTTTAACTTTGCTACCATCATGTAACAGAAATTCCGGAAAGATACCGTCAATACCGGTTGCTTTCCCTGCTGATATAGAGGAAATCGCCCTGTCTATATCTTTCTCCGTGAAATTTCTGGAGACCTCCATGGGTACCATTTGACTCTTTTTTATTTCACACCTTGTAAAGCACGTGTTTTTCCGAAGGTTGGCAAGTTGACTTTGATAAGCTGACTATCCGTTTAGCTATGCCTTTGGGTGAAGCATTTCTCTTTGATTTAGAGATTTACTAGTAGAGAGTTTTCTTAAAAGTGACCACGCTGTTCTACTGCTGTGGGCAAAGTTTATATCTTCAACAGTTTTCACCCATTTTTCTCTTCTGGCACTGTCTAGACTCTAGAGAGTGCAGCAGCAGATTAGCCGTATTGGAGTTTTCGGTAGCATTAAACGCCTTGTAAAGGTCATCCGATTCCTTACTCCATTCTGGTATATACTCCTTTCTGTATCCTCTTGGTATGAAATCTTTAGTAATTGACAAGACGAGGTTTGTAAAATGATCGTAGTTTCATTATTCTAGGAGGAATGAACCTGATGCTATCATCAAGCCTGGTGGTAAAGGCCTCCCAGTTTACTTTATTAAAATTCCATCTAAGCCGTGGAAAAGATCGAATTATGGGCATTTGGATCCCCAATGAAACCAGTACTGTCCTATGTTGAAAGTGGGGAAAAGCATCAAGAACTTTCCTAATTGGTTTTGGGCTTGATTTCACATGAGCCCAAAACCAATTTCACATGAGCCTATGTTTTTTAGCTCATGGGTTCATATGAGCAGAATCTTAAATGGGGAGAGTAACTTCGACGCCAACGAGCTGAATAAAAGGTGGCTGAATATTTAGCATCAAATATCAAGAAGAGGTTGTTCAGTTTATCATTATAACGAAATGACGAAAACTTCCTCATTGAATTTCTTAATATACAAAAATGCAATTAGTTACGTCTAATCACACAAGTCCTCGGTGTTATACTACATACTACACCTCTGAACCACAGATTGGCCCTGTGAGTTGGTCCCCGCCACCCACAATGTCTGCCCAGTTAGATTGACACACGATCGATGCAATTATTTACGTCTAATCACACAAGTCCTCGGTGTTATACTACATACTACACCTCTGAACCACAGATTGGCCCTGTGAGTTAGTCCCCGCCACCCACAATGTCTGCCTAGTTAGATTGACACACGATCGATGTAATTGGTTACGTCTAATCACACAAGTCCTCGGTGTTATACTACATACTACACCTCTGAACCACAGATTGGCCCTGTGAGTTAGTCCCCGCCACCCACACTGTCTGCCTAGTTAGATTGACACACGATCGATGTAATTGGTTACGTCTAATCACACAAGTCCTCGGTGTTAAACTACATACTACTCCTCTGAACCACAGATTGGCCCTGTGAGTTAGTCCCCGCCACCCACACTGTCTGCCTAGTTAAATTGACACACGATCGATGTAATTGGTTACGTCTAATCACACAAGTCCTCGGTGTTATACTACATACTACACCTCTGAACCACAGATTGGCCCTGTGAGTTGGTCCACGCCACCCACACTGTCTGCCTAGTTAGATTGACACACGATCGATGCAATTATTTACGTCTAATCACACAAGTACTCGGTGTTAAACTACATACTACACCTCTGAACCACAGATTGGCCCTGTGAGTTGGTCCCCGCCACCCACACTGTCTGCCTGGTTAGATTGACATATGATCGATGCAATTATTTACGTCTAATCACACAAGTCCTCGGTTTTATACTACATACTACACCTCTGAACCACAGATTGGCCCTGTGAGTTAGTCCTCGCCACCCACAATGTCTGCCTAGTTAGATTGACACACGATCGATGCAATTAGTTACGTCTAATCACACAAGTCCTCGGTGTTATACTACATACTACACCTCTGAACCACAGATTGGCCCTGTGAGTTGGTCCCCGCCACCCACACTGTCTGCCTAGTTAGATTGACACACGATCGATGCAATTATTTACGTCTAATCACACAAGTCCTCGGTGTTATACTACATACTACTCCTCTGAACCACAGATTGGCCCTGTGAGTTGGTCCCCGCCACCCACAATGTCTGCCTAGTTAAATTGACTCATGATCGATGCAATTAGTTCTGATGTATTACGGTACCCCATCACTGGGTTTTCCACAATTAGTTTAACCTAGTTCATTACTTTTCATATAGTCCCATATACAATATATTTGTATATCGGTTATATATTTTAATAATATTTATATATTGATTATAACACTTAAGCACATAATACGCTTTTGTATCACAGTTAGGTCAAAAAAGTGATAAATCAAATTACACATGTGTGTAGAGGGAGTGAAGAGATTCAAATGGCATTTTTTCAAAGTGGATTACTAGTTGCTTCTTATTTGCCATACAGTATGAGAGGGGTTTATCCCTATTTTAAAAGAGGAAATACAATTTGAATGAAAGAGATGCGTCATTGCTTATTTACAATTTCACAGATTCGTTCATTTAATCTTCTCGGAGAAACACAAGTGATCTGGATTGTTGAAGGGCATCTAATTTCTGTTTATCCGGAAACTGACTGTTGGAAACTCTGCTTCGTGATTTTTCGTTGATAAAATGATCGATTTGGAGTGCAATCAAATCAATCACTGTGCACTCTCTTAATATGCAATATCATACCATCTGTTTTGCTACTGAAAGTAAATGTTTAACAATGAAAAGCATTGTTCGTGTTATATTTCAAACACCACAAATGTAATTTACTCACCATCTTGGAATAGTGTTGGAACATGTACACAAAGTCAATCACGGATCAGTCACTGGTAAATCGTCTATGTGTTCCGGTCCATGAAGGGGTAATGATGGAAGTCGTGTGGCGTGGAGACCGTCATCGGCGATGAGAGCAGTTGATGAAGGACTGGCTGGAGTGCCGTCAGTAGAAGACGTGGATCTTTTCCGTTAATTCAATACCATAACCATAACTTAATTTAACCTAATATAACATAACTAAACCTAACATAAAATAACATTATCTAACCAAACCTAACATAACATAACCTAACCAAAGTAGTGGTAGTGAATTAACGGAAAAGGTCCGAAGACCTAATAGCAGACATCTTCTGGCCTCCAGACTGGAAGACGATTGTTAGCCAACTAAATCACATCATGTTTGTAGTTTATAAATGTTATTTTAAACACGTTTGTATAATGCCATTAGGTTTTTAGGATGCCTACACCTTTCAGTTCTATAATCTTTGCTTGAATTTCAACTCAGATTTCAGCTAATTGACCTACGTTTAGTTTA
This sequence comes from Stictocephala bisonia, assembly GCA_035578905.1. Lineage (NCBI taxonomy): Eukaryota > Metazoa > Arthropoda > Insecta > Hemiptera > Membracidae > Stictocephala > Stictocephala bisonia. The sequence continues at coordinate 242,822 of JAQJVL010000124.1, forward strand.
GAAGCCTGATACTCGTTTCTATTTCGTACACGGCATCCATATCCTGATTACCTAGGCGGTAATGTTAGGCACATGGAAACCCCAGACGTAACAGGTAGAGTCCGCGATGATGACAACCATTGAGCTGACGTTATGTCATTATTAAGATGACCAATATAGAACCTATCGCATACAAACACCACAGCACTTTGTCCAAAAGTAGCTGAGTTACAGCACTGCACCTTAGTGTCTACAATAGTATTGTTTTTGTTATCTTTTCCTTGAGTAACCTTAGACTATGAAACACGATCCTTGTAGTTTGGTGTCCTCAGACAGGTTCTATAAATAGATCTAGTCAGGGTTGTAATCTGTCATCGCTGTTCTTGAACAAACTCCACTCGGCAACCGTCATATGCTTCAGTTGTTTAACAAACTACACTTAACCAAGTTAGAACTTAGACAAGTTTAATCAAACTGACGTACAAGTGTACTCCCTACTGATTTATGTTAATTAACATCGCATCGTTTTTTAAATGTTTTATTTCGGTTTTACAATCTGAAGCCATTTTCAAACATTTTACAACATAAACAGTTTTTAAATAAAATAGAAATGAATTAGTAGATCATATGTTTCTTAAAAATTTTTAACTGATGATTTGATCAATGAAAATAGTTCAATATATACTATATACTTATTATAAAAATTGTTTAGTCACTTATTAGTTTTGAATTTTATTTAACACTTCTGATTTAATAATAGGCAGGTATATTGGGCATAAGGTGGCACTAGGTTGCGAAATGCAGCTTTCTGCAGCCATGGATGCTGCTTCTTTTATTGTTCTTTCTTTCCACCTACTTTATTGAAGTTATACTTCTTTGCGCCCGTTAGACACTTTGGGATGGGATGTTGGTCGAGAAACCGCGTCACGCTGAAAAGTAAGAACAAATTTTTAAGAACTATCGATTAATCGATTGTTAATCGAAGAAATTTAATCGAAGAAATTACTGATAATGATAATATAGGTGTATAATATAATAATGAAGTCACGTATAATATATTGAAGATAAATATATTGAATAATATTGAAACATGTCTTATATTTCATTTATATATCCTGTCTGTGTGCGTGAGTGGGTGTATGAGAATGGCCAAAGAAGTATAACTTCCACCGTGTGGTCCGACGCACACCCAATTTTTTTTTTTATATACTATACTTCCTGCTGTCCATTACACCTTATGCTCTTCTGCCAAAACATGATCTGAAAGTTTAGAATAGTTTTTCAATTGATTTTTTATACTGTTTTTATGCTCATGTATTCTCTTTTTTAATGGTCGAGATGTTTGCCCAAAATAATTGAAATCGCATTGAGAAGGAATTTTGTAAACAACAGTTTTGGTTTCCTGATTTTGATTGTATGGTTTAGCTTTTCTTAGTAAATTTGCAATTTTTGATTTTGTAACATATGAAGTTCTAATATTAAATGTTTTGTTGATTCTTCTGATTTTGTCTGATTTCCTTTGATATACGGTATAACGATTGTTGTTAAAGGTTTTGATTCTGTATTATCATTATTTTTACTAATCGCAATTTTTGTTTGGTTTATTGACAGAACTTTTTTATGACTTTTAGTGGGTAGTCATTGTTTTTTTTTTAATTTTTTATATATCAGTTTTATTTCTTGGTCCAGTCCTTATTCAGTTGATGAAATTCTGAATGCTCTGGTGAATAGTCCTTGTGGAATTGCATGTCATTGTGATGTTGACTGTTTGAATTGAGATTTAGATAATGTCCAGTATGTATCTTTAATTTGTATTTATTTTTTCAACTAACACATCTAGAAAAGGAAGTTTGTTTTCTTCTTCATGTTCTACTGTAAGAATAATTAAATTATTAATAATATTCTATTATTAAATCAGAAATATTAAATAAAGTTCGAAATTAATAAAACGATACATGACAACAATTTTTATCAAAATTTATATAGTGTATACTTAACTAATTTCACTGATCAAATCATCTGTTAAATATTTTAAGAAACATATGATCTACTAATCAATTTATATTTTTATTAAAAATTGTTTATGTTGTTAAATGTTTTAAAATGGCTTCAGATTGTAAAGCCGAAATAGAACAATAAAAAACTATGGGATGTGCTAATTAAGGTAAATCAGTAATGAACATCATAAAAAAATACATACCGTCAAGATATAATCCCGTCAAAAAATGCATACCATCAAGAAGTAATCCCGTCAAAAATACAAACCGTCAAGAATTAATCCCGTCAAAAAATACATACCGTCAAGAAGTAATCCCGTAAAATTTCAAACTCCCTAAATCTACGTAATCCTTTAAATTAAGTTTACACTTATCCATAAAATCACAGTTATATATGAAATTTAATTTGAACATTAGATTAAACTAAAACTCGAAATTTACAAACTAACGGAAAGATTATCTTTGCATTTGTGTACTTAGGTTTAGTTAGTCATCATCATCATAATCATTTTTACTGTCATAAGAACAAAATATCATTGACAAAGCTATAATTGTTGCAGAAATTGCCATGTCATATTTTTTAGCTTAAGTCAATAACTAAAATAGACTATAATATAGATATATTAATAACATTCATAACAAACAAAAATCACTGGTAATCACATGCATTTCAATAAAATTATACTGCATACTAGAATATAATTATTTATACATAAAAAAACTCCTGAAGTCTACATCATAAAACTTATCGCTAAAGTCTCTAATTGAATGGTTCTTAATTAATATATTTAACTTATTGTACAATTTAATTGAAAGTACACTATAGTTTTGAGATGTTTTTGTTAGTCTGTGCTTCCCTACGATTGCTAAATCCCTCCCTCTTGTGTTACATTTGTGTAAATAATTATGAAATTCTAGGTTCTGAGGATTCTTTAAAATATAATTAATTAATTCATATATGTACAAATAAACTACAGTGGGGGTTTTAATTTAATGAAGTATGGCTTACAGTGTTCATTTGAATTTATATTTGAAATAATTCTAATAGTTGTCTTTTATATGACCAAGACCTCTTGGATTCTACTACAGTTTCCCCACAGTAATATTCCATATTTTATTATAGAATGAAAATATGCGAAATAGCTGCATATGACATAATAGTGTACAATAATGTTGCATCTGACATAATATTGTACAATAATGCTGCGTCTGACATAATAGTGTACATTGATTGTAAATTAATACTTACTTTTATATTTACAACACGTTGCGTTTAAATGAAAATTGGCCCAACACAAAAGTCTGAAATAACTTTGTGGAACAGTCAAACTCAGACAGTGTAAATAAATAATATATCATTTACCAGGGGACGCGTGCTAACCCCGACGCTCGTGCGCTCGGGCCAGAACACCTCGGCCTCGGCATGTGACTTTTGACTACAAATAATAGTAGATTAACCGCATAAAGTAAAATGACAATTTTCAATCAAAATTTTCAATTTTAAAATGACAAAGTAAAATATCACTCACACTATCACGCTGCTGCCTATTTATTAGTAGAGAGTATTACTTAGCCTATTTCAAACTTGTTTATTTCATTTGTTTTTGTTTAACATCTGAAGATAAAACTCTCAATGAATCAATAGAGCAATGTAAAATATACAAAATAAACATGTTTATTTATTTACAAAACAGCTGGTATTTATTTACTAGAATCAAACCTATGTTATTCTTATGAAAACAAGGAAATTTGAGGGGCTGTTTGTACCACTTAGTAATGGAATTTCAAAAACATGCTTTCTTAGTGGGTCCCTTCGATACTAAATCTAACTACCCTTTTAAAGTTTTGTGTACATCCGTTTAATGGTTTTTGGGATTTCAAAATGAGTGAGTCGGTAAGTTTTTCATTTTTTATGTCAGAAATCGGTATTCCACTGAACTTTTTAGATGGATTCATTTTACTAGACTAGTTTTTTTGTTTTTTGTTTTTTTCGAATTATGGAAATCAGATAGTACCCCTGTACTCCGTACTAATCAAAACGAAATTTACATAAGGGTGTGATGGGCGGGGGTGAATAGAGTAGGTCCAGTGTAGTTGTGTAACCCAAATAAATTTCTCAATTTATGTGTCTCATTAAATAATTTTGTTCACACTTTTAGATTAGTATTTAACTTGTACTGACTTACCTCTTTTTGTTATAAAACGATTTAAATTTTAAACTAACATAAAAAATAATAGAACATATATGTTTATTATTGTTGAACTATAGTCAATGTTTATACCATGGGAGGAAATGGGTTTTTCAAGTTTTTTTTATACTCCTTAGAAATTAGATTTAAGAATTATCCTATCTTAAGGCTAATCTCTGATAGAAAATCTACTTTCCTTCATATTTTTAAAACAATGGTACTGTATATAAAATGAAAGTGTCTAGTATATTAAATACTATATATAAAGAAATATAGCTGCTATTACACATTCAATCTTGAACGATTGTCAATGTTTTTCCTATAGGGTAAAGGCGTTCTTTTAAAGGCTGTTTCTAACCTTAAGAATTGGAACTATAAAACATTATTTTCCTCAACCCCCTCAAAATTTAAAGTAAATCATGCATTTAGTTTTTACACTAAGATCTCTTCATGATTCAGTGAGTGGTATATAAATAAATAATTTTGTAATAAAGAAACACATGAGAACATCATAAAGTATTACAATTGTCAATTTCTTAGGCTATAAATAAGGTTTTAATTCTAAATAATATAAAACATATATTCATATTGTTACTATATAGTAAAAGCAAAATAAATATAATAATAATAAAAATTAATAAATTTAGTTACATATATTGCTTGGGTGTATATGTAATTCGTGTCGAAATTACCTTCATTGTACTGTGCAACGATAACTTGTCATTAAACAAGTCAACATGTCATCTCTGTACCAACTGCTCCTGTGACGTCATGTCGACATTGTCACTGACATTTCCTGCCTGAACATTGTCAGCTTGAATTGACTCTTGTATTACTTGTACAAGATTGTACAAGTAATACAAGATATTATATTACTTATCTTGTATTACTTGAATTGACTCTTGTATTGTATTACAGTTTCACGCGAATCTATTAGAAGCAAACTATTGGTTTAGTCACTCGATGTAAGAAATGTGTAAATACAGTAATTGCCTTAAAGCATATTTATGAGTATGTAATACTATTTTATATTTTACTAGCTAAACACAGTCACGCTTTACTTTGGCTTAGTTTGATATTAACTATTATTCGTTATTTTTTACTTTGGTTGTTAGAAAAATAAAGTACTGTTTACTTGATTTTATCTCAAAATAAAGCAACTTATCGTTGTTTTTTGTAAATATTTACTTTTTTTAATTTATTTATTCCTAAGACACCAATCGTCAAGATATGGGCGAATATGGATTTCGTATGAGTGTAGATGAACGAGTGTAGTCATTGTTACTATCTGAATGAGCCGCCAACCTTCCCTGGTGAAGCTATGTCTGACAGCTTGGTGTTGGTGACTGAGTCTGCTGTCAGAGGCAACCACGATTCTTGTGAGAGCTTTGACGATTCTCAGGTTGCTGACATCTAGCTGCATGAAGAAAAGATAGGTGATAGGCAGCTTAAAGTCGCGAATCTTAACATGAGATCCCTTAACTCGGGGTTTGATGAGATGGTCTCTATTATGCGCGACTTTGACTTTGATATATTTGGAGTGTCTGAGACTTGGCTTCACCCGAGTACCCCATCCGACACGTATGAGATACCAGGATATACTATGCTATGACGTGATCGTCAGCCTAATCCATAGAGTCTTAATCCCAAGGAGTTAGGTGGTGGAGTAGCTCTGTATATTAGAGAGGGCATACATGTTGACGAGTACTCTCATACAAGACCATCTGGACCCTGGTAACGAGTTTCTTTGCGTTGTCTTGTATATAAGGCGAAAGAGGATTGGTCTGTGTGTTGTTTATAGGCCTTCCTATGTCAGGTACACTTCACTCTCAGCTCTGTTTCACTCCCTCTTTGTTAGCCTGGCTATTGAAGTGAACACGGTTATTTACCTTGGAGACACAAACATAAACTTGCTATCAAATACATGTAATAACTCAAACTACTTACGCCGGCTCATGAAGAATCACAACGCAATCCAGGTCATAAATGAACCTACAAGAGGCAAAGGAAACTAGGCCACCTTGTTAGACCACATAGTAGTGGACAGGTCGGCCGAGATCGTAAAGACCGGCGTGATAGATGCATCAAGTATTATGGACCATAGAGGGGTGAAGATGACGGACCACAGGCTGGTTTTTGCTCTATTAAAATTATGATTGAAAGAAAGAAACAATGATTATTTATCCTATTTCGTAAGCCTAAGCGGCTAGAGTCATTATTAACAACTAGTTCTTCCGGTGTCAACCGCGTCAAAGGACTATTTACAATATATACAGTTCCAGACGTTTCGCCCATGCTACGATGTGGCATCCTCAGTGGTTAGGCTGAGACTGGTCACTGTCTCAGCCTAACCACTGAGGATGCCACATCGTAGCATGGGCGAAACGTCTGGAACTGTATATATTGTAAATAGTCCTTTGACGCGGTTGACACCGGAAGAACTAGTTGTTAATAATGATTATTTATATAGATTTTTCGAAGTTTAATGCTGCTGATGCCGTGACAGCAATATCTAAAGTGGATCGGCAAAGGCCAATGCAGATGCAAGAAGCAGATAATATTGAAACTTTTATTACCACACTTATCAGAAGTATATTTGATGAACAAGCCCCAATTGTGTGCAAAAAAGTAACGAAGAACAAAGCTCCTTGGAAGAATGATACTATAAAAAGGCAAACTAAGTTTAAGAATAAATTATGAAACAAATACTGGAAAACCAGGGACAGTGCAGATTGGGAAAATATAAGAAAGCACGGAATGAAGTTAATAAATTTATATGGAATGCTAAGAAAATCTACTTTAATGACAAACTCAGCTCACAGAAAACTTCTAAACACTTCTGGAGTTGTCTAAAGCAGTGTGGTATTGTTGACAGTGGAAAGAGAGAAACAATTCCTGCTCTTACCAATACAGATGACATAAATAAATACTTTGTTGAAGTGGGGGCGGCAGAACCAGTCAGTATACAAAAGATACATTTTTTCAAGACAAACAGAAGGAATGATCTGATGACAGAATTTACATTTACGCCCGTCACTAATGAAGTTGTACAATCAGCCATGAACGAGATAACATCAAGAGTGGTTGGTAGCGATAAACTATCAATACAAATGATAAAAGCCATGAGTGCTTACGCTCTGGATGCGATTACACACCTCATAAATGAGTCCCTGTTAAGTGGGGTGTTTCCTCAGAGCTGGAAGTCGAGCATTGTGCATCCCATACCTAAAGTGACAGCCCCTAAAAGTGTCCAACAATTAAGACCCATATCGATACTGCCTGCGATGTCAAATATATTAGAAAAAGTTGTAACTCGACTGATTGTAGAATATATGGACAAAGAAAATATTTTGCCGAAAACACAATCTGGGTTCAGGAAAAGCCACAGCACATGCACTGCCCTGGTAAACTTATTTAGTGACTTGTTTGATAGTAAAGATAATAGAAGATACAGTTCACTGGTTCAGCTTGATTATTCTCAAACCTTTGATTCCATGAAAGTTTCTGGCTGCGAAGATGAATTTTTGTGGCTTTGGTGAAGGTGCTGTTCAAGTGGGTTAAGTCATACCTTGAAAATAGAAGCCAGGTTACAAATCTGGGGATGTCTATCCTCTTAATAGACTTCGAGATGTACCTCAGGGTAGCTGTCTTGGTCCTATAGATTTCAATTTGTACACATGTGACTTTCCCGAATGTGTACAAAGCTGCACTGCTCATTTGTATGAGATGATTGTCAGCTACACTTGTCATACAAACCTGGTGAGGAGGCCTTCATGCTAATTAATTCGTATCTTGAAAGCATTATCGCCTGGTCCGTAAAAAATAGCCTAAAACTCAATATAGACAAGTGTACCGTTCTCCATTTTGCCCGGTTCTGCACAGACTCTGGTGCAGTCCCTTAGCTCAAGGGTCATTGAGATCATGCACAGTAGTGTAAGCTTGGCTGTAAGCAGCAAAGTCTAAACCTGACTTTCACTGAGCATGTCACTTACTCTGTACAACGTGCACCAGGTAGGCTGAGAGGTCTGTACCGTTTTAGAGACCTGCTACCAGAATCTGCTAAGTTTCACATTATGCAGTCACTGATTTTGTCAGTATTTTACTACTGCTACCCTGCATACGGTAAGAGCATCTCGTGTGGAGACATAGAGCGAATTCAAAAGCTTCAAAACTCTGCAGTACGTTTCATTTTCAATTTGAGACGTTTTGATCATATTTCTCCTTTTCGGGAGGCTGTTCGTTTACTGCCAATGGAGACCGTATGCAGGATTCTAACTTGCTGCATGATTCACAAGGTACTGTCACAAAGTGAGCCACAGTACTTAAGCGAAAGGCTGTTGTACCAGGAACAGGTCTCGTAGTGTAGTACACATCATGCAAATTTATTCCATTTCCCTAAGGTCCGTTTGGAAGTTGGGAGACGGAGTTTTTCTTATTTCGGCCCTAAGTTGTACAATGGCCTCCCCCCAGCCATCAAATCAAGGAGCTTTTCGTAGCCCAATAGTATATTGTAATTTTAAGTCTCTGTGTTTCTTTGTAAAACTATATATACAGTATAATACCTTAATCTTAACTTGCACTGTTCTTAGTTTTTAATATCTATTTCTTAGTATTGAGGCCCAATGGCCTCGCAATACTTGAGTTGTTCTGTAAAACAGTTATGTACTGAGAAACGCTTGTAAATAAAGGCAGTTTTATTTATTTATTATTTATCTGAGTTCGACTTAGCTCAGAAAGGAATTTTTATAATATCCCAATAGCCAGGCCAACTATGGGACCTACAGCTTTACGTGGAATTGTTGGCGGGGTGGAGGGGGGGTTACTTCACACAGCAGATAGTTTATATTTAACCAGGTAACAATTTACGTACAGTGAGCGTTACTTACCAGAACTGTTCTACGTACCCATTAATTACTATAAATATATGTAATCCCTCAAGCCGAGGTGACACTCCTCAAGTGGGGTGGAGGGTACTTTACACAACAGATAGTTTGTGTGTAACCAGTAATCTTATGTTGTAACCATCTGGTTACAACCATATGTTGTAAGTAGATCTGGTGTAACCAGTATCTACCTTATGTTATAACAGCTGCAAGCAGACAACAGTTACGTTGAATGAGCGTTACTTATCAGAACTGTTCTGCGTACTCATTACTCACGATAAATATCTGTAATCCCTCAAGCCGAGTTGAAATCTCTTGTTGGTGGGGGGGGGGGTTACTTCACACAAAAGATAGTTTGAATTTAACCAGTAAGATACCTTATGTTATAACAGCGGTAAGCAGACAACAGTTACGTTGAATGAGCGTTACTTATCAGAACTGTTCTGCGTACCCATTAATCACGATTTAAATATCTGTAATCCCTCAAGCCGAGGTGAAATCTCTTGTTGGGGGGGGGGGGGGGGGTTACTTGACACAAAAGATAGTTTGAATTTAACCAGTAAGATACCTTATGTTATAACAGCTGTAAGCAGACAACAGTTACGTTGAATGAGCGTTACTTATCAGAACTGTTCTGCGTACTCATTACTCATGATAAATATCTGTAATCCCTCAAGCAGAGGTGAAATCTCTTGTGGGGGGAGGGGGGTTACTTCACACAAAAGATAGTTTGAATTTAACCAGTAAGATACCATATGTTATAACAGATGTAAGCAGACAACAGTTACGTTGAATGAGCGTTACTTATCAGAACTGTTCTGCGTACTCATTACTCATGATAAATATCTGTAATCCCTCAAGCAGAGGTGAAATCTCTTGTTGGGGGGGGGGGGGGGGGTTACTTGACACAAAAGATAGTTTGAATTTAACCAGTAAGATACCTTATGTTATAACAGCTGTAAGCAGACAACAGTTACGTTGAATGAGCGTTACTTATCAGAACTGTTCTGCGTACCCATTAATCACGATTTAAATATCTGTAATCCCTCAAGCCGAGGTGAAATCTCTTGTTGGGGGGGGGGGGGTTACTTGACACAAAAGATAGTTTGAATTTAACCAGTAAGATACCTTATGTTATAACAGCTGTAAGCAGACAACAGTTACGTTGAATGAGCGTTACTTATCAGAACTGTTCTGCGTACTCATTACTCATGATAAATATCTGTAATCCCTCAAGCAGAGGTGAAATCTCTTGTGGGGGGAGGGGGGTTACTTCACACAAAAGATAGTTTGAATTTAACCAGTAAGATACCATATGTTATAACAGATGTAAGCAGACAACAGTTACGTTGAATGAGCGTTACTTATCAGAACTGTTCTGCGTACTCATTACTCATGATAAATATCTGTAATCCCTCAAGCAGAGGTGAAATCTCTTGTTGGGGGGGGGGGGGGTTACTTGACACAAAAGATAGTTTGAATTTAACCAGTAAGATACCTTATGTTATAACAGCTGTAAGCAGACAACAGTTACGTTGAATGAGCGTTACTTATCAGAACTGTTCTGCGTACTCATTACTCATGATAAATATCTGTAATCCCTCAAGCAGAGGTGAAATCTCTTGTGGGGGGAGGGGGGTTACTTCACACAAAAGATAGTTTGAATTTAACCAGTAAGATACCATATGTTATAACAGATGTAAGCAGACAACAGTTACGTTGAATGAGCGTTACTTATCAGAACTGTTCTGCGTACTCATTACTCATGATAAATATCTGTAATCCCTCAAGCAGAGGTGAAATCTCTTGTTGGGGGGGGGGGGGGTTACTTGACACAAAAGATAGTTTGAATTTAACCAGTAAGATACCATATGTTATAACAGCTGTGGGCAGACAACAGTTACGTTGAATGAGCGTTACTTATCAGAACTGTTCTGCGTACTCATTACTCATGATAAATATCTGTAATCCCTCAAGCAGAGGTGAAATCTCTTGTGGGGGGAGGGGGGTTACTTCACACAAAAGATAGTTTGAATTTAACCAGTAAGATACCATATGTTATAACAGCTGTAAGCAGACAACAGTTAAGTTGAATGAGCGTTACTTATCAGAACTGTTCTGCGTACTCATTACTCATGATAAATATCTGTAATCCCTCAAGCCGAGTTGAAATCCCTTGTTGGTGGGGGGGGGGGGGGTACTTCACACAACAGATAGTTTGTATTTAACCAGTAAGAAACCATATATTATAACAGCTGTAAGCAGACAACAGTTACGTTGAATGAGCGTTACTTATCAGAACTGTTCTGCGTATCCATTACTCACGATAAATATCTTTAATCCCTTAAGTCGAGATGAAACCTCTTGTTGGTGGGGTGGGGGGGGTACTTCACACAACAGATAGTTTGAATTTAACCAGTAAGATACCTTATGTTATAACAGCTGTAAGCAGACAACAGTTACGTTGAATGAGCGTTACTTATCAGAACTGTTCTGCGTACTCATTACTCACGATAAATATCTGTAATCCCTCAAGCCGAGTTGAAATCTCTTGTTGGTGGGGGGGGGGGGGGTTACTTCACACAAAAGATAGTTTGAATTTAACCAGTAAGATACCTTATGTTATAACAGCTGTAAGCAGACAACAGTTACGTTGAATGAGCGTTACTTATCAGAACTGTTCTGCGTACCCATTAATCACGATTTAAATATCTGCAATCCCTCAAGCCGAGGTGAAATCTCTTGTTGGGGGGGGGGGGGAGTTACTTGACACAAAAGATAGTTTGAATTTAACCAGTAAGATACCTTATGTTATAACAGCTGTAAGCAGACAACAGTTACGTTGAATGAGCGTTACTTATCAGAACTGTTCTGCGTACTCATTACTCATGATAAATATCTGTAATCCCTCAAGCAGAGGTGAAATCTCTTGTGGGGGGAGGGGGGTTACTTCACACAAAAGATAGTTTGAATTTAACCAGTAAGATACCATATGTTATAACAGCTGTAAGCAGACAACAGTTACGTTGAATGAGCGTTACTTATCAGAACTGTTCTGCGTACTCATTACTCATGATAAATATCTGTAATCCCTCAAGCAGAGGTGAAATCTCTTGTTGGGGGGGGGGGGGTTACTTGACACAAAAGATAGTTTGAATTTAACCAGTAAGATACCATATGTTATAACAGCTGTAAGCAGACAACAGTTACGTTGAATGAGCGTTACTTATCAGAACTGTTCTGCGTACTCATTACTCATGATAAATATCTGTAATCCCTCAAGCAGAGGTGAAATCTCTTGTGGGGGGAGGGGGGTTACTTCACACAAAAGATAGTTTGAATTTAACCAGTAAGATACCATATGTTATAACAGCTGTAAGCAGACAACAGTTAAGTTGAATGAGCGTTACTTATCAGAACTGTTCTGCGTACTCATTACTCATGATAAATATCTGTAATCCCTCAAGCAGAGGTGAAATCTCTTGTGGGGGGGGGGGGGTTACTTCACACAAAAGATAGTTTGAATTTAACCAGTAAAGATACCATATGTTATAACAGCTGTAAGCAGACAACAGTTACGTTGAATGAGCGTTACTTATCAGAACTGTTCTGCGTACTCATTACTCACGATAAATATCTGTAATCCCTCAAGCCGAGTTGAAATCCCTTGTTGGTGGGGGGGGGGGTACTTCACACAACAGATAGTTTGTATTTAACCAGTAAGAAACCATATGTTATAACAGCTGTAAGCAGACAACAGTTACGTTGAATGAGCGTTACTTATCAGAACTGTTCTGCGTATCCATTACTCACGATAAATATCTTTAATCCCTTAAGTCGAGATGAAACCTCTTGTTGGTGGGGTGGGGGGGGTGTACTTCACACAACAGATAGTTTGTATTTAACCAGTAAGAAACCATATATTATAACAGCTGTAAGCAGACAACAGTTACGTTGAATGAGCGTTACTTACCAGAACTGTTCTGCGTATCCATTTATCACGATAAATATCTGTAATCCCTCAAGCCGAGGTGAAATCTCTTGTTGGTGGGTTTGGGAGGGGTTTTGCTTAGTTTACACAGACTGATGCTTCACAATTTGAAATACAAACTGTTGATTTGCCATGAAGATTTCATTTAAAATAACTCTTTCAAATGTTCTTGGATTCATTTAATGTGTTTAAATTCAGTGAATGTAGTTTGGTTTTTGTGTAATTTGTAAATGGCATGTGTATTAGTGAGTATAAAATATTTATGTTTAGCGAAACATACTAACGTTGTTGATTGCAATTTATATATATGTTTTTGTCAAATCAAGGCAATAATAATTTATGTAACAACGTTTTACTTACTATTCAAAATGTTTACAATGAAGCATTTTTATAGAACCTTTGCGGCCAGAAATTATTTGTTTTCACTGCCCATCACTTCTATACTTCAATCAAATTATATTTTTACATCCTTTCTTAGCTATTTAATTCAATAAATGTTCAAAACTAATTATGTTTGAAGCAAATGCTTTGGCTTCATGAGTTCTTAAACACATTTACCTAAAATATTCAATAGATTGCGGCATCGTAACTGTTGTTAGAGATCTTATCAGAAATTTTTATGTAATATGTAAACTAGAACATTAAAACTTGAACAATGTATTTAAAATTGAATACATTATTCTCAAAATTTTAAAATGACTCCACATTCAAAGACATGTCATAATAGAATACAAAAAGTAATTTAATATCTTTATGTTAATGTAAGATAATTTTTAAAATGGCCTTTTATGAGTAAATGTTTTGGTGGTTTTCTGGCTTTAGGATGTAAATTTTTATAACATGACTATTAGTTCATGTAAACACGATTAGTTAAAAATACATCACTATAAATCTGTAGTTTATGCTAAAAATAAACCTCTATGAAGCTATTTAAAAGACTGATTAAAACTTGTCATTTATGAACAATTATATATTGAGCTAATAATGGAATATATTAAAATTTTTATTGTATATAATGTGTGAATATTAACAAAAACTAGTTATTATTATGTTAATAGTCATGCCAACTCCCCAATCTCCTCAATAACTAAAAATTATAAGCATAAACTGAAACTAAAACTCTGAAGTAATCTTAAAATATTATTCATTTCTTCTCCCAATAATTGTTAGGGAAAATGTTGAATGAAAACTTACTCACAGCTTACTAAATTTATAAAACGTAATAAGGTACTTGGGGAAATATAAATGATTAATAGCTTTTCAGATAGAATTAAAAGTTTCTTAGTTCTTTCCCACCGACACTCAGTTTGTGTTTGAAGTAATATTGTTGAATTAAGGCTAACTTAACTACGTCAACGTTGAATTCCAGAAGTTTGGTTCAAAATCATTGTAACTTTTCTTATAAATATGAAATACAACCGAATATTGCCATTTACATGATTATAAACCGAAGTAAAGTATGCTATTTCCTTATTTTTCTTAGCAAAGTTCACGCGAATTGTTAAGGAAATGATTAAATATGGTAAAAGTTTTAACTTCTGTTAAGTAAAAAGTAAGTTAAGTCAGAATGTATTAATAAGTTTTACCTTTGACATTGAAGTTCATTAAAGTACAATTGATTATATTGAATATCAGTGTTTACAATTTGTCTATAAATTTGTTAAAATTTTGTAAGCTAACTTTATGTAGAATTCTTATTTATTTGGTTAGGTTTGAAAAGGTTATTGAAAAGGTCAAATCATCATATTAAAGTGAAAACAAAAACGGACCAAACTCTAAGCCCTGAGGAAAACCACGTTTTCCAAACTTAACATTTTGCACCATCATTTTTTGGTGATCTGAAAAATATGGTTTAATCCAGGTGGCACAATCTACAGAATACATAGATTTAAGTTTCTGTAGTGGATATACAATAGTTTGTGATAATTTTAGTTTGTTATACTGATATTTATTACAAATATGACAATTATTATTTTCTCAAATGTCAAGTCGCTGAGGTGAAGAGTTATAACTAGGGCCATCTTCCATTGCTTATGTCATTAAATTCTATGCTGGGGTCATTAGTTAGAGAGTAATTTGTTTTTTAAAACAAAGCGTTCCTAACCTGACACTAGCTGAGAACATAACTGATGAATTATTTCATGAGCTTTATTCCTACGTTTCAGATCCGCTCACCCTGGTTGCCTTACCTGTACTTAAAACGATCCCTGATGTTCCTTAAACAACCAAATATTCCCCATTCAATTAAAAAATTTTTTATTTCTTGTTTGTTATAGATATTAAGTTCACTTTGACTATTTACCTTAAACTTTGATTTCTTATCACTTTTAAGTGATCTTGCACTTTTGGTTTAAACTTCTTCTATGACAATGAATTTTATTTTTTATAAAACTATGTTTGAGTTTCTTTCCAAACTGAAAGGAGAGAAATGATTCCATTATGAACTGTTATATTATCATATTATTCCTCTGTATGTCTGTATGACTAGGAAGAGTTTTCTATTCAAAAGATGGGAAATCTATGATTAAAATAAAATTGGATTTCGAGTTTACATTTTTTATGGGAATAACTTTTTAAATGATGAAATATCTTGACAGTTTGTTTAGAAATCAGTTTCAAATTTCAGTTATAATACCAAGTAACAAATTACTGAAGATTTAAAGATTTAGATATTTGTAAGATGTTATAAAGTAACGATTTTAAACGTGTTAAAACGTTATTGTCTTCTCAAGTCCTTTGTTGCTAAATTTATCTCTACTAAACGGCGATTAATGTTTGGTTCAATTTAAAGGTGTTACCAAGGTATCTATTTACCAATAATCACCACACTGGCAAATCCTGCTCCATTAGTAATTATCTCTACCTGACGTCAAGCTCCTAGAAAGGCTTAGTAAGTTACTGGTGACACACAATCTGCTCACTCATTAAGGTATTACTAGAGAAAAGCAGCTTTAGGCTTTAGCAAAGGTGGATTTTCACAATAATTTCTAAGATAGATTAAATTATTTCAAGAACATAAGTCATATTAACGTTAAAAATGTTACTTGAAAAACATTCATATTTATATAATTCATGAAGCCGAGTACTGAGAAATTTTTCTAAGCACTCTTTCTTTTCTTTTTATTAGGGTAATTCCCTTTTAAACCACAGTGGCCTCGATCGGAGGGTTCCAACGTTATCTTGAAACGGAGTCAAGCAACATCAAGCGTGGCTGTTCCTTGGATGGGTGACCGTCTGATTGACCCAATCCTTACACGCAGCCCGCCTGCCCGGTTACTGATGGTGGTTCGGAAGTCAACCTTAAGCCGATGGTCCCCAAGTTAAGTTTTAGAGAGGGCTTCTTAGCCCTAACTTGGCCTAGTATAATAAGACGATCTTTAATATTAACTCTTTTTATAAGTTGAATTTTAAAGTAAAAATACACTAAAAAAAGGACTAGCTGGAAATAATACTTGTTAGTGTAATACATTACGTCATTAAGTCATTTTGAATACATACATACAAATCGTATTTATTTTACGAAAGATAAAGTAAGGTTTAGACTATCTAAACAACACATCCTAATTAACCAACATAACTACGATTGGGTGATACTATATGGCGGAACGTTACAGTTTTTGGAGTGACACTAGTGTCACCTTGTGAATAATTAATTACAGTCACTGTTTTTAGTCAAGTAGAGAGACATTAAGGTCCATGCACATTAGGGAAAAAGTGCTCCTGCAAAAAATTAAATTGTTCTTTTTAACCTGCTAAAGAAAATTGTATTTTTTAAATGTCTGCTATCCTATGTAAAGTGTATACCTGACATTAAAAAAATTAATCACAATAATCTTCTTTGTAATTTGTAATTCTTTGCAATTCAAGTAATGAACGAAATGGGCTGGTTTTCTAACCCTGCTGTCACCCTTATAACTTAATATGTATTTAAAAATGTTATATTAAGAGAGTGGTAATCCACCACTTCCAAATAACCGTCAAATCACCCACCGTGCGTGTATGGGTGGGTGGGGGGAGGGTTAATTATAAGAATTAGTTCGTTTGGAATAAAATTTTTAAACTTTTACACTACAATTAACTTTTTCTTCTTCATGAGATTCTTTTTTAGGAATAAAATTCAGTACCTGCAATGTGATAATACTGGATTATTGAACTTTGGTAACAATGTTAGGAATTACATTATATTTATTATAGTTAATACATTTTAGTTATTTATTATTTCTTACCAACAAAATAAATGTATTGAATGGAGTTAAAAGTGAGGATTTTGTTTAACCTATAAGAAAATTAATTTATTAATGTGTCAAAAGCCAAAGGTATTAAATTTTCCTTCTCCAATTCGTAATAATTTTGAAAATGTACAAATTATCAGATATCTCCTGATAATAATGAAAAAATGCAACTTTTACCCTGTCGGTTGTGTTTTATTCCAAATAGTTTTGGAGGTCCTTTTTCATTTGTAGGATGTTTCACTAGATTTATTTGTATTACGTAAGTTTCTCTCTAATTTATCAAAAATGTAAATACTAAATGTCACACTATACCAAACATTTGCACATGCTTAAAACAGAATTGAACGTAAAATTCAACAAAATAAATTGTTTAATTGAATGCAATAGCTTATGATAGAATTATGCAATATAGCATTATGCGTAATAGGAAAAACACTATTTATAATGGTTTTATTTATAACTATAATCTTTAATTATAAAATCTAATAAGTATATAATTTTATTTATATACTTATTACCAGACTATTGTAACTGCAATTTTATACAATTACTTTAAAAAGTAACTAAATCTAAATAATGAATATTTATTAAGTAAGTAATAGGAAGAAACCTATTGTATGTCCAGATAAGGTACTTTAGGTACGTGTATTTTTGCCTTACGATTTTACTGTATTTATTAGATTTATATATTACACCTGTAAATCAAATGTGTATTTAATATAAGAATGTAAATACCAAAAGTATGTATTTACTATGTATTATTATTTTGTCTTAGATAACAATGTAGTTTCACGGTGAAACACCCTCACACGTTAATGTTCACCCCCAGGCGGCGTGCTGTTGACACCCCCTTTATTTATTACATCACCAAGAAGGCGGATAATGTATTTATAATATGAGGTAGGTCTTATAAAATCCGTATAAAATTTCTAGTACCATACTGTATGCCGTACGACTTATTACCTTTTTTTTTATGTCCCACACATATTTTAACCATCAGTACAATTTATTTACAAAATTATAAAGACTGGGGACACATATGGAATAGACAAATGTTTTTTCAAAATTCAATAACATAAATACGAATAATAATAATATACACCACGTTTCCAATGGTTAGAACTCAACTCTTTATCTTGTGCCAATCTATGATTGCATCTTAAAGGGAAAATAACAAATCTATTGGAATCGTAAAGTAAATTTCCGATATATTTTCTCATGATGTGCTAATTAGAATTTTAAATTTAAAGAATTCGATTAGTTAACATTGTGACTACTCTCTTATAAAATGTTATGTTCATGTTTTTATGCCCAAACTATTCCCAAAACATTAATATTATAAAGTTAAGAGTTAAACTAAATTAACTAACTTTGTTGTTTCGTTCAGTTTTAATCCCTTTTTAACCATTAATTTTGTAAAGAGATTGTATAGTTCTTGACTTTTATGTTTTACATCTTATCTTGGTTATTTAAAAATAATAAAAAGTCTACCCTACTAATAAAACAATTCTAAAAAACAATGGGAGTTTAGGTAAAAAGCTTAACCAATGCGAAATATATTTTATCAATAATATTAAAACTTGGGAACATAATTTTATTTTGATTATGCTTGTTTCGATACTGAAAGTGAAACAAAACTAGTGATGGTTAAATTGTTGTTTTATTCCACCACCATTTTTCACTGGACTTCAGAACAAAACATCTGGTGACAGTTCCCATCCATCATGTGTTTAGAGACGCACATTTCTGATGGGTTCCATCCTATCCACAGAACCGTTGAGCGACGGTGTAAAAATTAACTCTCAGAAGTATTATTTAAGATATTCATATATCACTACGTGGTTTTATATATCTTCCGTTTTGAACTACCTTTTCCAAGTAGGAGACTTTTTTTAAGATTAAATTTCATCGATTATCTGAGCTAAACGTTTGAGCACAGATGTTATTGTACATTAACAATATTATTTTTAGTTTATGGTGAAATGGCCAGAATAAGGTTTTAAAGTAAATCGACTACTTCTTTTCAATAAAATTATATTATTTATGGCGAATTTTGCTTAAACCAAATTATAAGCTATAAATTGCATCGTTAAAGTTCTTTAACTAGGTTACTAGTAAAGCTAGAAAGGTATTCTGTTTATGTTTTGGATAAACTATTTAAGAAGGATAAAGCTAATATAAGGGATGACAAACGTTTATTATTCACGTGCGAAGCAAACTAATAAAGTGATCTTAGTTCCAGGTATTCTTAAATCTTTCAAAATTAAAGCATTTTTACCTGTAGATTAAAAAAGACCACAAAAGCAAAATTTTTACGTAAATCCACTGTGGATCTATATTCTATCGTATTCTTTGACAAAAAATATAATTGCAATAATTCTTTTTTTAAATATATCTCATTACTTTCACTACACAATGATGAATTTGCGGTTTGATCTTATGTAATTTTAATAGATGATCTTATAGTAAGAAAACATCTAGATAATTTGAAATGCTTTTTTAATATTACACGATACGTTTTATGAAAATGTTTTTGGATGATATACAAATATTAAAATATATAGGTAGTCTTTCGTTACTTCTCTTTTAATAAACATTTACGAGTATAATTGATGGTTGTAAACATCATACATATAAACAAGATACATGATTATTTATGTTTTATATGTAATAATAGGTTACAATCTACATTTATTGAAATATAACAAACAAACTCAAAAGAAAATTGCTTTCATGTACAGGAAAATTCTTAAGTACTCAAAATACATAGTTGAAATAGTCGCCAAGTTCTTCACGTCACAATAATACAAAGCTTGTGTTGTGAGAATGAAGAAGGTTAGGTTGATTTACATAAGGGTTTGTGTGGGATCTCAGTCAGATGAGACGTGGGGGGAGGTTAACCTCTTTACCATGCACCCTTGCTACATACAACCGGAAACGGAAATGTCGTATTATTCTGCATAACGTCATATCTAACGAAAGTGTTAACTTGTTCAAATTTATATACGTTCTCATCAAGGAGACTTAAAAGGTATATAATAAGTGGAGGTTAGTCAATTATTATTATTATTGATTTTTATTTTATGAATGTTTAACCAACTATCAGAACCTTAGTAAAATCGCATGCTCTATCTTGCATAAACAACATAATTCCACTTATATTAAGAGAAAATATTTAGTATGCATATTGATTTCATAGTTTCCATGATACATTTAAAAGTTAAATGTTAAAAACTGATGAAAATTTCCAAAACAAATACAACTAAATGACATAATATACATTTTACTGCAAGTATGAATTCCAAAACTCCACTCTGATATCCGGTGAGATATAAACTGTTCTCAAACAAAAGTTAAGTGACATAACCAATCATGAAACTGTAAATAAAAGATCTTTCAAGAACTCAAAGATCGTAAACTTCTAGTGAAATTGAATTTTCAATCTGTACCACATAATGAGTTCTGAAAGTCAGACTTCAAGTTTCATCTCAGAAATATCCAGCCAGTTTTAACGTTGTTTCAAATGGCAAACTCATGAAAGTTGTGTCATAGTTTCCATAGTTATCCACTCTTTTTTCTTTTTATATAGTAATTTAAACCATAAAGTTGTAAACTTTTTTATTACGTAAAGCTTATATAAAACGATAATTTTCTCATGTGTTATTTGACCCAAACTATTTCATAGGTTATTTAGAAATTTTACAGAAAGTAACCTTATCTTTTATTACTCTCATTTCCTTCAGACGATTCAAATTCATCATTTACTAGTTTTTAATGAAACATTTTTATTAATTCATAAACATTTATGTATTTATGTACATTTGATAAATCATAATACAATCTCTTTGTGGTATCATCTACGTAGGTAACTGCTAACTGGGAGACTATTTCATCTTACAAACAGTTATATTCATAATTTATACTGTAATATTACAAAAATGTTTTTAATGTATAACAATATGTAGTATTATATCTACATCCAAAATACATACAAATAAACAACACTTACATGATATTTTATATACTTTATGGTAGTGTCATTATTATATGTTTTTGTCTTATACGAATATTTTCTTTAATATTTCTTTTTATAAAAAACATAGATTTGTAATTTGTATCTTGTTTATTTAGTAATATTTAATTTTTTAATTAACTATTTAACAATTAAATAATACAAAATATTAAAAAAATTATAGGTTAGGTAAGAGAACAAATTCGATTCATAAACATACCAAAAATAAACAACTATAATGCATGTATATCTTATTGTAACATAACATTAACATATAAAAAAATATATGTTAACAAAACACAGCATAATAATAATTACTGTACAAAAAATTTTGGGAAATAAGTACAACGTATACGTAATGCCATATTTTTCTAAAACCCAAAATATGAAAAGGTTTTACCATTTATAATCATTATTGACAATGGTTTGTTATATCAAAAAGGAGTTTCTTGGAATGTCCATTAGAAAAGTAATGTGGGAGGGAAGAAGGGTGTGGCTGCTCTTTGCTATGGCAGAAATATGGGAAATAAACTAAGAAGCATAAAAATTACTCACAATTAAAAATACGAACGAATAAACAAAAACATCTATAAATAACTATACAACGATAATAAACTCTCTTTATATAGAAGTTACGTATATTCACGATTGTCCTTACGGAATATAGATAAGGTGGTACGTAATTTCTCACGTAAACGATTAACTATTGAAACAAGACAACTGTCCACTCATATAGGTTCCATGCAGTCCTAGCTCCCGTTGTTCCTGTTCGGTTAAATTAGTTTATGTTCGGTTTTTACAGATAGAGCCAGCGGTCTCGTCTCTCCGTCTACTTTAATCCAGCGATCGCTGAAGCGGCTAACAGATGAACTAATAGTGCGCTAAACAGTCGTTCAGGCGCTTATTTTAAACCAATCGCCGTTAGATAACAGCACAAGTGCGTGTCTACCACAAATTAATTGTCTTGGACATTCAGTTTGTTTTTAAAGTCAATTGGTAAACTTTCCAATTCAATTTTAGTTGTTAACAAAACAGTATTGTGTTGAGTGACCCTACTATCTAGGATAAAAGAGAAAATGTCAATTCGATATGTTTGTTTCCATTAAGGAGGGGGGGGGGTTGATCTAGATAAATACGGAGTATGAATTACTGTTCGAACACTGGTCGACAAAGTGTGGCCAACAAAATGTGGCCTACAAAGTGTGGCCGACAAAGTTTGGCTGATAAAGTGTGGTCGACAAAGTTTGGCCGACAAAGTGTGGTTGACAAAGTGTGGCCGACAAAGTGTGGCCGGAAAACTGTAGCTGACAAAGTTTCTTTATTTGCCACAAACCACGTTCCTGCATGTTGCCGCTGGCTATTCTATATCTCTTGGTCTCCATTGTACCTGTACAGACAAAATACGCTATTCAACATTTTCCAAGTAAAATAATTTTTAAATTTACAATAAACATTTCAAAAGCAAATAGATAAAATATGTATAATTTAGAAAAACCCTCTAAATAATCCTCTATAATTAATGGAATCTCAATAAATATTATACGAAATGTTATTGCGTTGCTTATGATCTAGGAGATAATTTACTAGCTGTAAAAGTCGTTAACAGGAGTTTATAATACAATGTTTGAATTTAAATAACGTATGTGTCCTAAAGACTGTGTAGTGTTCAAGAATACTTATATATTGTATAAAGGGTGTGAACAGACCGAAAGGTAGAATATATCACAGGATGTCACAGGATCTGTAAATTTGAGGTAGATACCAATGGATCTAATTTGTATATTATTATAACTAATTACAGTAATACTTAAGCGGCACAAGAGATGTTATTTTACAAAACAAATAGTCAACGATATTTTCTAAATATTATTCTACTGAGACAAATTTGTTGATCCTTTATTTAAAAACATCACAATGCATTTTTTATATAGTCTTTCAATAAAATTAAGAAAAATAACAGATACAATAATAAGTAAAATGAAACATATAATAATATTTAAAATTATAATTATATATATATATATATATAATACCAACTAAGTACAATAACTTTACACTTACTGTCTCGTAGTAAGTACGTTATTATTTGTTGCTGATAATTACACTCAATGTCTGGAATTAAATGTTACTAATCATGTGCTCTTTAAATTAAGCTTAAAACACTCAAAATTGACGTATTGAACTCAGACAAAAACAAAAACATATTTCAATAATATTACTTTTACATCCGTCTTGTTTATTTTTAAAGAAATGTTCAATCAACCAATATTTAAATTTAAACTAGAATGTGCACTCAACCTTATTCAATCCATTTATGGCCGGGGTATTATACCGGACCGCCGGCAGGTCAGATTGGACCCTCCGGGCTCAATGTAGAAGGGTTGTCCGCTCCTAACACGCTTTCACCCTTATGGGCTTCTAACACGTGCGCTAGTAACACGGAACCTGATCTATTTTCATGAGACATACATTACATTAAAACAATAATTACTGTTAATGAGCTTGCGCTGTGACCCTATAAGTGGCAGACGTCGTTATTTTCCTTGGGAAAGTGGAAGACCCAGGTTTGAAAATTTCTCAAAAGGAACACCCCTTTATATTACCACTTTTATTTTAATCAACTAAACCAAAAGTATTTCAGAAATACTTAGCCTTATAGACCTTTTTCAACTATTTTTAACTCTATGACTAACAATTTGTAGGGCCATGTAATTATTGTAATACCAAGTGTGACCATTACTGCAGATTCTTGAAATTATCTAATATACAGGGTGTCTCAAAAGTAAAAATCCAAACTTCAAGAAATAGTTATATAGGTCAAAATAAATAGAAAATCAAGAGTATTTGTCTTCATAAAACGCTTCGTTACCAGACATCCACCATTTTTCTTTTTTTTTTAAGAATTTTTATCTCCAAGTTGGCTTAACCGATCTTTATGAAACCTGCCACGCGTGTTAAAATAATATATACCTATTATAGAAAAAAATCAACTGTATCCAATTTGAAATGTCAAAATGTCAGCCATTTAAAATTATTAAATACAAATGTTGGGGAAACAGCAAATTTAAAAAAAATTGGGTTTTATATAATTTTATTACCAATCTGTCAGTATCAAAAAAGTTTGAATCGGGAAAAAATAACCGAGGCATATCGACATTTGTGTTGAGAGGCAGCAAAAAAGCCACTGTGTTTTGAGTATTTTAATTTTTTTATTTTTCACACAATTTTAAATTTTGAATGGCCACCATTTTAAAATTTATAATTGGATCAAGTTAATTTTTTTCCTAGAAAAGGTTTGTATTATTTGAACATGTATAGCAAGTTTTATAAAGATTGGTTGAGCCAACTCAGAGATAAAGAGTCTTTTGTAAGAAAAACAAAATGGCGGATACCTAGTTTTTGGAAAAATGTATTCTTGATTTACTCTTTATTTTGATCTATATAACCATTTCCCGAAGTTTGGCACTTTACTTTTGTAACATCCTGTATATAAAATTTGTCCTAAACCAAATTGTAGGCTACTTCCTCAGCTACCGATCACTCAAATACACGAGAATTACTTGGCAGAATGGGCAATTTAGTGAAAATGTAGCCATATTTCCCGGAAGATGGAGAGAAGCCGTAATTTAATAAACCAGCGGGATGCGAGAACTGTGCCGGGCTCTGGAAATGAAATCATATAAGCAAGGCTCGCTCTGGTAACGGGCTGTTTATTTACATTAAAGTTTCAGCTATAGTACAGTGTATGTTACCGTAGTGGATTTGTGAAACTTTTAAGTTATATTTACTCGTATAACTGTATTTTATAGTACTTCACCTAATAACTCTTAAATTAAAATCAAAATTCCTGTGATGTAATACAATAATTAAAATTGAAAACGTAACTATTTTATGTACTTGCTTACTTAATGTTATTATTATGTAATTATTTGTTTTATATCAACTGTCGATCGTCAATAAATTAAGTACGTACGTAGCCCTGCTTATTGATAGGTCCTAAGACTGTTCACACTTTTTTGTAAGTTAGATGTCTGGATTGATCCACCAATTGCCACTTGGCATTCAAATTAGCTTTAATAAGGTTTGATAAAATGAAAGAGATTTGAAATTTTGGATGAGGTCTATTTAAATAACTAAATCTTTACTAAAATAAATAGTTAATTGTTTTTGAAAACATGTAATTTATTTCGTTTTCCTATTATTTGTAAAATTTATTTTTCAAGTTTTAATCAAGTAAATTTCAAATTATCAATAAGTAAGAAGCCCTTATATAATTTTGTAATTTATATATATATGTATCCCAACACTTTTATAAATAATCAACATATTTATGAACAGTAGTTTAGTTGTTATATTGAAAAATTTACATTATACGAAATTTTAATCAAATATTAAGTACATGATTACGTAGAACACCCTTTCAATAATTACCTATGAAATTTGCATTTCTATGAAACATAAAATGTACATTACAGAAATAAATTTGAAAAGAGTGTTAAGAGCAATATACCATTACATTAAATTAAATTTACTTAGAAAACTGTTTAATTTGCATGAACAAATAGCACTAGTTGGATTCAGAGAAGTTTGCGTCGCCTCACAGCTGGCGCTAATTGGTATTGCGAATTCCCTCTTAGAACATGTCACATTGTTGGTTCTCTAGTGAGACAAATAGTGTCTGTAGCGTTAAATTATTGGCTGTCTACTGACCTTAAAGCTAACACACCTAATAAACAACAATTTATGCATTAGTGGTCACATGTTAAGCTAATATACGTGTTTAGTCTTAATGTGGTAGATATAATAATTCAATGAAGGTCATTATCATAAGCTAAAATATTGACTATACACCGCCCACTCTAACACTGAACAGCCCCGTGAAGCCAGGTTTCTGTTCGGTGAAATTAGTTATGTTCATTGTTTCACAGATAGTAAAAGCGCACGCTTAAGTGAATAATAGTACGTCATAAGTTGAACTGTCCGAATGCTTAGTTCAATTAGATCATGTTAGATAGCAGCACACGTGCGCGTCTGCAGATAATTCCAATGGAAACTTCATTTGACTTGGGCGGTCTATGTTTTTAAAAATCAGTAGCAATGGTTCTCAGTTCACTCAAAATGAGAGTCACAAAATTTTCTAATTGAAGCCCCTGAGTGCCAGATGTTCAGTTGTCTTTTATTTATTGATTTACGACATTCTAAGGTGTATTTATGGCCCACCCACCCACCAAAACACGTACAGTGGTATTTGCCCACCCGCCCACCCATACACGTACCGTGGTACTGATCCACCCGGTTTTAAAGGTTTGGTTTAAAACTGACTTTGGTTTAAAATTCCTATGATTTTAAACCAAAAGGACTAAATTATTTCATACATACTATAAAACTCATTCGAAATCCATACTTACCTTTATTTTGATGAACAGCGAACTTAGAATAAATACCAATAACATATAATGTAAGTTTAAGGAAACTTTCTCTTTGCATGCATCATGCCATAGCCGTTCGTAAGCTAGAATATCCTCTCGTATTTTAAATATTTGTATAATTCATTTTGTTACACATATATATCTAGTTTTTATTTATACAAGTTGTTACCAAGAAGATTGCATTATACAGCTAAACTATTTCAGTATTTGTACTGATTGTTATAAACAATAGATAATGTCATGACACAGAGGATAAAGTTTCTGATTTTGTAGACGTGGGTACAAAACAGATTTGTTTATAAATTATATCACAAAACCTAAAACCACTGGGCATTATTGTATTAAAACCTACATAGAACCTTGTCTTAAGGAATTTAACTTATTATTACAGAAAGAAATCAAACGATCAGGTAGTCAACCTTAATTCAACCATTATGTAAGAAAATACATGTACCACATATCCGTAAACCAAGGTAAATCCCGTTACCAGGGTATATAAGCTAAATAATAGGCTCAGCAATAAATGGGGTTTCTATTGCTTTAAATGGGGCTTAAAATGAATAGTGGTATCGTCATAAGTCGATTAGTTTGTATGAACTAGGGGGGGGGGGAGGTCTCTGCTTGTTAAACTGGTCAAACTACGTTTATTCCTCTTCCTTAGTTTAAGGATCAAGTGTAGGAATTGTATAGTTAGACTTTAGAGCGGGATAAGGATATCAACATCCTTAAATATTTATCCTAAAATAACGTTGGGTTAGAGAGGAAGTTATGTCCAGAAGTGAAACCTTTATTGAAAACACACTATTCGAAATTTTCCACTTTTTCTCCTCAATACCACTGTACGTGGTATTGAGGTACTGTACGTGCATGGAGGTGGTTGATGGGCCATTAATGATATTAAATATAATTTTAATAAAGATAAATTCCTGAGTGAAGTGAGATTTTAATTTAATTTTATTCTACATTTAAAATACAACTATTTTCACCTGGAATGGCTTAAAAACGTATATTTAGTGGAATCCTATTTGTTTTTCTGTTTTTTTTTTTTTTTTTTTATATATATAATTTCAACATGAAATGTCTAGCATGGGGAGTTCTTATTGATAATTGTCACTTATCTTTCTTACCCTTTATTTTATCAGTGATAATTAAGGCAGTGATACAAAACAAGGGAACGTCTCCTGCCTGTTGACTGTACATACATTAATAACTTCTGCACTTTTTCATTCATATTCAGTTAGTTATATTACGAGCTCCAAAATATATTCTAAAACTAAACCATTTTTAACTGATTTTAATAATTATTAGCTAGTTTTAATTTACCTAATTAATGATTATCAATCATTGATAATATAAGAATATAACATTTATTATTGTGGATTTTAAAGTATATAATATTGTTATACTATAATATTACTGCTATAAAAAGTGTATATTTGATTTTATCAGGCCTATGTTAGGCCTAGGCATTCTTAGTTATTTTTATTTTCAGTTGTATTTATGTCACTTGTAGTCCTATAAAATTTATACAAACAATGTTTTGTTACATTCCTTTTAGAAAAATCAAAATACTATAAAAAGTACTTTTAATAGAAAATTTGTTCAAACTCTATATAATTTCAATCTAAATGTTGTTGCTTTTAAAAATTTGAGAATCTTACCCCATTCAATTAAAAAAGTAAATGTTTTCCTATTAAAGACAAAATAACCAATGTTTGTAACAACAAATCTTTTTCTGTCAAGTTAGATCGAAATTGTTTCTACAGTTTGTAGGTTTTGGTGACATTCTTACGCTTGCTTCCTCCTCGAAGCCCCTGATTGGTTCTCATCCCTTTTCTTTCGAGAAAATTTTCGTGTAAAAGGGAGTCCACGTTAATAGTTCGTGCAACGGTTTCCTCGACCTGTTTCACCACAGTCTTTAGCAGAGTTAAGTTCGCCGTTTTTTAAGCTTTCCTTTGGCTCCTTTTCAAAGTTCGGCATTTTTCCTATGGGAAGCATTTGAGAAGTTGAGCTGTGCCACGCAGTGTGAGTGTTAGTTTTATTGTGTGCGACGTTTATGCGTCTCGTGGCCCCTTTGGATTAGCTCGAATTTTCACTGGAAGCAACGTAACTTAAATTTTATTTATTTTATTTATTTTTTTTTTTTTTGCTTTTTAGATTCTCGTTGTTAGTTTTATCCCCCTGCTCTTTTACCTCTTCACAGGCCGTTTTTCTTGTTCTTTTAAGTGCCGCTTCTCAAGCGACATTTCAGTAAATCTTTTCAGTCCTATTTTTTTAGTATAAACAAAGATTTTTTTTAAAGGAAATTAACTAGATTATTTTGTTGTTTCACAGGCTCTTAAGAAATAATCATGCAGAATTACAAAATCATACAGATATTAAATAATTATTATTAATATTTGACTCATTTAAAATTAATGTTATCTTATTAAAAACTAAGCTTGGATTATAATTTTAAATAAAGTATTTTTAGTAGAAGTTATAATTTAATTTTTTTAAGAAGTTTTATATTATTTAATTTTCAATTAAATTGTACTGTAAAAGAAAAGTTAGAACATTTATTATTTGTTCTTGTGTTTGAGAAATTAAAGATACAAAAAAATCACTATTATTTTATTTTTGAGAATGCGTTACACACATTTTCATACCGAAGACATGTCACGAACAATTTAACAATAAAAATTTCATTTTTGAGCTGTAAGTATTATTCCAAGTGCCGTAACCCTTGGAATAATACTGCATGGAAACAAAGTGTTGAGGATATTGAAGGTTATATGCTGTGTCCTCTTAATAGAGACACGGTGTCGACTGAATGGTTGCCATTGGCGTAATCACTAGTAGAGAGAAGTCTTGGGTGTCCATGTTGCGTGGTAGTTAGGGTCCGGATCTTGAGTAGGGGAGATAACTGTGTATTATGGTTGTCAATTCCACGTAGGTACTTTAGTTGCTACGGCTATTGGGCTATTAATACATGGCCCTTTCTGTGCTTACGTCAAACTCAGTTGCAATACAAGAGTACGTCACATAAAACAAATGTATTATAAAAATACTATGGTGATCAATTTCATAAAACCACGTTTACCTTCCTCAGACTACACAGATTCACAAAGTCATTATTGACAAACTAAGTTAGTAACAAGACTATACTCATCATACACTCATGTAATCATGCATATTCGCATTAAAATATGTACAAAGTTGTGTAGGCCTATCATTACCTAATTTTGCTTCATAACGTTAACCATAGCTAGAATTTAGCACATAAGACGTAGTTTATATTTGCAAACTTTCCTTATTTAGGTTATATTGTATCCACTGTACAAAACGTATTCATGTAGATAGTTAGACGCGGGAGGATGTACATTAATAAAGACGCAGGGGAAACACACCGAGCCGTGAAGATGAAGACCCATAACTAAGGCCAACACAATCGGTATTGTGTTTTACGTTTTTATTACAATATCACCTGAGATAGTGTTTTACATGTAACTTACAGTAACTATATTTCCAGCTATGTACGTTGCTCATTCTGATTTTTTGAAGACATACAAAACACACTTTTAACGCTAAAACTTCAGAAAACAGCTTCATAATTGAGTAAATTATCATAATCTATATTGTGTAGTCTAACACATACAATCTGAAGGAAAAGGTTTCTAAATTAAAACTAAACATTTTGTAACTACATAAATGTTCATTATTTCTAACGGTTTTAGTTTCGTCTATTTTCAAAAACACCGCACTTTGATCAACGTTTTGTTTTAATAAAATATCAACTCACTAATGAACTTCCATCACTCATTCCGGCAATCTTATATCCATCTAAGTTATTTTGAATAGTAAATAATATATTAGAAAACTGATTCTAAATATAAAATTATTGGAATTTTCCTTAAAATAATTATATCTTGTTTTAACATTGTTTTCCTGCCATAGTGTAACAAGGAAATTTTCAGTGTATACGAAATTACTTGTACCCTGTAGAGTTGTTTCGGTAAAATTAATTAATTATTATTAAGCTCTTATCACTAATATTGTATTTAAAATATAAATGATTTTATATTTCTTTCTAAAAAACTCGATGTTTTTTATAGTATTAGGCACTACAAAGAAATTGAATCCTTAAAAAAGTAAGCAATGTTAAAGTGTTATTACTAAGAAATCCGTGGGAATCCACATAAATGTGTGATTAGGCCGGGAGAGAAAGGAAAGCAAGTTCTTGGAGATGAGATCCCATTAATTGGACCGCTTGGTAGTAGTGACGTCACAGCTGTTACGCCAATTTACCACTCCTGTTGTACATCGTTGAATTGTTCAATATTATAATACTAAATGCAGTATAATAAAAAATACTTGTCAATAATAGCTTGTCTCAATATTTGGTCATTTTGAAAAACTGTTTTATGAGTAACTTATCATAATATATGCCTCAATGTTTTGAAGTTATTTAACACATTGATGGACATGACTGCTATAGCAGTCATGATGAGTGCTAAAAGACCGCTTCAAATCCTTGGCTACCTCAAAACGCGTGACTGCTAAAGCAGTCATAGCATATGGGCGCCTCCAGAGAGACATTTTCGTACTTCGTTAAGTCCTTGACCTACATAAATTAAATCAATATGGTCAGTCTACTTGTAACATGGAGGATTGCGTGGAAGAGAAAAAAAGCTGACTGCTATAGCAGTGTTTGATCAAAAATCAAAAAAACGCTGCACATCAAAAATTGATAAATATGTCATGATGACTGCTGAGTCAATATATCCATACAAAAGTATAAAAAAAAAGAGTAAAAAATGTAAACGTCTTACAATTATAGTGTGGCTGTCAAAATCAGATATATATTTATTGAATATGCCAATCTGGAAAACATTTTCCTGGGTAAAAGGGAGGGTTACTATCACATTGCAAGAAACGATAGGAAGTCTGCTTCTTAGTCTTGTTTTTTAACACTGACGACATCTCAGGTAGTAGGATGTTGATCTTTTCTAATTAGACATGACTTGATGTCTCAACAGATGTTAGAATTGTATTAGTTTTCTTCTTAGGGGAAATAATATAACGACCATGAGAAGGACCACCGTAAGGTCCTCAGAAAGTTCTATAATATGTATACTGGTAAACAGCTGTCTTACAAGAGCTACCGGCTGTGAACAAAGTTTTTCCAACATTAAAAGTGTATATACAAATTAAATAAGAACTACTAGACAACTCACAATTTTTTATAATTAGACAATTTATTAGTTTAGTTCCTATTAATCTTTATAATAGTAACTAAACGACCCTAAACATCATTTGTATATATGACTGCTATAGCAGTAACGACTATATACAGTAACTCAGTCATGAGTGCTATAGAAGTAACGACTATATGCAGTAATTCAGTCATGACTGCTACAGCAGTAACGACTATATACAGTAACTCAGTCATGACTGCTACAGCGGTAACGACTATATACAGTAACTCAGTCATGACTGCTACAGCAGTAACGACTATATACAGTAAATCAGTCATGACTGCTACAGCAGTAACGACTATATACAGTAACTCAGTCATGACTGCTACAGCAGTAACGACTATATACAGTAACTCAGTCATGACTGCTACAGCAGTAACGACTATATACAGTAACTCAGTCATGACTGCTACAGCAGTAACGACTATATACAGTAACTCAGTCATGACTGCTATAGCAGTAACGACTATATACAGTAACTCAGTCATGACTGCTACAGCAGTAACGACTATATACAGTAACTCAGTCATGACTGCTATAGCAAAAAACAAAAAAAACAAAAAAATGTGTGTTTAAATACACAGATTTTTTTAAATTAAAAATAAATATTTTACTTTAGAAAATCTAGTATAATTTTTTAATCGTTCATCATTAAATATAATTAAACATAAAATTAAATACCTAGATATTTGGCTTACTCTTTAAAGTAATTGAAAGCCTATATTTCAGTTGCTTAAAATTTGGTGTCCAAAATTTCAAAAAAATTCTGATTTTATACTGGTAATATTTTAGCCTATGTAGAAATCTGTACTAACGACACCATATTTTATAAACTCATTCTTAAAACAAATGTATATATTAAATTGTTATAAATATTTATTTTAAATACTGTTCCTTTTTCGTCAGTCAGTCCATTTCAATAGAGAAAGTCCACTTCTCGGGACTTAATATGTTAAATTTTCTAGATATAGGAATAAAGACATGTTATTTTTCTTTTATTATATTAATAATAAACAATCAGTTATGTAAACAGTTTCAACTTAACCTAATTTCTTTTAGTTTATTTGAAATGAACACAAGCCTTTGGCTGAATTGATAAGTATTCAATGTATTGTAATATCGTTGGCAATTGTTAGTCGAGTTATAGTTATTTTATAAAGTTCGTATTCAGTATTGGGACTACCACCCTTAAATCCCAACTTAGTCGAGCTCCCTTGCTACTATAGCTAGTGGGCATGTTGCAGTAAGTAGGGAATATGTGCATATTCAAGTCTCCAAGATCTAACTCAACAAAGGAACTCCGTGAATAATACATTATATATAATTTTAAATTTCTATTCAAAAATTATAAACTGGTTGATGGTACCCGTTATCTCTATTGCGGTCAACAGAAAAATATAAAACTGTTACAATTGGTTATTTTATCGCCAGATATGAAACACCGATAAAACTTAGCGTGTCATTTCTTTTCAAACAAAATAGTAGTTCTTTATGTATGACTAGTTTGAAAATATATATACTTAATAGGATATTAAATAAATAAGCTATCAACATTACCAGTTCCAAGCTTATTTCACAGAATTATCAAGGTGGGGTGTATTATTCATTGATATTTGGAGAGTAGGAAGTTTGCTAATTTATAAGAAGCGGAAATATCCTTAGCCTGTCATATCCAAGGTACAAATTGTAACTGACGGATCCAAAACTTTGTAATTAAATGGCGTATGACCCTTTTACACAAACAGAGTAAAATGATTTCAATCTGAAAATCTGAATCTGAAAATAATTATTAACCAGTTATTCTTTTGTTACAAAACACTGACAGGACTCAGTGGAAAATTATTAATTTCCCGTAATGATTTTTTTATTATATGTAAAATATGTCACGTTAAAGTATTTATTGCTTAAAATATTTTTTAGTGAGTTTTAAAACGTATTCATGCTTTAAATACAGAAATCAAATCTACTCGCATAAAATCATGTTCAAACAAATACTATTGTAATGAAAATGTTCCACATGGGCCACAAATAATCTGTGAAAGTTCTAATTAACCTGAATGAAAATGGATGTATTAAAATGGTATGAATTAATATATTACAAAAGGAGGAAACAATATTTTAAGACTCAGAATGACAGTTCAAAACCTTCTTAAAACTTAACAAGCAAAATCTTTTTATTTATTAATGACAAACGGTAAGGAATAATAAAAAAATTCAATTTCGATGGGGAACTAAACGATAGAGAAGTGTATAAAATTACAAATAAATACAACGAAGTATAAGATAATTTTTCAGCTATTATTTATAGAGTTTCTTTATATACTTATATAACATAGGTAATAATCTAAATAAATAAAAAAAGTCTAAAACTAACTGTATATTATTTAAATTACTAGACAGTACGTTTAAAGTTCATCTGAACCTAGGCCTAACTTGAAATAAAATATTTAAATGTTCAAGTTAGACAACATTTTAAAGTTCAAAACTGTTTAGCTCTTATCTGTTTAGAGATTTAAAAACTATATACAGTAAGTGCGTGTAAACTTTGTGTAAATAAGTTTCAAGATCAACTTAATAGAGACAAATTACCTGATGATGAATCTTTTGATTTGAAACGCGTCGTCTGGTTCTCTTAGGTTATGTTAGGTTAGGTTATGTTAGGTTAGGTTAGGTTAGTTTAGGTTAGATTATGTTAGGTTAGGTTAGATTGACTGATTAACACGTAAGTAGTTATCGATCGTCTCTCCGGAGTTAAAATGTCTAATTTTAATAAATCTTATATGTTATAGAATTGTACGTGGGAAATATAAAGTCTTTTAAGTTGTATAAATAAAATTTTAACACTAGTACTATTTTACTGAGGAAAGTTAATAAGTATGTACTTGTAAATTTTGAAATATCTCCAACAATATAAAAAACTCAAAAAAGTATAATATTCAACAAAAGTTTAAAATGTCGAGTTGAGATCCCGCTAACTGACTGCTAATTCTGAAAGCAAACAGTATTCAAATAAATTACAAATACAGTGTGTAACAACCGTCTAGGTGCTCGGTGTAGGTGTTGTAGTCGTGATACAGGGAACACTGTTATAACATCATTGTTGTACAGAGCATGTAGGCCACTTGAAACAGTACTACGGCATGAAACACCTCTTGAATTAGACTCTTTTACTACTAATTCACCTATATTATGAAATTTAACAAATTTGTATTTGATTTTCCCACTTTACATCACTAAATATTTAATGTACAACTTCATGAACACGAACCATTATAATTTAAGTTGTTGTATGCTATTAAAATAAAATCTGTTCATCAACAAACACTAAATAATTAACTATTTAAATGTGTGTTGTGGTTAACACTTTAATTATAACTCTGTTCCAATATGTGTTGTATTATAATTCTGATTGCTTACACAAAATATTACAGATACCTGAAAGTGTTCATGGCTACATGATGGTAGATTTAAAAGAGTTTATCAGTATTTGTAGCGAAAAAATACATAGCAAAATATTTCCTTGATTACGCTCTTTTTAAGCATCATTAACTACGTGTTATGTATTAACTTTATTTGTATATTAAACAGTACATGACATGTTTTCTTGTTATATTTGATGACAACGCACATAATTCATTAAAATGCGTTCTATTAGTGACAGTTTAAGAAAGAAAGAAAGAAAGTTTATTACCATAAATCACAATATATATTAATGTACTTTATATAAAAAAAACCAGTTTGAATAATCAAATACACAAATAACCAAATACAGTATTAAGCTTATAAAAAACAAAAACACAATTTAAGATATTTTAAAAACTCTATTTTAGCTTAATATGAAAGTAACATTAAACAAATTAATATATTTAATTTACTTATGTGATATATGGCTAGGTACCTCTGAGCATGAAGCTGTTTTGAGGTTACCTTCTCAAAATATAACAAATTCAAGTACATCAGTTGCATAAAATAAAAATTAAAACTTTTTAACAACAAAAATTTGTATTAAAATCAAGACGTTTTTTTAATTATTATTTTACAAACTCATTAGTGCTTTCTTATCTCTAAGGACCAACCTTAGGCCCAATTTACCAAAAAATCAAAAGACACAATATAAACACAAATAAAATTAAAATTTTTCAATAAGAAGAGTCAAGAAAAACAGATTTCTTATTTCTTACCAATATTCTTACCAACCTTAGGCCCAATTTACCAAAAAATCAAAAGACACAATATAAACATAAATAAAATTAAAATTTTACAATAAGAAGAGTCAAGAAAAAATGGGATTGATTTAAAACCAAAAAGTTTCAAGTTCATCATAATTAAAAGTAAATAACCATTCTTTTAAACGTTCAGAAAAATGTTCTATGGAATTAGCAGTACTAATTTAATAAGGAAGTTTATTGAAAAAAATCAAAGAACCGTAACTATAGAATCTCTTAAAAGCTTCACACAACGGTTTCAACAAAGCTACCCGATTCAAATTTCTCAGTCTTATTAAATGAACTGCAGCATTTGCTATTTTTTTACCTCCCCTCACAAAAAAATAAGCAACACTCTATATACATATAAATGCCTAATGGAAAGTATACCTAAATAATTAAAAAAAGGAAAAGACTCTTCCCTTCTTTGCACATGAAATATTTGTCATATAATGCATTTTTGTGACACAAGAATAGGTTTTTAAAAGTTTAATATTCTCTATCACAAAGGAGATAGGAATACGTTAGAATTATCTGTCGGCGAGTTACGAGAAGTCCTCCGAACTTCATGCTTTTGTGATATTATTGGCACTGATTTCCATTGAAACAGCACAATTCATGTAATTCTTGTGATTCCTATTGATTTATATCAAGACGAAATGGTTTCCGTCAACGTGGTACTGGAGTTATCTGGAGTGTCTTTGACGTTGTGAGCAGGGTTTAGATGTTTTTCATGGGGAAAAGCAGTTATCATGCTAGTCAGTTAGCCCAAAAAATAATCTGCTTTGAGGAACGGGCTTTTTGGACTTAAAAAAATGGAATTACCCAAGAAACACTCAATATTCTTTAGTAACAAAGATAACAGTCGTTTTTAATTAATGTCAGTCTAAAACTTCCGACTATATATATAAAAAATATTACCTAAACTCTATTCATACGAAAAAAATGGACTTCCTGACAGAAAAACTATTTAGTATAGGCCTGTTATATACCAGTTCTGCGTCAGATTAAAGTCATGTACACAATGAAATGGAGAAGAACGCCCGTTATGTACACACCCGACATGACAAGGCGGGCATCCAATCTACATAAGGTAAGAGTTTGTAGTAGATATTAGGTATTCTACATAAGACTGTTATAAATATATACTTACTTATCTACGCTACACCGATCCTTGAAATACTTTAATAATCTTGAAAATAAAGAGTGAAAAAATATTACCATGTAAAAGTTAGATATAATGAACATAAAAAATACGTCGAAAATTAAAACATAAAATGCAATGGCTTGCTGTATGTCTTAATATTTTATCAACAATGAAGTTTAAATGCGTTAATTAAACAATTAACTATGATTATAGTTGTAATTAAGTGTTTTCAACAATTAAAGCTTTTATTGTTATAATATATTGCAAAATAATCTTGTGGTTCAAGTGGTAAACGGGTACATCTAGTCAACTGATTAGTTGGAGAAGAAAAAACAAACACAGCTGAAAATACCATATGATCAACAGCTGATTGTTACTAACGTTTAATTACTGTAGACGTTCACTTTACACAATCATATACTTACTGAAACACTATATATCACGCTGTTTAGAAAGAAAACGGTAGGTATCATGCGGATCTTACATGACGTCATATGGATGAAGCTTGGCAGAACAACAGGTAAACACAACAATACTTGTTGTAATTCCCGTGGTTACAATTTCAAGCTTGCTTACTATTTAGCTGGAAACTTCCATGTGATTAGTAGATTTAGTTACCAATATTTAGTAGAGTAATCAAACCAGCTGATTTTGCCCATGTGACGTCATAGTCTGGTGTACAGCAGCCTCGCTTGATACATACAGTGTTTTCTAGTTACCGAACTTTATATGAACTCAATAACAGTGGTTAAAAATTGATGATCTAAGCAAAATACTCGCTATTAAGTCTGCTGAAACTCCTATTGTCGTATTCAGTATGGGTTTTACTTGTTTTCCCACTGTAGTAAAATTTTAAAACTACCAAATGAAATAAACAATTTCAGAAAGAAATAAACGAACCAACTTGCTCTAAAAATAAACAGGACAAATTCAAACTCCCTAAAAACACAATTGGTTTAGATATTAACTTCAGTTCATGTCACTGTGAAAGGTAAACAGCAAAGAGGATTGTCACGACCTGCCAAAAGTAATCGGCTTAGCAACAATTTGAAGCCCTGATTAAAACTTCATACCTGTGACAAAAGTCGTTGCACTCTGTTACCTAATGAATTGATTCTACAGCTTTTCCCATCACGAAAAATACAAAAGCGTTATTTCGATGGAAAAAATATCCTAGACCAATGCAACTCTTATTAATTATTTAAATGAAAGGTTTTTCAACATGAATGAATTTAATAATTAACTACTTCCAGAGAAAAACTCGTTCTTCGTGAGGAGCGTAAAATAATATAATTTTAACTTACTCTGTTTTGTATTATGTTTTGAATAACTAGATACGTCAGGTATGCTCATTACTTATTATGTCATAATAATGCACGTTTTACCGCTTTCTTTTCATACTTTATATTATTTGTAAATAATATTGAAACAGTAGCAGATAACTTGTGTTAATTTTAAAAATAAATCATACTTTTAAACTTCTACTAGGCAACTTCATCTTCAAGTAGAACTAACCTTATTATTTCATTTATTTTAAGAGAGTGCCAATTGATATATCAATATATCACAATACATTGTGCAAACATATTTATTAATTCATTTATTTAAAGCTAACACCAATATACACATGTCATGTAGTATTAAATTTATAAACACTAAAGTCTAAAATAAGTGAAATATTATTTATATATTTGTAGGATACTACATGCATCAAACTTCAAACACTAAACACTAGAAATGTTAGAAATCTCGAACAAATTTATCGATTATGAATAATTCACTGCGATTGTCAATAATTAACAAGCATTTTATGGTATTCCCTGCTAATGAACTTATTACTAAGCAGTTAATTAACCTATGGCAATATCCGATATTATCTCCATAGGTAGCCGGATAGTAATTACAAGAAACCATAAATTAATATCTGATATGAGACGCCAAAACTGCCATTGTAAGTACTTTGAGGCGAATATGAATATGAGTGTAGGATAAGTAGGGGTGGCCTGTTATGGCCACTAAGTGACGTGTTATAACCTACAGTTTTACATGGAATACAAACCACGTATTTGTATTTAGTTCTGCGTTTCATGATAACTTATACTCAGTTATCGTCCATACATAACATCCGGACACTGACTACCACCCAACATGAACGCTTCAGACTTCTCTAGTAGTATCTATGTCAATATGAGCGGCACTGTGTCAGTAATAAGAAAACTGAGTATATAACCTATCGCCTACAATCATCTGGATTACAACACTTCGCAACTAGTGCTAACTACCAAGCATGAGATGAAACATTTTGCCATAAAATGAGCATCGTTATGAAAACAATTATATCAATCACAACTCATACCTTAAGAATTGTTAGTTATCTTACTGTTAAACTGTTCACTGAGGTGTTTTTATGTAATTTATTTTAAACTAAATTATTATTGCTTTTCTAAAACATTTTAATATTTCAAGTTAGCAACTATATATATACTTAAAGTTATAACTACAGTTTTTTCAAAGATTTATTTACATCACAGGACTTTTAGAGTAAACTACATATAGTTCATTTAATCTTATTGAAAGTAAAATTATAGAATGCTACGATGATTTGGTCGATAAATAATTTCACTTATAAAGAATTTAT
Source organism: Stictocephala bisonia (assembly GCA_035578905.1). Classification (NCBI taxonomy): domain Eukaryota; kingdom Metazoa; phylum Arthropoda; class Insecta; order Hemiptera; family Membracidae; genus Stictocephala; species Stictocephala bisonia. The sequence continues at coordinate 282,761 of JAQJVL010000124.1, forward strand.
CACCAGAATAGCGACAACCCTTTACCACTACATAGTAGAAAACATGTTTACCAGGAAACTTTCACATTAGAGGTCGTAAATAAAGCCCGACGTTACAAAGGTCGTAAAACTTGCCAGCCACAATTTCTGCAAACCACTTATAGATTGTTCGCCATATTTGGTCATAAACCACCCCCTCTCTGTTAAGGGTTTACAAAAAATATATTTTTTATCAAAGTAATTACAATGTGTGTGTATTTATGACAGTTTCATACATAGATTTACTGAAAGGTCCACAGTACCTAAACAAATAAAAAGCTCAAAGAACACACACACACACACACACACACACACACACACACACACACACACACACACACACACACACACACACACACACACACACACACACACACACACACACACACACACACACACACACACACACACACACACACACACACACACACACACACACACACACACACACACACACACACACACACACACACACACACACACGCACGCACGCACGCACGCACACGCACACGAACACGCACACGAACACGCACACACACCTACAGATGTTTAGTTTTTTAGATTATTTGTATTTCAGACGTTTTAGGCAACAAAAAGTAAATCTAATAATTGTTTGCATATAAAAATGTGTTTGTCTGCAATCATGTACTCTAACTACTACACTGAAACGTTTCACCCTATTACGTTCAGTGGTGTTGGCCCACCCACCCTCCCATACACGTTCAATGGTGTGGGCCCACCCGCCCTCCCATACACGTTCAGTGGTGTGGCCCACCCGCCCTCCCATACACGTTCAGTGGTGTGGGTCCACCCACCCTCCCATACACGTTCAGTTGTGTGGGCCCACCCGCCCTCCCATACACGTTCAGTGGTGTTGGCCCACTCGCCCTCCCATAAACGTTCATAATACATAAATAACATGTCAACAATTAGAATAACATACCATAAAATCATACATTAATATTACAACTCATAATTAATATCTAAAAACTTATAAAAATGATCTTGACGAAATATATTATTTATTATGTGTTAGTTTTGAAACACAGTAACTGCACGTGTTCTTCATTATTACTGGCCCACCCACTCACCCATACACGTGCAGTGGTATTGTGAGTGGCTGAAAGGTGTTGTAATCACTATACGGTTTATGGTATTTTTCTTTGAAGAAATTAACATTCAGTTAATTTAAGTCACTTGTTTGATTGTTTGAATCGTAAGCTGTTAGTTACAATTCAAACAAGATTAAATAGTAAAAAGCGTAAAATAATCTTTCTGAAGTAGCTTTGTAGGGCTGTAGCATATTAAGCTTAGTTATTCCTTTTAGGTGGAATAAATTGGAATTTACCATTAGTGTTTCATGTATAAAATTCATCAAGCTAATATTTAATAATATTACACATTTTATTAATTAATAATAAAGTACATATAACCTACCTTTAAATAAATCTCATTAATTAATTAACCAAGCCATTTGTAATTCAACAAGTATCACTCAAAGGAACTACATTTACCACCATCACTATTTCTCCAAAACTTTACGTCCAATTGTCTTGAAATGTTGTACATAGGTTTATCTTGGTCCCTAGAGGCTCACTAAGAAAGGATTATCATCTCGTCCAACTGGCCTCCGAAATTCCCATGGTATTATTTATGGAGCTATATTGATTTTTTTATTAACAGTTGTTAAATAAAACAAACTGAACAAGTGTGGTAGGCTAAGCTTTTTAAATTAAAAGCATTGAGTATAGTATTAATTTATAAATAACATCAGCTATTCTAAATTGTAAATAAATTGGATACAGTGTAAACTGTTAGCTTGATGTACGTTATGTAATCAAACTCAAAATTATGACCGGCAAGCCGGTGGGTACAGCAAGTGTAATGTAAACATACTGAACATTTTTAGACGATAAATATTTTTAACGTCCACGCCTTATTAAGTAGTCCACAATTTCTAAATAAGGGGAAAGAGTATGAGGAAGTAAATAATAACAACAGGCTTTGTCTCTGTTTAATATTTATAAATATTTCAGCACTATCAATTCAAATTAACTCTGAGAATATGCATTAAAGCATGGCATACACTTTAGTTAAATTACTGTTTGTATAATTGAATACATAAATAATCAAAATCAATTATTTATGTACATAAGCATGATGCAATTTTACATGAACTACCAATTAATGTTTGTTTATACATTTATTAACATTTTAAACACTAAAACATTAAATTTAAATACTTATATAGTATTCATTATCAATTTAATTTATCTAAAATATTACTTGTTACAAATTTATAAATAAATGTTAGTACTGTTTTACTAAATTAAGTTTTAAAAAAACTCTTATACTAACTTTTATTTGAGGCTAATGAGTTTATTATTAGCTTAGACACCTTTATGTTCATTAGTTAAGTATTATTTAACATTATAAAAAGTTAGTGACAAAGTTATGATTGTCTAACTGTGCTAACTAATTAATTGATTTTCATAAGTTTTAATCAAGAATAAAAGTTTAAAGTTTCTTTCGAATGGTTAAAGTAATTTTTAAATATTCTCTAAAACGAACATTTCTTTTTGAATATATAAAACTACAGTTTATTCGGGATATATTTTACAAAAGAAGTAACATTTCTATGTACATTAAATTTAATATAATATATTATTTAAAACAATATTGCGTAAATTATAAATCGCTTTAGAATGTAAGCCAGTATATAAAAAGTTATCAATATTCTACTGGTATTCTAAATGGTTAGAGTCATTTTTTATATGTAATAATGCGATTGCTAAAAATCAATGTGCATTTCAAAACGTATTCTTTTATTGGTGCAATTTGGCAGCCGTTTTCAAAAACTGACTTTACTGTATTTCAAGACTCTTCCCAAACTAACTGTTTAGGCTCCTTCATTTCTGTTTGTGAAGCCACCAGCCTTTATTCACTTCATGGGATGGATGTATTCAAGATACTGCACCAAACGCAAATCCAGCCTCTCAGGAGATCAGTATATTTTACTTGAAATCACATTTAATATCACCAAGTATGAATCTTGTTCGATTTACCAGATATTAAAGATAATGTTATGCTAGTGTGGATACATGAATTAATCAATATTTGATCAAATGCAAGCTTGTATAGTAGGTATGAATTCCTGTAGTTTTAGACAAGTCTTTTAAAGACACATTTCTTTAAAGCTGTTGTATGTGTATTTTGTACATGCCTGATTTAAAAATTTGACCACAAATGTCATACAAAACTAAATGGATTTATAAAGGAATGACATTTGTGTTCAAAATATCACGAATTTACAATTAAAAATCTCCTAACTACACTGATTTCAATGGTGCAGATTAAATATTACAAATATATACAAGTTTAAACACTTCAACTTACGTATTATTGTGTTTAATTCACAATATGCTTCTATAGAACTATTATTTTAGTGTAGATAAAAGACAAACATTTCCTAGGATTTCTTTACACATCTTACTGTACCTATCCTAAAATGAACGTAACACCCTTATCTTGGTTTTTCATAAAAATATGAAATATCACAATCATGATCTTGTGTTTCTTGGCATTTTATTTATGAAGGCATTCATGTTGCACTAAACTGGTTTTCTTCTAATGTTTATTTTAGTTCATAACATTTGTGGAAGAAACAGTGTGTCTTTGTGTTTGTAAAACGTTCACGGTATTAATGGAACATTTTTTTTTTATAGGAATACATTTAAATATATTCAGTAATATTAATTTACATATCAGCTATTCATAAACATCAATTATTGACTTATATCTCATTATGTCAACGAATTGATAGTTAAATACCTTGAGACAATGAAAACAAGACGGAATAAGTTTTCCAAATATGAAAAGTCTGCTCTATCCGTCCCTCTTGGTGTGTTAAGCCAAACCATTAAGGACATCAAGCACGGACAAGATTCAAACTAGCGTCTCTATGAAACTTTGAAGAGTCTTGCAGATTTATGATCCTTAAGTGAGCCGTTCGTTTCTTTAGTCCTCCTTCTGACTTCTTACAATCTATTTACCTTGATCCTTCTCACCCTACTGGTAAACCCTCAACTCTATAGCTTTGTTCTTTCATTCATAAATATTAAAATGTTGGCTTAACCCATTAAATACTAGATTTTAATTAATTGTAATGTTCTATCATGAAATTTTATAAAATAATAGGTCTATAAGTAAACCATTACTGTACAATTTAGCATATTATATATATATATATATATATATATATATATATATATATATGTATATATATATATTTGTAAATTATATATATATATATAATTTACAATATTTCATAAAAAATCTCAAATAAGATCACGGTACTTACAAGAGAAAAATGACAAAAACGTACAATAAGATTAATTTTATTTTATTTTAATTACATCGTGCATTTAAAGTTCAAAAATACCAGTTAAAAGGGTATGTCAACATAATTAAGACATATATGTTTAACTGCTTACGTTAATATAGGTTTATTTCTTAATATAAATTGAACAAACTTTTGCTTTAGACTGTACCTACTACACTACAACTTCATTGATATATTTATCTGTATACATACATATAAAAGCACAACTCACCATAGTGGTTACCTCCTGCATCCACAGAAACTTGGCGCAGTGATGTAACCCAACTACTTAGGGGCTAAGTATTGTGAAAATTGTGGACAGATTGTATGCTCGGTCCTCTTAACACCATCATGGTGTCCACTCATTGATCACCATTAACGTGAACAATTCTGCAGAGTTGTCCATGTCGGATGGTGGCCTGGGTTCGAATTGAAAAGAGAACTAAGAATCAGTTAGCTAAAACCAGACCAACATTACGTGGTTTGGACTCCACGCTCAGCTGTAGCTACGTTTTTTTTATTTATTTTTTTGTTTGCCTTTGATATTAGCTATTATTAAATTTTTCTTTTTTAGTACCTGAATAGTCATCCTTTGTTAGTACCAATCACTACACACATTCGCCACTCGTATTTACTCATATCTTGACGATAGCTGTCTTTTATTAAATAAATACGTAAATATAGAATTTTAATCCCACTAAACAAATTAAATAAAACGGAAATTTTTGCTAATAAGTTTATATATAAAAAAACATGCAATTTGTATTGTAAGGGTTTAGAATTATCTTTTGTGATTTAAGATTAAAACACCTGAAGCTGTCTCCAGCACGCCATGACAATAAAATTAATAAAAAATCTCTCGAAGGATGTCACAAGCATTTGGGATAACAAACATTGCAATATGGATTGAAACAACTTCAGCACGGGAGTGTTTTCCTATTCAAGCGTGATGTCGTCATATTTCTGATACAATCTCAGGGGATTATTTTTAACTGGCATTAGTTATTAGAAAGGATTTGTGAAATTATTTGGTATTTGGTTTTGCCAATCTGTAAATTTAGAAAGTCAATTCAAATGTATTTTAACTCAAACCTTGCATTTTTTACAGTATTCACTCTTTTTTTCTTGGACACTAGTATATTATTTGTTAGTATTTACAATTATATTTCAAAATTAGCTTCCTACTCTCTAGTTATTATGTGGTCTACAACCACATCACCACACATACATGTTATCATGTCAAATTGATTATTAAAATAAATGCCAATAGAAAATCAGTTAACGCTATTTTTTATTAGCGTTAACCCTCCTCATCACCTTGTACATGTATGGTTGGGTGGGAGGGTCATCACATTCTACATGTATGAGTGGGTGGGAGGGTCACTACCTTGTACAAGTTCTGAGCGTAGTAGATTCATAATATTTAATATTAAGCACATTTTTGCCAAGTTCAAGTCATACGCTTTTTAACAAAACCACAATAAGTACAAACTAGAGTTTGTACTTTTGTCTTTCAAAAATAATTAGGCCTAATTAAGTATGATATAAATCCAATTAGTAAAATTTTTAAAACCGATGTTAATATAACATACCTAGATCATGTAGTTTGGGGCTTCATTTTGAAAAATATACATAATTTACAAATATACCCTTAAGGAATATATTCGATATGTCCCTTAAGTTAAATGTTATCAATTTATCTACACACAGAGCTCGTAGGATATTTCCAGAGGGCTGTTTGTTATTCAGAGAGCATTTTTATTTCATCTTTCCCGCAAGGGACCATGTATCCAATATCTGTTTATGATACATTCTGCTAGCGAAGTAACAGATTGTTTTTCAGCATTTTTGGCTGAAAAGTTTAAATATTTATTTATACTTATTACCAAACAATAATGACAGCATTTTTTTATTTAATTACTAATATTAGAATAATTTGTAAGACTAAGCGTCCACATTCCTTATAGGTCTACCAATATTTTAGAAGATGAAAATGATATTAAATTTTTACAAAAATGACTATTAGACTATAAAGAGAGTATACTATATTTAGAAATACCCAATTATAAGCTCTATTATTCGAAATATAAAGTCATAATTTTTCACAATCGTGATATTATTGGGCAGCTACTTTTTGCAACAATGTGTTGTCATTTCACACTAGCGAGGGATGTCCTGTTGAGGGGTTCATCAATATTGTTAATGGAAGCCTACACCTTGTCATACTTCGTTTTAAAGATCTGAGTTTACTAAATTCAATGCCACAAACTGAATCTTTAAGGAATCACTAGATCAGAATATAGAGCACTTTGAGTACTGACAATTCGCTGGTGTTCAACAATATCATTCTAACTTCATTGATAAACTGAAGAAGGAAGAGTGTTGGAACATTCATTTTGACTCCAAATGGTATCAAAGTTAACGTCACCCAACTAAAATGTATTACGATATTAGTAAAGAATATACAAAATATTATAGTGATAGATTTTGGTAAACCATGTTTATCTTCTTCAGACCAGAGGGATTAAAATGATATGATAATATTATTTAGAAATTATGTGCTTATTTTATGATAAATTTGTGTTGTGTAACATTTTAGAACTTAGGCTTAAGCGGCCGGTGTCATAACTAGAATCTACAGTTTCCGGTGACAACCACGTCAAGGTACTATCTACAATATTTACAAGATGACCAGACGTTTCGCCCATACTGTGATGTGGCATCCTCAGTGGTTTCTCTGGGACCACTTCAACGGAGTGGTAAAGGATGCCACATCACAGTATGGGCGAAATGTCTGGTCATCTTGTAAATATTGTAGATAGTACCTTGACGCGGTTGTCACCGGAAACTGTAGATTCTAGTTGTGTAACATTTACTTGTTTTGTATTTGTACAAACAAGTGATGTGCTGCCTAACAAAATGTTTGTAAGTTTAAATTAATCGAAAGCAAAACTCTTTAAGAAAAAATAATAAGTGACAAAAATATTTATTAAAAATATTCAAAAAAACTCAAATGTGGACAAATATTACTAAATGTTTCATTTATGGGTTTATTTATTTATATCATTATTTATACATTTCATAAATTTCCAAAACATTCAGTGAATTACGCCCTTAAATCAGTTCAACCCTACCTTAATCAAGCCGTCCCAGTTACCTAACTGTATCCGTGTTCAACATGTGTCCTCGTTATTTATTTACGAAGGAGTTTCAAGTTAACACCTCCAAGTTCCGGGTGAGCATTCGTGGTAGAACTTGACGGTTCTTTCACGTAGACATGTTGATGTTACTTTTGTAAACACGTGAGATTTTATACATTTTAAGACCTTATTAACTGTTTTGAGTAGGGTTGGTTGATGAGCTAGCTATAAAGTGCCCCAAGGTAGCCTTGGCGAACAATTATACTGGACAGATCGTGACGGGGGGGGGGGGATAATATTACGTGGATATACTCGAGAGATTTGAGAAGTGGAGGTCCAACGGTTACTGCTACTGATGACAAAAGGGTGGGACTTTCTACTTTGCAGCCAGCTCGTGGCCTAACCGTCTATTCTAGTTTCCATGACAACGATTTCCTGATGTTTCATAATGGGAGAAGAGTAGTTTTCTCTCTCACTTCTACCACCCAGTGCATCTCTCTTCAGTAGGTTGCAATACAAGTAACTTAACTACAGTTATCTTTCTATTTATAAATGCAACTATGTTTTATAAAGGTTTAAGACAAAGAAATTAACAAATAGAACGCATACATGTTCACTAAACAAGATCATGCAGTACAAATGGCATTGCACAAAATAACATTACTCCGGTACGTGATCCGATTAATTGTCGAAGGTAGACCCATTATAAGTTTGTGTCAGTTTATATTGGATGAGGTATTCACTAAGAGTATTCCGACTAACCTTTTACAGTTGCTAATCTATTTATCCTATACACTTTTACACAAATGTATGAGCAGTAAGTAGCCTTTATGCTTGGTTTATATTTGTCAAACACGAACTTTATTTGACGAAATTTGTCACTTGTTTGACAGCCTGTACGCTTCACTAGAGTTGAATAAAGTGGTAGTAGCGTAGTCCTACCATCACTGTTACCAAACATATTACCATATGTCTATTAAATGTAGTTTCAAAAATTTACATTTCTAGAATTTAGAGTCTGACTTCCTCTTTTCGTTAATCTGTCCAATTCCCATAGACTGTTGATCTGTGCGGACTTATTCAGATAGATTAAGGGGGAAACCAATACAGGAAGAGGTGAATATCAGTGATAAAACTTCCAGTCAAGGCCAGGATTCGAAACTGCACTATTTTTATTAACTTAGCTCTAAGTTCTGATGACTTAGACCTGTTTTCCACTTTCTTTTCTAATTTTATTACTTGCTATTTTGTACTTTTTAGATTAAGTCTCTCGTAGAAGGTCTACTTTCTCTTTTGTATCAGTTTATGTACAAGCTAAATAGATATAGGTAACTACTAAATATAGTGCATCTAAATAAGATAGTGTTTTTTTTAATTATTTCAATAGTGACGAAGAAATAAACAAATAAATCAAAGACGTTTCACATTTCTAACATCACTTTTATAAATTTAAACCTGGCTATTAATTCTGCTTTTAACTCGTACAGCAGTTTATAATTTTCTAAATATATTTATTACTCCAGTTTTCTTGAAGGGAACGAATGTGGCTGAAGCATGCCTTTATAGCGACACTTAGTATTTCCAGATGCCATAATTAGTTTTGCTGTTCCGTAGGATTGCTTTGTTGTTTTTAAAATCTATAATAATGTGCAATTTTAATTTGTATATACAATGTTTCATGATACGTATGGTCTTATAAGAATATATTCCTGAAGATTGTTTAATGTAATCGTTTCAGTCAATCTTAATGACTCAGTGAGACGACTTATGATATTAATACTTATGTTGTGCTGAGGTGACATTTCAATAGGCATTTTCTTCTTAATATAATAAAAGATTGTCCAACAAATTTTGTATCCTATCAGCTAGATATACTCGTATTAATATAATATGGATGCGAGTTACAAGCCAAGGTTATTTTAATGAGCAATTAACTTTATTTCAACAGCTTTAAAAATGTTTGCATGTTCATTTAATCTAAATATTCCTTACATTCAGGAAGGATTACGTACAAGGAAACTTTGTACCCTATTTATTAAATAACTGAGGTTCTTTTTCAATAAAACTTGATATTATCTGGAAAATTATCAACTCTGACTTTAATGCTGTTGGGGTTTTATCAGCAATAGAATATGTAAAATAATAATAATACATTAGAAAATCTTAAAAAAACAGTAATAAAGATAGTAATGGAATGGGCTCTGAATGGTAGTTTTGTAACAGTTTGCTAAATTAATTCTTTAATCGTTTCTCATCTATTTTTTTCTTTTTCTTTCTTATTATTATAATCTACAACTATCATTGTAATGTTATTAACTTCGTATAGTTAGAGTTATATTTCAAAGTAAGAACGAAAAATAATTGTATAGTTAAATGAAGAAATATACTCTGGTACTGGGTCATACAAGTATATACAGGCGTTTTTAAAGTACATTTTCACAACATATTTCAGGAATTTTACTGAATAATGTAAAATAATAACAAATTAACTTACAAGAACATGTTCATTTAGGTTATTTCATGTTTTGTATGTAATGTGTTTTAACAACACTTTGAGCTGACACGAGAGTTTAAACGTTTATAAAGTTCACAATTGTAAGTTCGGCATTTTTATTTTATTCATTTATATCGGTATATTCTATAGAATGTGCAAATAAAACTTTAAATAATGCGTAACAATACAATTTACTTTCTATACAAACAAATATCTACGTTACCGTTTTTTTTTTTTTTTTTTAACTTAGGCTACCAATATTAATTTTGGAAAATAACTGTATCTATTTTAATATTTTGTTAGTAGTTGGATGTGTCGTCGAGGTTTTAGATTGGGCTTCCATTATTTTATCAAAACATTTGATGATTTTTGGAAATGAAATAAAAACAAAACAAAAAAAAATACTCGTAAAAGTTTTAGTTTAAAATATATTACAATATGTAACTATGCACTTTGCAAATGAAATATTTATATTTAGAGCTAGACAACATACCTTTTTCCATATATAAAAATAAATGGGTGACATTTTTGTGGCTATGTTTTCTCGTAATGAAAATATTTATTTGATACACATTTCATTAATTGCATTTTAAAAATATTTTCTCCAAACACAGCGTGGGGCTTCTCCCTGATGTGTAGATGATTAATAAAGTACATTTTTTAGAATTCATGTTTTAAGTTTTGTTTCCTAATCTGAAGTTATTCGAATGCTACCTTAGACCTTATAGAAAAACACGATTAAAAAAAGCATACAAAATGTTATTTTTAAATTAGTCCAGTACAAGAGTACATGAGTGAAGTTGGCAATTATTATTACTACATGAGTAATATTGGCAATATTACTTTGCTTAAAATAATGTGTAACATCAAAGTAATAAAGTATATATTTGATTGAATTTTTATGTTAAATAATTAAATTAAGAGCAATTATTTTCCTTAAAATCGATAGTTTATTTTTTATTGTTATATTACTTAAAAACAGTTTTTTTACTAAAAAATAGACGTTATTTATCTCTATAGATATTTTAAAGATTGCCAACTTCACTCATGTACTCTTGTACTGGACTAAATTAAAAATAACATTTTTTATATTTTTTTTTATCGTGGTTTTCTATAAGGTCTAAGGTAGCATTCGAATAACTTCAGATTAGGAAACTAAACTTAAAACATGAATTCTAAAAAAAAATGTACTTTATTAATCCATTATAGATTGTGCAAAACATCAGGCAGAAGCCATACACTGTGTTTGGAGAAAATATATTTAAAATGCAATTAATTAAATGTGTATCAATAAATATTTTCATTACGAGAAAACATAGCCACAAAAATGTCACCACAATTAATTTTTTATATATGGAAAAAGATATGTTGTCAAGTTCTGATTATAAATATTTCATTTGCAAAGTGCATAGTGACATATTGTAATATATTTTTAACTAAAAATTTTACGAGTATTTTTTATTATTTTTATTTCATTTCCAAAAAGCATCAAATTTTTGGATAAAATAATGGAAACCTAATCTAAACACCTCGATGACACATCCAACTACTAACAAAATGTTAAAATAGATACAGTTATTGTCCAAAAGTAATATTGGTAAGTTAAAAGAAAAACAGTAAGTTGCATATTTATTAAATATTTCTCAGTAACGTAGATATTTGTTTGTATAGGAAGTAAATTGTATTTCGTATTCACCCTTGGCTCTAAGTTAATTTTCTGCTGGCTGACAACAGGGCTGTTTACCCGTTCTTAAACAACATCATTATTTACGTAATATCAGAAGTATATATTTACCGGAGGCTTACAAAAATAGCAATTTATTGTTACTCACCTGTAAAGGAAATCTATTTATTGATACAACCTTTTGTTCCATTCTCAGAAACTTGCGAGGTTTTTCGATCTAATGCCGTAAATAAGTAACAACGGTCTTAAAAATAAAACAAGTTCATTTTATAAATAACAGAACCAACATTTTTATTTAAATTTAATTATATGGAAAATAGTATAATTTTGTTATTTTTTCCTTTTACATTGTATTTTTTTTTTTTTTTTTTGTATTTTGCATTGTAGATAAAAATGACCTAATTTCATAATGAAGAAGGCACATTTAAAAATATGTTTTCATCTAATACATATAGAACTTTATAACAAATGTGTTGGACAGTTTCTTCTAAGGAAAGAAAGTAACAATTAATCTGAGATTTTAACAATGTTTTGTTCAACTTATTTAATAATATTAACCGATTTCTAAAATATTTTACGGCAATTATTACTTTACGGCAGTTAATATATAATTACTTCTTTCATTTAAAAATGTGTTTAGAAATTGCACTCAGGACTCCCCACTAAAACAGATTCCCCTCCTCTCCCCTCCCCAACCCCTCCAACTGTGTTTGAATGTAATAAAACCCCCTACAGTCTTGGAATAATACAAAGCACGTTCGACATGCCATGCGTGCGTTCGAATAGAAAATTGAATTAAATCTCATGTATTATTTTTATATAGAAGCTAGTTAATAGTTTAAAAAATATAGTAAATATAATTTTTCTCTTATAAACTTTGCTGCTTTAGTATGTTTAAATAAATGATTTTAAAGTTTCAGTCTTAATTCTCTACAAAAACTAAAATTAACTCTACTTTTTAACGTTTTATTTACATATTATAATCAGGTCCTACCAACATTATAATGGATTATAAACTAAAGTACGTGTTTGACCTGTGATAATACTGAGGTTGTATGCAAACTGTAATATTATATTTTAGACGTTCTTCTCTTTTTACGGTCTTTATGAAAAAACATGCAGGAGTATGTATTTTAAACGTGATGCCAACAGGAAACGGACTCTGCTCGGAATACTTGTTTGATCTATGCTGGTTTTAGTAAATTTTAAATCAGTTGCAATTCGTATGTTCGTGGACGAGTACATTTGCAATATATTTACATCTACTTGATAACCTTTTACCAGGAAGCGTAATTAATTTTTCGTATACGACTTAAGTATTTGAAATTTTGTGTAAAAATGATAAATGTCATACAAATATTTTGTTAAGAATTTAAATCTTTAAAAAAATGTCAGTCTCTTAGTTTATTAATTTTTTTATTTAAAATGTATTTTTTGACAATTCAGTGCATAACTGACGCTCACAATTCAATATGGCAACAAGCTAAAAAAAAAAAAAAAAAAAAAAAAAAAAAAAAAAAAAAAACAGTTCGTCACATTTTTATATGAACAAATTTTAATGGTCAGGAACTAAACTTTCCTTGTTTTTACCTCCTGGCCTTTTTTCCTTGTCAAAATATTAATCTAAGAAACCACACATATTAATTATTCCAACAACAACAGTATTTTATCTTGTCTTAATAGTCCTTTTTCATTTCTTACTTTTAGAATTATTAGTTTTGGAATCTAAATTCCCGGCATATCCTGCCCAACATTTACAACATAATGAATTTAATTTACTAGACATATTGATGTTTTCGATTGTTGCCAAAAATAATTGACATAGGAGAAAAAGCTTTGGTCAACAATCTATAACTTTAATTTTAATAACTATGTACATTTTAATTTGAACATCACCGAAATCCTGACTTAAGTATTGAATTGTATTTTGTGTGAAATAAGTGCTTTAGCTACGGTTTAAGAGTTTGAAGAATTATAAAAGAGAGGAAAAGTAATAAAAGTAATATATTTTTCTTCATTAATCCTCTCAAAACATAAGTATTCGTGTTTTTATGTTTATCAACATGTATAAACCGACGTAAAAATAACAAATCACTTGAAGTTTTAGTTTTTAAAAAGTAAACGATTAACGATTGAAATTCCCCTATCTAATCATATTTAAAATAATTTTAAATTGGTAAATTTAAATCGATATAAAATCTCTCCATTTATTAAAATATAAAAGTGATACATTGTAGCTATAGCCATAACGATTACAAAAATACAAAGTTACTAATTTTACGACCTTTAGAAGCCAAGAAAAGATTTTTCATGGAACTAAACAGAAATTTTTTCTAGAAAATTTTTAATTCTATAATTTATAGAAATTATAAAAATCATACCTATCAACCAGGTATTAAATTACAAATGCGATAAATTAGTGGTTTTTTTTTTTTTTAGTAATAGTGAAGTAAAGTTAACGCACAGTGAAAGCTAGTTAAAATTCCGGTACTTTTTTTGGATCCAAATAGGATAAAAATTATTAAAACTTACAATAAAATGTTAAAATTCATATGTTATAACGAACGATTAAACGAAGAAAACAATGGTGTGAGTAGATTTTTCGTAGCCCTCTTAGCCCCTTAGAAAACAACCTTTAAACTCGGGTACACATAATGTCTGTACCGACGGTAGATAATTAAAGTTATAATATTATGATTTGTACATTATCACATACCTAATGGTACATTAAATAACTGTAAAACACAAATAACACCTATGTTTTGTCTAATAATCAACAATCGTTTTAGCAAGGACTACAGAGTTTACTTAAATTTGTTTCATCTTGATTTAAAAATATTTATTAGTGATGGACACTGACTTAAACATTCTTTTTTAAAACTAATGCCTAATAAACACTATACAAGATGATACTTTCAGACTTCAGTAATGTGCATTGAATGAACACCGATAATACTCCCATCAGATGCAACATTGTAGTGTTTAGAAACAGGATAGAAAATATTAAACCCCATATTTTGCATGGAAACAACTGCAATAATCCTTCAATTCAACAATCACTTTTTTATGAGAGGGCCTCAGTCTCTTGGGATAGCTCTTCACTTCTTTTTGCCACAACAAATCCCCGTCAATTGTGTCTCTAACATTGAAACAGTCCTGACTACGATTTTGTACTTTATTAAGATATTTTTTTACCATATTCAATTTTAATATTCGGACAATGCTCGTACATACTTAAAATACATTTACTTTCAGCTTTTATAATAAGTAAAATTTAAAATGTAAACATTAACTTAACTTCTATACGATATTAATGTTTGAATTGTTTATAAAAAATATACCACACACAAATCATACGATCACATTGCTATCATACAAAATCATGCATATTCACATTGCTTTCAAGCATCTTTTCGTGGCATTTTAACACATATTCAAATGTAGTTTTCTTAAAATATAATTAGGTTCAGTAAATCAAATATATTTTTAAAATATTTCTTAATATTAGAATTATATTTTTAAACCTGGGATAATAGCAGTTAATATTATAGGATAGGTAATTTTTTTGGTTAATAAAATGGGATTTTTAAACAATATAATCTTGTTTGCATTTTGTATGTAAACAAGAGTTATAGTGTTTATAAAATATACTTTGTTGCGAATTCTATGTATTATTATTTTAAGAACTATGGATAATTTTAAAATAGTAGAGTGGGTGAAACTAATATGATCTAACATTGAGCAAGAAATAGTCTAAAGTAGGTTTCAAAAGACGTTAAAAAAATGTATGTTGGTTTATACGTTATCACAAACTCAATAACATTATAAAGTACTTTCCAAAATATACTCTTTTTATTAGAATATTACATTATATATTTTATTAGAATATCACCAATATAAATTGCAAGACTAAAATGTTTTATTAGAATCCATTAAACTCGGAGTGTTATCCATCTATAAAACTAGCAAACACACAGCTTACATAAATATTAATAACATTAACATTATTATTATTAATGTCGGCACAGAAATTATGTGCACTCGAGTTTGAAGGTTGTTTTATAAGAATCTAAGAGGCCTTTGAAATTTACAAGCCATTGTTTTCCTTGTTTAATTTTTCGTTATGAATTTAGTTGGAACTAAAAAAGTACCTGAATTTAAACTAGTTTTCACTGAACATCTAATTCACAACGTTATTAGTCAAAAACCCGTTCAAATATTTATTAATGGATAACAATTGTTAATGGATACAACCCAAATATGATTGCAAGAATGATAAATAAGAAAAGACAACAAATATAAAAACAAAACTGAACAACACTATTAGCCAAAAATGAAAAGTCTGTTTGGATAAGTGTTACATATGGATTTTTTTCAAACATAATGCAAAAACGTTTTAAAAAGCAATCTAATGTAAATTTGTCATTTAAATTTACATGAAATTTTAATATTTACTTGGAATTCCAAAGGACAAAATTAAAAATGAGAAAAGTCTGGAATTTATGAAATTGAATGTGACAATTGCAATAAAAAACATACTGGTCAAACCAAAAGAAAAATTTCAACAAGATTAAAAGAACACAAATATAATTTTAAAAAATATCAAGAGGAGAAATCAGCTATAGCAAAACATTGCATCAATTTCAACCATAATTTAACAAAATGTAATTTACTAAAAGAAGCTCAAAATAAAGAACAATTAGATGCTCATGAAAGCTTATATATAAAAAAATTCTAAGAAATTCTTGTTAATAACGAACCAGGAACATTTGAAAACTCACCACTATTATTTTTAATCTATACCAGTTATATATATAATATAATATATACAGAGTGAGTTTTATGTTCTGGCACACCTGGATATAATTTAAACGGCCCGAGATATCTATGTGAAACCTTAACCTTACCTATTATAACATATTTTCTTAATTTTTCAAGTTGTTGAAAATTTTGCCCCCCTTTTCTAAAGGGGGGTAAAGGGGGGCAACTAAACATTTTCAAATACAAACCCCTATCATGTGATCCCTCCTTTTAAAGGGAATAAAAAAAGAAATTCAATAATGCAAACTAGAGGTCTATACGTTTATTTTAACAGATTTTATGACAAATTTATAATAATAAAATCAGTAACTGTCTTGTCCTTTTTTATGTCCTGGCACACCTGGATATAATTTAAACGGCCCGAGATATCTATGTGAAACCTTGACCCTACCAATTATAACATATTTTCTTAATTTTTCAAATTGTTGAACATTTTGCCCCCCTTTTCTAAAGGGGGGTAAAGGGGAGCAACTAAACATTTTCAAATACAAACCCCTATCATGTGACCCCTCATTTTAAAGGGAATAAAAAAAGGAATCCAATAATGCAAACCAGAGGTCTATACATTTATTTTAACAGATTTTATGACAAATTTATAATAATAAAATCAGTAACTGTCTTGTCCTGTTTATCGTAACATGAGTCAACATGCTTTGGAATTTCCCTTGTTCTTATCTTACCGGTTGCAACAATCTACTGTTGACTTTCTCTTTACTACTCACTTGCATTTCATCATAGATATCTCGGGCCGTTTAAATTATATCCAGGTGTGCCAGGACATAAAAAAAAGACAAGACAGTTACTGATTTTATTATTATAAATTTGTCATAAAATCTGTTAAAATAAACGTATAGACCTCTAGTTTGCATTATTGGATTTCTTTTTTTATTCCCTTAAAAATGAGGGGTTACATGATAGGAGTTTGTATTTGAAAATGTTTAGTTGCCCCCTTTACCCCCCTTTAGAAAAGGGGAGAAAAATTGTCAACAACTTGAAAAATTAAGGAAATACGTTATAATAGGTAGGGTCAAGGTTTCACATAGATATGTCGGGCCGTTTAAATTATATTCAGGTGTGCCAGGACATAAAACTCACTCTGTATATATATATATATATATATATATATATATATATATATATATATATATAATTTATTTCTTATTTAACTTATTCCATATGTTTCATTTTTATTTAATCATGTGTTTTTCAAATCAATCAAATGTAAACAATGTTAATTTAGTTAGGTTGTCTGAAGATTGTAACTTTGTTACCGAAAGGCCTAACGAAATTAAAAATTAATTTACTGGAGTGTTTGTAACATCTTATAACATTAAATTATATATCCTGTAAGAAACGAGCTTGAAGAATGATATCATTTATATTTTAATACGTGGTTGATAGAAATGTTTAATATATTTTTTTTAAAATTTTAAATTTTATAATTTCAAGAAAAAAGTTCTTATCAATTACATGAAACATTGTTTTCTTTGTTCCTAGAGGTTGTAAAATTAATTACTCGGTCTTGTTGTAATCCGTATTACATATATATAGTTGCGGTACATCATCCTCATATGTGTAAGTAAATTTAGTGATTTTATATTCATTTAAACTTTAAAAAAATGTATTTTATATTGTTTTAAATCAATATAAAACACTGGGTTTAATTACACTATGTAAACTGCAAATGTAATGAAACTGCACATGTCATAAGGATTACAACAAGACCGAGTAATTAGTTTTACGACCTCTAGAAGCCGAGAAAATAATATTTTAGATAATTGATAAGGACTTTCTTTTTTGAAATAATAAAATACTAAAATTTATATAAACATTCCTGTCAACCACATATTAAAATGTAAATGCTACTACATGGTTTTTTTAGTAATAACGATGTAAATTTGATGTAGGGTGACAACTAATTAAAATTCCAGTACTTTTTTCTTCCAACTATGATAAAAATTATTATGTGTATAATACAATTTTGAAATTCATATTTTATAACGCACAATGCAACAAGGTAAACAATGGTATGATTGGAGTTTTCAAAGACATCTTAGTTTCTTAGAAAACAACCTTCGAACTTGGGTGCACATAATTTCTGCGCTGACAGTAGGGTCGTTAGTTATTAGTTTAGTTGCTAAGAGAAAATGAAAAATGTTCAAGTTATAAACATCAAACGTCTCACATTATTACACGAGACATAAATCAGAAACCCAAACTTTACTTTTACAAAGTTGAATTTCAATATTTTGAACAATCACTTAGATGAAAATTGACGAAGTAGAAGTCAGAAAACGTGCGGGAAAGTTTGCATCGTAGACTTGAGACTTCCGAAAGGGATAAAACCAAGCCACATCTCTCCTTCACAGTATGTCGTCTTACGTGTATACATTGTTTACTTCTCTTCCTGTACATATTGATTGCTTAAAACTGTTACAGTTTTTAAATTTAATTTTTTACATTTGTATCCTAAAATCAATAACCCAGTATAGATACCGATCGTGGTTAGTATTGAACATGTATGTTTTTTTTTTTTATTATGATTGTACTCAAACATTTTCGATAGCTATTATTTTTATTCATTACTAAGACACCAAACGTAGCAATACGGGTGAAGGGGAGGAGTGAATGAGTGTTTTGAATGTAGATTTATAAAGAGCTATTTATTAATAGTCCAATGCCAGCGCAACTAAGAAACCTACAATTTTACTTGGGATCCTAACCACATAGAAATGGTCTGGTTTTCAGCTATTTGACAACCTCCATACTCACTTCCCCTGGACATTCTCCTGAACTATGTCTCCTGCAGGTTTGGGGTGTCCACGGGCCGTAGTGGATTCGGCGTCCGATTGTCCCTCAGGGTCAGAAGGGTTGGTTGGGTCTGGAGTCACTTGTAGTCCCTTGGGGGTGGCTTCTCTGATCCCTCAGGATAGGCTGGAAGTCCGGTCGTCCCTCAGATTCAGGTTGGCCACTCGTGAAGTCCTCCGGGGGGCAGATATCGCAAGGGGTTGGACCGTAGCTCCAAGCCCTCCTCCTAGCTCGTCCTGTGTTTGCTTTGCAGGGCGGGTTGACGAAGTCTAGATAGTTGGACCACCAGGTGCTGGTCCTCCCTATTGGTCTATTTCCCGAAGTCCTATCACTTGCCGAACTCTCCTCAGTCTCCCTTTCTTTCCCAACTCTTTCCCTAGTTTCTCATTCCCCCTGCCACACACTGGACACGCCTACGATTTTGGAAATACCAATTATTATCGGTGGTCCTATTACGGATCACTCTTTAGGCCCGTTTTCGTGATGGGCGGGACCTCCTCCTCTCCAGAGCTTCTGCTGATTTTCCCCTGCATCAGCATTCATCGGCCTAATTTTTGGTGAGTCTAAAATTTTATTATTCTGATTATCATGTGTACAGTGCTGACCCTGCTTCCTTGACATCCGATCCCTTGCTTTCTGAGTCAACACTCTCAGGATGTCCTACTCAAATTTTACCTACTCCACTTCCTGTACCGTGTTTTCTGCTGTAATAAAACCTCTTTCTAATGTTTACTGTTAATCCTTATTTTTATTTTATTATTAGTATTAATATTAATTTTGAGGGAATCTTGTGCAAACGTGGTTTACAGCTTCAATACTAATCTTGTGTTACAAATTACGACTTTTAAATTTATCATCAGTCTTTCTAAAGAAGATGTAAACAGCTGGTATACATAAAAAGTATTACTTATATTTATTATATTTCAAGCTAAGATGACATAAACGACTTTTCACTGAAGAGAATTTTAATAAAACTATGAATACAACCTGTGCGCTATAAACTTAAGTAATATTTAAGTTAAAGACAAAACCTTTCCTCGTCAAACGGAGCTTTAATGGATGCTGTCAGGTTTAAGATTCTTCTCTTTGCTCGAAACTGTATTATGTTCCTCTTGATGTTTTCAATAATATTAATATTCAATAATATTCAATAATATTGAGGGTATAGCAATAAATTGTGATAAAATGAACCTTAGTGTTCGTGAGTAAAATATTGGACGAAATGCTTAGTTTCAATATTATTTAATTTTAAAATCATAATATATTTATTTCACTTTGTTTAAGATTTAAACTGTGCTAGTATAACAGTTTATATAAAATACATTATTACAGTGCGTGTATATTTCTTGAAAGTTTGATTTTTTATCAACTGGAAATTGTAAAAATACTGTATTAATGTACTAACAATTATTTTTTTTATTGGAATGAACATACAATAACAGTTCAGTAGAACCGAAATTTTAGTTATTTACTAAGCACGTGTTATGAAATGTTAGTGGATTAGGTATTTGTTATTTTTTATATGTTTAAGTATTTTCCAAAAAACATTTGAAAACATTAGATTCTTATTTATTCAATTCTGATACATATGACAGTGTTAATAAAAGATTCGTCCGTGTATTTAGGAAACAATATAAAGCCAGAGTTAGTTTTAATGAAAATGGATCAGTGCCCATTTGGTGTTAAGCTATTCAGTATTTTCACCCGCCCTTTATGGTGTTAGTAATGTTTTTATCGTGAAAAAAATACTGTGATCACAATAGTATGTCCTTCCTTTCTTCCCCACATGTATGGGTTACATGGTTAGTGATGACAAATATTTTCAACATATCGATATGTGGATTTATAAATAATTCTAAACCAAATATCGATCTAACAATAGTATCGAAAGAAAAATGTCGATGTATTCAGTCACTACTTAAAATAGCCTACTGAATGTAAACATTAAATAAATTATCCACACCAAAAAATTCAAAATAAGAATAATCATCCCTTTAATTATTCTGTTAGTTATTTTCGTTTTCCACAATTAAAATTGCCACTAAGCTTTTTAAAAACCCCAAAAGTTAACAAAATTAACTCACTAGACTTCATTGTTGTGCACTAACCTCACGTAAAAATACTAAATAGTGTTATTTCATAATTTCAATGCATGTTTTGTACGCATTAGGAGCAATTTAAAAGTGTTTTCTTTTCAAATCGTGATGATTTTGAGGCGAGAGAATAACGTCAATATTTAGTGATCGTATGATATATCAGGATATGAAAATATCGATATGGCCGATAATATCGATATAAAATAACGATGCTAATATTTCGGTATATCGAAACATAATTATCGATATCTGATATATCGTTATCATCATTAACATTGATAAATTTGAGTAGCGGTAAATTCCCCAAGTAACACCGTTTAGGGCGTTTACAGTACAATGTTTAAAGCTGTGAGTGGAGGAAGTGCGGGCATTTAAATCCCTTTAAGCCATTTAAACGACTGATAAACATCGATGTGATAACCTAGTGACCTACTTTCCGCATTCCAATCAAGGTCGCGGCCTTGCCCCTCCCCGACCTCAATCTCTAAAAGCTGATATATCGTAGCAATACGAAGTATCATTCACTTTGCAGGCGCTGAGTGCCTCACTTGAGTATTGACAAATGTATTTACCAAACTACTGTACATTTTCGACCTTATATGAGTCGTCCAATTCCAAAACTCGTCATGTCCAAAACATGAAATTTATCAGGAAATGAAAAAAACATCTTACAACATTAATAATTGTAGCATAAAATTGATTCTTTTACCTTATTTTTCAATATTTTTGTATTTACTTGTTTCTCCTAATCCTAAAAATATTACAGTTTCAGTTTATTTACAAATTAATAATAAATGTTGGACATAACGTGATTTGGAACTGTAAATGGGAGTTGACGAGTTTTGGAACTGTTGCCTTTAGTTTGAACTGTCACCAAGTAGTGAAATTATTAATTTTGGAAGTTCGGGACTAGGGTTACAAAAAATAAGTTAATAATGAATTAATATTGGAATTAATTACACAATATAAAAATTATTTACATTGCCAAGTCCATTTTTTTTAAATTTTACACTCCGAAAACATAAAGAGAGTAAGTTAAATTAAAAACCTTATTACTCAAAGATTCTAAAATGAACTTGTAATAATAATTAATTAGACATTAAAAACATTATTTTCAACGCCAAAGTCCATTATATTTTACACTCCTAAAACATTTTCATCATCTTCGCGAATTTCATCTGCATCATCAGCTTCTTCCTCGCTGTCTTCGTGCGCTTGTAGAAGAGCTTCTTGTTCTGACAAAAGTTCTTTGTAGAAAGTTAAGTTTGGATGCAAGTTCCAATCATGTCCATAGTGTTTTGCAAGCAGAGACTTCAAATCATTCAATTTCTCATCTTTCAATAAGACACCTTAATTTATTTTTTCCGGTGAAGTTTGACACCATGATTTACCTTTTCTACAGATTGACTTGGCTGCTCCCACATCCATATTGTATCCAACCTCGCCTTGAACAAATATAGTTGAGTTACTAGGATTTTTTGATTTTGATAAAATTATTTTCTTGCTTGGCATGAACTGAAAATGCCAGTTAGCTGGGGTTTTAGCGGTACCCGGTACAGCTGGAGTTTCTCCATGTTTGGGAGTGCCGCATACTGCTTTTTTCCAGTCATGTACATCCAGATCTGTACCTAGCTTAAAAACAGTACCAACTTCATCAAACACTTTTTCATATTCTTCAGGGTTGACAATGGTTTACGTGCTTTCCCCTTAGGTGCAAGTGTTATAGTGTCTACTTCAAAAACATCATCAGCATCTACTTCAAGCTCCATCATAAACAAACTAATTAATTAGCGATTTAAACAATAAAATACGTGACAAAAGTCTTCTCAAGAATGCAGATTGCAGAACTAACCTAAAACAGGCTCTTGGACACAGTAAATAGATGAATATTATGGTTGCAACAACCCAAAATCAGCTGTTATGAAAATTCAGCTGTCCAAATATTACTAAACTAATACTAATTTCAGTTGTAAGATTGGTTTTTTCATGTTAAACTAATAAGTCTAATTTATTTTTGACAAAACGACTATTGGAACTGAATCACTGTGTGAAATGTGAAATTCAATAGGACTTAACGAGTTTTGGTTCAGTAACTGTGAGGTGGACATAACGGACTATGGAACAGTTTTAGCCATGGACTTGACGAGTTTTGGAACTGTACCTGGTTTTCAAAGCGACTTTTAAATAGAAAATAACGACTTTTGGAACTGTTAGACCTCTGAAATGTATTACCAGGGCAACCAACTATCGAAAGGTGCAAAAAAACCAACATCGATTTTTGTGGACATAACGAGTTTTGGAATTGGGTGACTCATATATGAATCCAGTGACTTTAACAAATAAATTTCCTTGTTATTCATTGTACTGCTGTCTTTTTATGCTGAGAGGCTATTTAGCAACATAATAATAAATATGCAAATGCTACTAATGACTGTTTTATCGCTTTCTTGAAGTTTTGTCGAGAAATGGAGGTAAATATTTTATCTTTTTTAAATTATGCTCTGACTCTTATGTCATGATCAAAAATACACTCATGTTTTGCTGTCACTATTTATAATAGCCTAGTAAATGTAAAACATACATTGATATAAACGAAACAAGTTGTGGTCTGCGACATTGAATGAAAAAAAATTAAAATAAGCATATACCTTTATTAAATATGTTAATTTTTTAATAATAGTATAATAGCATTGCTATTTTTGTTTTTAACATTTAAAAATAACTTTAGGCTTGCTAAAAACACTAAAAAATTAAACAAATTAATTCAATAAGGCATTCAAATTAGGCATGTTAGAGTTAGGGTTGCCAACTCACACACAAGTTCATCTACCCGTTCCTTCCACTGGTCTATAATAAACTAAATTTTAGTGCGTTAACGTCATGTAAAAAACTAAATAAAGTTACTTTATTATTTCAATGTATGTTTAGTAAGCATAAAAGGCAATTTAAAAGTGTTTTTTCGAATCGATGATTTTTAGGAGAGAGAATAACGTCATTATATTGTGATATGATATAACGGACCAAAATATCGATATGTCCGATATTATCGAAAAAAAATATCGATAGTAATATGTTGGTATTTTGAAACACATTTATCGATATTTCCGATATATCGTTGCCATCCTTATACATGAGGTCATTAAAGATTTATTGTCTTACCGAACTCTCGTACATTACTTTAAAATAAAAGATCATCTCCTATTCCAAGTTGCATAAACTTGATAGGTAACAAGACGTGTTTCAACATAAACACGGTAATACTGACTATGGTAGAAGCATCCATCCAATATATACACACGTCTATTTTATTGACAGGCCGTACTTTCAATTCTCATACACACTTATAACATTTTACTTTCCGCTCTAAACACACATGATCATTTGTTAGAATTTTACTAGGAATGCATTTAACTAGGCTTTTCCTTAATTTAATAATCCTCAGTAAACAATTTTAACGTTATATTTTTGTTGCTTTGATTATTGGCGATGTATTTAGCTACCACGTATTTTTTTATTTTCATTTACTAAAGGTGGATTTCAGCACTGACCTTAAGTGAATCTAAAGGCTTTAGATAAGATCTTCGAAAAGGGAGATCCAAGATGTCCAAGATTTTCTGACATGACTATAGTGACATATTACTTGCTGTTGCGTTATCTAATCAACATCTTTTGATTATAATCTCTTAACTTTATTAAAAAGTAACTGACTCCTGCCGGCGTGGTGGCTCAGTGGTTAAGGCTTCGGACTGCGGAGGGTATGGTCCAAGGTTCGAACACCCACTGAGCCAAAGATAGGTACTTCACTCGTTGAATAAAGTTCACGCACAGGCTTGTAGGCCCATATGAACTGGTGAGTAAAGTTTTAATTAAAAAAATCAGTCAATTTCTCATCCAGACGAATTGTAGTTGAGCGGGGGGGGGGGGAGCAGGAGACAGCTCACGTTCTTGGGCAAACGTGTAGGGGTTACAAGGTCTCCAGTTCACCAACCCTCCCTCCACCGCCACACTGTACAATAAGACACGTACAGTAAGACGTCCCTCCCCCACAAACCACACCTATGCCATGACGATTGGGGAGGGATTGTCTTCTAAAAGTATATTTTTTAACTTCTTTTCGATGATAAGGAATATTTTCCTTTTTAAAATCTGATAAATCTTTACATACCAAAACTCTGCATATGATGGATATTTTGAATTAATTATTCTTTACGTACGAATC
Organism: Stictocephala bisonia; assembly: GCA_035578905.1. Taxonomy (NCBI): domain Eukaryota; kingdom Metazoa; phylum Arthropoda; class Insecta; order Hemiptera; family Membracidae; genus Stictocephala; species Stictocephala bisonia. The sequence continues at coordinate 308,422 of JAQJVL010000124.1, forward strand.
TCTAGAAACTGTTCGCATTTCCTGCTCAATTTTGGTACATTCTTTTTAAGAAGCTGTCCTTTTCTGTAGGTATAGGTAATGTAAGTAAATTTTAAACTAAACGATTGAAATAATTAGTAAGTAATAATCCGCATTTTTAGTTTCGGACAAAACATTTTTACTACACCAACGATAGACAATAGAATAGATTTAGTGGCTGAAGAATATTGGACCTAATTTTACTTAATACGTTTCTTACATAAATGATGTAATCAATTATACAAATACTTCATTTAAAAATATTTTACTATTCTGTGTCGCTAAAATAAACTATGTATACTTAAATTTTCTCAGTACTTGTTACTGTACAGTATTTATACTGTACAAATACTGTACCGTACATTATTTATGTGTACTTAAATTACATCAGTAGCACTCAATGTAAATAATTGCACTGATGTCTCTGTTGTACTGACCAGATTAACGAGTTACAAAACAAAACGTTCCACCCCCTACCCGACATGTCGCCTAATGGGGCTAAGACGGTCTTAATACCATTGTTTACTTGCTATGGAGCAAACTGTTCCTTTAGGTTTTTACGTCTTATTAAAACATGTATAGTGAGAATACAAATAGTAACCAAACACAAGGGGTAGAGGGTAATTTATTAAAAAATGTATGACTGAAATACAATTTAGCCTTAATAAATTTACCAATAACGTTTCCAGGATTTAAACTTAAATGTTTTTATTTTTTTATTGTTACAAAAATCAGACGAAGTGAAATTTCATCACTCATTTAATTTATACATCCTGGTACATACATTTTGAATGTAGCCTATAATTAAGTTCACCAGATCCAAACTTCAATATCTTCTGTAGATCATTTTCAAAATAATTTATTCTTTTCATTTGTTTCGTAATAGCTTAGTGGCTAAAGCTTCGAACTGCACAGGGCATCGTCTATGGTTCAAATCCTCATCAGAGTTAACGTTGAATAACGTTCACGCACAGGCCTTCAGGCCCTTTTGAATTTGTAATTGAGGTTGAAAATTTCAATAAGTCCATTTTTTTAAATTATATATTGTATATAATTATGTAATTATAAGCGTTTTCTTTACAAAAACATATGATAACTATACAGGGTTGGACAAAAGTCTGGAATATATTTATTAACAACAAAACCATTGAAAGAAATGTAATGAAACTTTGCAGTCATGTACATGTCCTTATTTTAAACATTTAGACATATTTTACTTGTTTTTCGCATAGCCAGGTGGCCCATGAAGGAAGTCTTAGAAATGTTAATTGTAAGCCTACCTCGAGTCATTCCTCAATTTAACGGTCTTTGTTTGTAAAACACAAGTGTGCAAACCTGAGGTAAAAGGATGACTCAGTCAGAAAATACAATCCCTCAAAGAATATAATGTCAGGGCTGGGCAAAAGTCTGGAATGTATTTATTAATTTTAAAACGGTTAAAATAAAAGTAATAAAACTTTGTAGTTATGTACATGTCCCTACACTAAACATATGGACATATTTTACTTGTTTGTTGCATATCCATAGGATGGCCCATGAAGTAAGTCTTAACAATTGTAAATGTAGGCTAATCTCGATTCATTATAAAGGTCTATGATTGTACAATACAAAAGTGTAAATTTGCGGTAAAAATTATGACCCATTCACAAAATACAGCGGTTCAAAGAATTTAATATAATATAACTAATTCTTCTCAGTTATACGGCTATTTATTTAACAGTTTCAAGTCCCTGCTGCTGATATGTTGTTGATTGTTAACAATCATAACAAATGAATGCGTTATAAAAATATCTATGCTATTTACTAAGTTAAAAATAAGAAAAATGTGTTAACAGACTTTTGACAGCAATTTTACCTAAAATAGTTTAAGAATATTATTATAATAATTTCGTACCTTTTTTTTAAATTTAATTTCTCTTATTCAGTTAGATAAATTATAGCTATACGCAGCAATAGATAATAACTATCCTACCTTTGTCTTAAGTAGTGTTTGTTATATGATATTAAATTTTTGAGAGGCTATATTTTCTGACTGGGTCATCTTTTTAACCTCAGGTTTACACTCTTGTGTTTTACAAACAAAGACCTTTAAAGTGAGGTATAACTCAAGGTAGGCTTACACTTAAAATGTTTTAGACTTCCTTCATTGGCAGGAATATTTTTAAAACTTCGCCTGGCCATGCCAAAACAAGTAAAATATGTCTAAATGTTTGGTATGGGACATAACTGAAAAGTGTCATTCCATTTCTTTCAATGATTTTTAAATTAATAAATATATTGTAGACTTTTGCCCAACCCTGTATAATTTTACTGTTTTTCTACAACATATTCATTAAGATCTTTCTTCAAAAATTGGTAGAATGTTTAATATTTACTATTTAGATCTACAACTTATTCTGAATTTAAACACAGTGAAGAAAAAATATATGAAATAATCCATTTTTAAAAATTATTGCCTTTTATTTATTTTTAAAATCATTTTCGTCTAAGGATGTCAAATGTGGTTAACTGAAATTAACCCTATAATGTGTGTTTTCTTGTAATAATATAGTTTATAATGTAGGACGAAGAAAGAAACAGACGCCCCGACGAAAGAACCTACCCATGACTCTTCAATTACAACGAAGAGGGGTAGATAAAAATAAGTGGAGCATAACGGTGGAATATAAAAAGTAATATTTGCTTTTTCAGCCCTGAGGAACTTGTTTATTAAGGAAAATAATGGTACTATAAAGCAAAGAATACTTTACCTGTCTTGCAAAGAACTTCTTAAAAACTGAAATTGTACCTTTATTACAAAACATTAGTTTAAGCACCAATGAAAGGAACTTTCTTCTAATTTTCATAAAAAAATCAGTGACTTGTGCAAACAGGGCTGAAAATTCAAGATATTAAAGAGTTTAATAAGGATGAAAATTACTTAACATAGAATTAACAATAATAGGACAATTTTTATGAATATATAAACTAAAATGATATAAATAGCATTTTCCCACTTCTTAAAACCATCTTTATATTTAAAATTTATATTCAAAGCAGACGTGAAACTAGAGTTTTTAAAAGGCATTTTTTTATATGAATTAGGTATAAAATCACGTTGTTATTATTATAATATAGGAACACCGTTTAAACAATCTACAGTATGTATAATAAAATTATAAAATGTTTTTATTAAAGGGGTGAGGTTAGGACTGTAAGTCCTTTCTAACACTTATTCCCAAAATACACACTTGCATTGTGGAGGCGTATAGCTGTGCATGATCTTTTTTTTGTATATAGATGTACTAACCATGATTAAACTCAATGACTATTCCACAGAGTAAAAAACAGTCACTTCATATCGATTTTGGTGTTTACTTTTGGAATATAATTTGATTTATAATATTGCTTTTTTGTTGCGTGAATATTTTAAATATCATCTTTTTTTTCAAAGTAAACTTACCTTTTGTGTCTCTAAATCATGAGTCAGCTGTATTTTTCTCCCAATCACATGAACTCAATTGTACAGTTAATTGTTTTTTGGAGTGTTTTCATTTTACAGACATGGTAATTTTCTTCGCTAAGAGTTTCTGTAGAATCTGAATGCATTTTCGACAGTTTAAAAGTATATTAATTAGGTAAAACGTGTCAAACTATTGTGATGAGACTGTTGAGGTTATTTTGTTTACGAATATTAAAAATAAATATTTTATAGCAAACGTAAACTTAAAAAATTATCAAATATTAAGTCTTCTTTGTATATGAATATTGTTTTGTACAGAATTATTTGTTTGACTTTGTAATTTATCAACAATCATAATTTTTGATATAAGCGAATGAATAGTTTTAACCCATTATATTTAATTTATTTATCATTAATCTTATTCACTATAGTTAAGCATAAAACAAATACATCTTGTAGTTGCCATCCTAGCTACACGGTTTGGTATACTACTAGGGTTGAGACAGAATGTCAATATGTCGACTTTCTCTCCCTAAGAAAGTCTTTTATAAACACACAAATTGGCTTTAATACTTTCAGAATTGAACTTTCCCCGAACCAAATAATTATAATTATGTTTTCCTATAGTAAAAATGTATTGTAATTATTTGGTGATATGAAGTATTTTATTTATCTTAAAACAAAATTACACGATTAAATGATACGCTCGGTTATTTTTATTTAGAATTTGTGAACAAAAAATAAAATATCGTTATAATTATTTTAAAAAAATATTGTAAACATGAATATTTATGTCTGAATAAACTATGAGCAAACCAAAAGGAAACAATATTAGGTAAAAATAAAATAATTTTCATTTTTTATCAGTAGTTACTTTTCATCAGAAACCACCCATTCATGAAACGTGAATTAACAGACTACCCATAAGTTTACTTTATCATAGAAAATAAGTTACTCTGTTACATGATTTTAGATAAAACTTAAATACTCATACAGCTTACACTCAAACGACAGTTATAATAACCACTCAAAAATTTTCTATTTATTATTATTGTTTATTAATATATTATTAAGACGCCAATAGTCAAATATAGGTGAATGTTGATTTCAAGTGAGTGTGATGACTGTTGACGAGCGAATGTAGTCATTGTTACAAACTAAAACCGACTATTCCTTAAAATTGCTGATTCCTTTTAACATTTGTTATTACTGACTAGAATTGAACTGAGAACCTTTAGTGTATAAAGCTGGGCCTTAACCAACTACGCTACTGACCAATTAAAAATGACAATGAATTGAAAACTACCTAATTGTATTGAAATTCCTATTAAAGTATATTGATTTATATTAGAGTATATATTTATCATTATTTAATTACCAGCAGACAAAAGTCTGATAAAGCTATTTACAAAACATGGAGATTAAAGTCACATTGTACGAAGAACAAAATTTGTCATAATGTTACACATTTACTTGTCTTGATGATCTGTTTTTCGTTTTATTTATTGATATATCTTTTAATTCATGTGCTCTATGTTTCTTTGTCTATTTTGAAATACATAAATTATTGATATTTCTTCTTTTCTTTGTACTTTGTTCTTAAATTGCCAGAAAATGTGTTAAAACGAAAAGATGATAGATCTAATTCTTATAATAAGAAAGTTCCTGACTTAGTTTCCTTCAATCAGTTAAGTTAATTAGTGTGGACCAATTAAGCAACAGAGAGGCGCAGCTACGTAATCAATCATAATTAACTAACGCCATTAGTTCCCTTGGTTTATAATCAAGAATATTTATGACTATATAATCACTACTGTGACTACATCTAATCATTTGTATATCTATTATCAAACCAAATAAAATATCCCATTAATGAGTTACTTTTTAGGAATATAATTTTTGTAAAATATATTACTTAATAATTACTTTTTTTATATTTGCTTTATGACAGGCTACTTTGATGGTTAAGTTAGAATAATATTATTTTTTTTTATTCTACATTTGAACAGATAAAAAAGTGTACATTTTCTGTGTCGTATTTCAATAACATAACCATTTGTTTATTTGTGTGTAGTACCGTAGTCAATTTTCAAGCAAAGGGTTTTAATGAATTATAATTATGAGATTGTCTTGTCGATTATTAACTATTAAATAGATAAAATATTGGACGATATAAATATATCTTTAAAATTGTTTTATCAGTATATTTTGGGTAAAAATACAACTATAGATTATGAATGATTCCTCTCATAATATATATGGTATTTTAAAACGATTTCTATAAAAAGACAAATTGTTCATTTAAAAATAAATTACGTTAAATGAGATAGCCCAAACCATTTTAAAAATCCTGTTTTACAGGTGCAGGAAATACTGTATTTTTAAAATACCACCTTTGTCAATGACGACATACCTGATTTTGTCCATCAACTAAACTAAGTGGCTGTCAGCTGCACCTCACTCGGCCAACCGCCAACTCACATTACTGGTATGACTTGTGATGTCCCACTTACAACATCATCCCACACATCACTCTTGAAAATACCTCCTCTCGCCTATACCTAGGTAATCAGTGGTTTTGTTCATCAACTGAACTAAGTGGCTGTCAGCTGCAACTCCCTCGACCAACCGCCAACTCACACTACTGGTATGACTTGTGAAGTCCCACTTAACAATGCCATCCCACACATCACTCTTGAAAATACCCCCTCACGCCTATATCTAGGTAATCAATGGTTTTGTCCATCAACTTAACTAGGTGGCTGTCAGCTGCACATCTCTCGACCAACCCGCAACTCACATTAGTGGTATGACTTGTGATGTCCCACTTAACAACGCCATCCCACACATCACTCTTGAAAATACCTCCTCTCGCTTCTACCTAGGTAATAAGTGGTTTTATTCATCAGCAAAACTAAGTGGCTTTAAGTTGCAACTCCCTCGAACAAGCGCCAACTCACACTACTGATATGACTTGTGATGTCCCACTTAACTACATCATCCCACATGATACTGTTGGGAGTATGCCCTCTCACCTATACTTAGGTAGTCATTAGTCGAATTTTCATAGTTAACGATACAAAATATCCAAAAATATATTTTTATTTATTTGGATTTTTTCTACCTACTTTATTTAATGTCGGCACTAGTGGCCCAGTGCTGTAGCCTTGCTACATGGGAACAAAGTTTTGTGTTGATTGTATGCAATAAGTTCTGTAATCGATCCTCTTAATTGACATATCGACCACTCAATGGACTCGACACGATGTGGACATCACTAAAAAAATGTCTGTGGTCCAAGTTAGGTGGTAGTCAGGAATCGGAGGATGTTGTGTGTCAGATCCGGGAATGCAATGGGTGTCAGTTAGCTGATAATCACACTAATGGCTTGTGGTTCAGATTCTACATAAAATGTAGTCCCCTTAGTTGCCTTGGCTATTGGTCTATTGATAAATGGACCCTTTTCTTTCAATCAAAGTTCAAATTTGAGTCAAATGTTGAGTTAAAAGTCATAATTTGACCAATAAAACAGTTAGTAGCAACGACTACACTCGTTCATCTAAACTCATCACATGAATTTACCCATAATAATGAATGGCGGATTAATAAAGAATAGTTTTTGAAGTATACATAGGAGTAAAAAATAATAAAATAAACTATTAAGAATAATAAATAACCTTTTTTTAAGTAGATCATTTCTAAGACGTTAGTTTATAGTAGATAAATTGGGGGAAGAGAACCGTTACTCCATTTTTATTACCCTCGTAACTGAATTAACAGAGGTTCTAAACTTCTTTCTGCTCTAAAGCTAAAATACTTAAATGCTCATTACTTGCGAAATACCAAAAACAACTAATTTCTGAACTTCCACTAGGCTGTCGGTTTGTAAATAGAACTGTACTTTTTTTCAATTGATTTCATACTAATTTTTTATTGTAGGAATGCCATTTGCTAGTGTCATATATCAAACATATTTATTTGTAGTAGGTGTTAGTGAAATTAAATTCTTAACAATTATATCATCTCAGAATATATAAAGTATTATTTATAATTTATGGTCTAAACATAAACAATAAAAGCTGTTACTCGTCTACAATGCAAGCAGAATGTACGTCAGTTGTTTATCCTATAATGTTTTTGAAAATCTGTTATGTGTTATTAGTTTTCTGTGTTAACCTTTATTTTAATATATTTTAAATTTATTGGTTAGTGATAGTGGTCGTACCCATTCTAGTACGTTATTTTTTTCTTGTTAAAAACGTTTATCTTTATCTTTTTTTAACTTCACTCGCCAGTTGGCATGGGCCTACAGGCCTGTGTGTCAACTTTGTTCAACTAGTTAAGTACCTACGGTGGGCTCAGTGGGGATTTGAACCTTGGATCTTGCCCTCGGCAGTCCGAAGCCTTAGCCACTGAGCCACCACGCCGGCAAGGCTGTATCAAATTTATATTAAATATGATTTTATATAAATAATTTTTATTTATAACGGTATCCTAATGTAATTTTGTCCATCAATACGTTCGATCATGTATTCATAAATTGTATTTATTATTTTTGCACCGATCTTCAAAATGCAGGGGGATGAGTGTAGAAGATCGAGTGTATATAAATTATCGTTCTTGTATGTACATTTCCTTTCCTCTTCCCTACACTACAGCTAGACCTTGACAGCCACCCAACATGGACACCCTTACTTCTGTAGTAGTGTCTACGCCGATGGCAATCACTGTGCGGAAGTCATGGTGTTTATTAGAGGATACATTCTATTACCTACAACCTTCACAACACTTCCCGTAAAATAGATAGTATTTAACGTGTATATAAACGGTAATATAACTGAAATAAAGTGGAAATTAATAATTTTGATTTATGGAACGTTTTAATGATTTAAAATTATTGTTAATTTTATATTAATTATTATAGTTCGTAATATTTTTTTCATTTTCTGGCTGTTTAAAATATAATGATTGCACTAAATGGCTTGTCTTGTCTACTCCTGTCATATTTAATCATAAAACCTGTAGGTCGGTAAAGGTTGCCTAAAAAGAGTAACATTTTTTGCATGCGGAATCGTTTAGGACAAAGCTGTTTACTAAGGAACTCCTGATTATGTATTCTTGGTATCGCTGTAAGCAAGTACGATTGCTTTGTTTTAGTCTTTTTGTAGCAATGTTACTAAGTTCAACAGATTCCTTTGATTCAAAATGCAATTCTGTTATTTTGCATGTACATAGTAATCATTTAAGAATTACTTATTTTTTAAGATAGCCATTAGTTAAAAATATAATAAATTGACTGTATTAATTTATACCAGTGAAAGTTCATCTGCGTGTTTGTGATTGTTGTAAAATGTTAACGATAGCGAATATAACTGCTATCATTTTCGAATAAATATTTTAAAGTTCGGAAGGGTTTTAAACCCTCAAATCCGATTAATTTCGTGTGGGATGTTTATGATGTCTATGTTTATACGATTAAAATACCATACGAAGTGCATTCGTTTGACTACTTTCAGATGAGATACGTAAATAACCATATTTCCACTTTTCTTCTCTTTATAAAGCATCGAATTCAATTATCACATTTAAGATTTTTTACTGATTTAAATGATGTACTAGATTATTCATTCCAATACAAATATATGGTTTTCTATTATTGTTTGACATCCTTTATTTTATTTAAACGCGTGTTTTTATATCTAATTTTCTTTTACAATAATATTTTCTTAGCTAGATTATACGATTTAGTATAGATACAATACAGGTGGTTATACATTGATCGATTTAAATATCCTACTACTACGGTAACTATCCTCAGACAAGAGGAGTTAACAAATTAATAGATTGTGATATACAAAGTGATATTAAAAATAAGAACACATTCAAATAAGAAAGATATTTTTGATCGGAATTCCGTCATAGGGTGACAGGAAAAATAACAGAAACCACCTGGTCTCATGAAAGAAAAAGATCTCATTCTGTAAGAATGAAACAGTAAGTGTGTGCATAAAGAAAAGCCAAAGTATTAAAAATTATTTTTTATTTGAACATTATTGACCCTTTTTATAGTTTTTTTTAATTATTTACACTATGATTGATGTCAAGTTTATTATTAATAACTAAATCAATATGAAAGCATTTTATTTTTACGCTCACAGGAGAAATAGTGTACTGTTTTCTCTATATATTAACTAGGATACACCCCTGCAAGCTTCGCGTGCCAACTACGACGCCCTATGCGCTCGGCATGTGACTTTCGACTACAAATAATAGTATATTAACTGAATAACGTAAAATCATAATATTAAATTTATTTAAAGTATTTCACTTACATTACTTGCGTTGCTACCTATTTATTAATATAAATATTGAATGTTATTACTTAGCCTACTTCAAACGTGTTCATTTGTTCACTTATCACAGAGCAGCTCTGTTCTGTGGCTTTAGTAGTTTAATGTGAAACATACAAAATAGACGTGTCTATTTGTTTACAAACCAGCTGTTAATAATTTACTAAATTCAAAAAAAGTTTTTTTTTATAACATTTATTTTATTTACAATCTGTTCATATAATTTGAACAATAAGTAAATCTCATCAGAGTAATTAACCTGAGTCAGAAACAACCCTTTGGTTGTCCTGACTTACAATGATCTAAAAGTAAAAAGAATTGAAAGAAAAGAAAATTAGATAAATCTGTCTTTTAAATGGAGAACACTGTGTCTCATAAGGCGGTAAACACTGCTGCTATTGTCCAAAAGAGTAACTGCTAGGTAGTTTTGGTGGTTCTCGAGTCTCTGAAGGTATTTCAAGTTTTTCGTTTTGATTACATCTTTTACATATGGAATTTTAGTGTCTTTGTGAATAGTTTGATTTCTAACATACATATATAGAATAAATCTTAGGGTTTTAGATTGGAACCTTTGAATAATTTCAATGTTGGAAGTTGATGTTGTTCCCCAGAGCTCAATGCCATTAGTCCAAAGTGGTTTCAGTATAACTTTATAAATAAGAAATTTTTTTTCTGTTGATAATTTTGATGTTCTGCCTATAAGCCATGACAAGTTTAGCAGTTTTAAATTTAACTGCAGTCTCATATTCCAAACATGTAGCTGCCATGTTAATCTCCGATCCAGATGTATACCAAGGTATTTAACATTACTTGTCTGAGGCAAAATTATATTATTTAGTGAAACTGGAGGACATTTTGTAGAAGACAATGTAAAGGTAACATGGTGAGATAATGTTACCCTTACGAAACAAAATTTTAAGGTTGGTTTCCACCCCTTATGAATACTTTATCATGATGAAAATACTTTAGTTGCCCTATTTAAGACCTAAAGAAACAGTGTATAAAATTTCAGCTCTGTACCAACATGGGAAGTTGGAGAATTAGAGATGAGTGAGTGAGTGATCCAGGGCTTTGCCTTTTATACATATAGATAACAAATCTAATTAGAACAAGAAAGGAATGAGACATTGTTTAATTTAATGTATTCCAAACACAATATATTACTAGTACATTGCTAATTGTTATCTTGTACAAAACATCTAAATCTACATACTCACGTGTCAGAATTTTTCATATTTAAATCTGCAATCAATCATTAAATTAATACTAATTACAATTTTAGCAATTTTTTTAAATTTGTTGTAGAGTGTTAAAGCATATAAATATGGATAAACCATTAAAATAGGACAAATTCTAATAAAACCTACTTTGCGTTAAAAAGTAACTTTTGCTTATATACAGTGTGCTATATATAAATAATTAAATAATAGAATATGCACATTTTCCGTCTTTATTTATTACTTATTAAGACACCAATCAAACCAATGGATATGGGTGAATTTTAATAGTGTATGAAAGCGAAGTGTAGATGCACGAAAGTAATCTGTGTCACTACTTGAAGGCGAGTGATCCCTAAAAAAGAGCCCCCATTATGAACACCCCAATAGCCAGGGCAACTGAGGGACCTACAGCTTTACACGGAATCCGAACCACATAGTACTGGTCTGATTTTGAGCTGACTAGTCTGATATTCAATTCTCTTCTCTTCACAACATTCGAATCATGATTACCACCCAATACTAACACCCCAGACTTATCTATTAGTGATCTATTAGTGACTCCCAATACTGACAATTGGGCGAACGACATGTCAGTATTAAGAGGATCGAGCGTAAAACCTACTACCTACAAACTCCCCAACACGTTTCCCCATGAGCAGTTGGAATACAACACTACACCATCAGTGCCGACTTATAATAATTAGTTAATTACTCGTGAACTTTTTATATTTAATAATAGTTTTACACTTATTAGGTAACATTACAACTCTTGTACTTTTAACTTCCCTCAACAACTTAGTTTGTACTAAAACTTTACATATTTTTCAAAGCGCCATTTTGCTCATGAGTAATGCCACAGCTACTCGTAAACCGTAAGTAGCGCACTTTGAATACACTCCTCCTTGAGTAGTATTACCAACATCCGTTCGTCATTCCCCGGAGTAAGCGCCCCTATATCACCCGCGCCACTAAAAGCATCGTTTGTCTCTTCCGTATTTTCATCCTGCGAGTGTTCTGCTTGTATAGCAATATTTATTACGATATTTCACTCTCATCTCGTGATGAAGACTCATATTTAGGGGTATGTCTTACCCTACACCCCTTAGAGTTCAAGCAATCTTTCTGAGCTCAAACCTTTGCTTTTTTCAGTTAATTTAGAAACCAATCAATTTTGGCATTATTTAAGTTAAAAATATTCTCAAGCATAGCATATATTATATTTTAATTGTAATATATATTTTATTTTTTTCCTAATTAGATCTATAGTACGTGAAAGCTTTCAAATTAAAGTAAGAATACGTTGATAAACTGTAGCATAAAGTGTTTGTAATAAATGTAAGTGCTCTCTTAGAACTTCAATGTTTATAACAGTAATTGTCTTAAACACGAAACAGTCAGTGTTTTCAGCTTAATGGGTTTTATAAATATACAGACAATCTTAAAATCTCCATTCTACAATCATAGTAAATTATATTTTCAAAATATAATTTCAGGAAAATGAAATTCAGTTGTCAAAAACAGTTTTCATTGACATTGAAACTACGTATTTCCCAAAGTATTATCCTTAATTTCCAATTAGATTGAAATAAATTAATTAATATAGATAGAAAGAATGTTTAACCAATGGGGTAAAATACGTAAATCCAGTGCTCATTTTCAATGTTTCCTTATCAAATCATACAGCTGTGTTTCCCTCTGTTACACAACAATCATTCTGTATGGTCCGTCAAACTGGATAATTTAGGAATTATCGTTCATTCACTCTAATTAATGTGAACAAGGGTGTCTCTAATGTGATATGGGATGAATGTCAATGAGTTTTATGTCATAAATCAATCTTCAATAATAGGCTAAGAGACTATTGGTATAACATAAAATGTAGATTTTTTAAATAGTTGCAGTATATCTATTATCACCATTAGTTTTAGTTATTAGTTATTTTTTATACTATTTTTTCTTTGAATATCGACATGGCGTCCACTTAATGGTTGCCATAGGCGTGGGCACTAGTAGAGAAGTCTCCGGTGTCCATGTTGGGTGGTGTCATTGTAAGGAGGTTGTTTAGGGGACATAACTGAGTATCAGGCTTGTAAATTAGCTGAAAATCAGACCAACAATACATATCCTATTTTGTAAGCTTAAGCGGCTGGAGTCGTTATTAGAAACTAGTTCTTCCGGTGTCAACCGCGTCAAAGGACTATTTACAATATGTACAGTTCCAGACGTTTTGCTCATGCTACGATGTGGCATCCTCAGTGGTTAGGCTCTGAGGATCCTAACCACTGAGGATGCCACATCGTACCATGGGTGAAACGTCTGGAACTGTACATATTGTAAATAGTCCTTTGACGCGGTTGACACCGGAAGAACTAGTTTCTAATAACAATAATACATAGTTCGGATTCCACGTAACTGTTTGTCCTTTAGTTACCCTGGCTATGTTTTTAGTATAATAAATGGTATTTTTCTTAGGAGGAGTCGAATTCAGTTAGTAACCAGACTACACAGGTTATCCTCACTCATCCTAAACATTTTTTTCTTTCCGTTAATTCACTACCGCTTGATAAATATTATTTTGCTCTAAAAACTGTTCCCCAATAATTTGTATGTCCACTGTGGTATTCATTATCCGCTCTAAATCCGATATCGCTGGCCTTATTATATCATTTTACAAGAAATTATACATGGAGAGCGCATTCTATCGTTGGATTTACTAATATTTTATTAACTTTAGTGGCCACCTAACCTAACCTAACCTAACCTAACCTGACCTAACCTAACCGTAATTTCGATAAAAAAAGTAGTGGTAGTGAAGTAACGGAAAAAGTAGTGGTAGTGAATTAACTGAAAAGTTCCGATTTTTTCTATAGACATCGGTTAGTTATTAATGACGTTTAAGGAGAAAATAATTTATCCATAAGATGTATTTGCTAACTGTTTTGTAGAAACTGTTATACGTTAAGGTATATTTTGTGGCCTCTAATAATGTATATATATTTTTTTTAATTTCTGACTCATATCCAAACTGGTGAATGTTGTACGTATATGAGTGGGTGGGTGGGTCAATGCCACTGTAAGTGTATGGGTGGGTGGGTGGTTGTATGGGTACCATTGTACGTGTATGGGTGGGCGGGTGGGTCAATACCACTGTACGTGTATGGGTGGGCGGGTGGGTCAATACCACTGTATGTGTATGGGCGGGCGGGTGGATCAATACACTTTTGTTACCCTATAAGTGTATTAACCTATAAGGTACCGTACAATGGTATGGTGGGTAGACCATTACAATTATAAGTGAAAGTGTTGTGTATAAAATACTATTAAAATGAATAATTTTGAAAGGTATACGATTCGAAACGAAAAGGATACATTTTATAAAACCAAGAGACTATACTAAACAAGGATGGGAAAGATATTGTCATAATATATGTATATTATGAACCGCCCGCCCACCCATACACGTAGAGTTGTATTGACCCACCCGCCCGCCCATACACGTACAGTGGCATTACATACAGGAAAGAGTTTTCCTTTAAAATAGAAACAATTGTCTCTTTGCTCAGTTTCCCAACCTGGATGATTTGTCCTTGAATGAAAGGATAACTGGCGCATGGACAGGCAGGTGCAGTGACCCACCCGCCCACCCATACACATACATTTGACAGTGACCCACCCGCCCACCCATACTCATGCATTAGCAGTGACCCACCCGCCACCCATACACATACATTGGCAATATTTAAAATATCTATTTGCCAATAATTTGCCAAGTGTAAGATACAATAAACCAATTTCAAGGGACAACTGACAATGGCTGAGGCCTAAATTAGCTTGTACTAATTACTACTGTACTAAGCACACGTTGACAAAGCGGTTTAATCGAACACGATTCAGTAATTTAATTAATTAATGTTTATACTATTACTACTATTTTGGTGCAGACAACTGGTCTAAGAGTTCCAGAATATACGTTTTACTCTAGAGATCCATTTGTTTGTTTGTAGTTTGGATTTATGAGACCCATGTCAGACGTGTTATCATTGTAAACAAGCTTCAAAATTCGATTTTTTTTACGATAACTATTTTGGCAGGTTTCTAAGGATGGTGAGAGCAGTATTATAGGCAATATGTTCTATGCTTGGTCCTCTTAAAACCAACACAGCGTCAACTCAATGGTTACCAACGACGTGAACACTACTAGAGATGTCTATGATGTCCATGTTGTATGATAGTCAAGATTCAGAAGTTTTGTAGGGAAGATAACTGAGAGTCAGGCTTCCACCTAAACCTGTAGGTCCCTAGTTGCCCTGGATATTGGGCTATTAATAAATAGCTCGTTCTAAGCAACAGTCGACCTTAGTATCGACGATTATACTCATTCATATACAATCATTCACCCATACCATGACGATCAGCATTTTACTAATGAATAAAGAATAACATATAATTTTGTCTAGTTAACCCAATTTCTTCAATTTGGGCCTCAGAGCTCTTTTGGATACTTGAGCGTTTAAATTTCATTGGCCAGTAAGAAGGTCAATGGGGTGTAGAGGTCAATAGAACATCCTCATAAAAAATAAACACACTGTGATATGTTTAGTCACATCAATTTCTACTGAATGACTCTTGAATCAGTTTAAAAAGGATTTAGATAAAATCTTCTTCCACATATCTTAAGTACATAGAACGTTTAATGTCCCCCTTATTGCTACCTACACATACTTTTTCAATTTAAATCAGTAGGAGAAAATGTTTGTCATATTTCGCATAGTTTAATTTTCCTCGTCAGATTAGTCACGTAAATTCTCTGATATTACGTTTCCTACGTAGAGTGATCCGGCCAAAGTAGTTAAATGACTTTACGTTTGGTAATATTAACATTTGTTCGATTTCTTGTAACTTAACATTTTTAAGTTGTTAAATCTAAACTACAGGTGTATTAACTTTCGTTCACATGTGTTTGAGACTGATATCCACCACTAAAGATCCCTTATCAGTATCTCTATAAGAGTACTTATCCACCACTACTTTTGCACATCTTTTCTTATCATAACAACTAAAACGTTGAATCCTTCTGTAGTGACTTTAATACGATCGTCACGTCTGTATATGACACCAGTTTTGAGTTTTTATTGAGTTTATTGTTTAAATTTTTAATGTTCAATTTCGTGTTTTTACAACCCAAAATTTTTTATGGTGAATTTTCTGAAAAACCCTTCCTCCTGTACATAACTGGGCAGCAACTAAATGAATCCACCAGGAATTTAGGGTCTTTTGAAAACATAAACATTCGTCTGGGTGAAATGTTGATGTTCTGTAACTAAATAAAGGATCACAATTTACATAAAGATAAACAGAATAACTTCCATGACCCATCAGAGACGATAGAAATCGGTCGAAAGTTTTCAGAGGTATCATCAGTTTCACTAGTAGCTCTATTTGCTATAAGCAGCACTAGTGACAAAAAGCAAACATATAGCCATTTAATACGAAATCACAAAACAGAATTCTCTCGCTGTGAGGTTTAGCTGTTTTAAACTGTTTGGGCTATAACCCGTCACACCTCAACTGTCTTGTGTTTAATGTCACCTTCTCCATGGCCAGGGAGGCTGTAGTGTCTGGGTTCGAATCCCAGTCGGGCAGTAAAAAAGCATTAGAACCGTCCTTCCACGAGTACGGGCTACCAGGCTCGTGATTGGAGAACGGTCTGGTGAAATAGCAAACCAGTAGTCGTTGGAAGTCATTTGAATTTTACAGATTTATTGGGCATTTTTATTACATATAGAAGTACCAAAGACAAATTTATGTGACAGATTATTTTCACTTCATAATTATGATATTTAAGAAATATTATTGTAAGATAAGAAATTTTAAATAATGTTATGACAAATATTTTTGATAAATCTGTAACACTTCATGATAAACTGAAAATCGAAACTTATCATTCATCAATATACTTATAATTTTATTTGATTAACTTTTTAGTAGTACAGTAATACTATTGTTTTAAAATCGTCATACTTTTTAAAACTACTTAACTTAAAAAAATAAGACGTAAAAATGTTTTTGTTTACACAGTCAACATTCATTCTCAACATAATTTACACATACACACACAAATTACTCATGCATGGAATTATAAATAACACTATACAATCATAAATAATAGATAATCATTTACATTACACTATTTTACCGTTATAAAGTTATAAGTAATATGTTTTCTGTATTCAAACTGTCAAGACATATCTAAACTAATGAGCTAATGGATAGATCATTAATGAATAGAACTAATCACATTGTAGACGAGGTGGTCTGATAGACCAATTAGGTAATGGCATGGGACAGTGCTACTCTATCTGACACATCTACTGTTACTAGATCTCTGAATTAACGATAAGCTGAATCAATTAACGTAACATTAATCATTTAGTCTAAAATAAATTTTTTATTTCTTATTACATGTATGTAAAAAAAAACGAAATTCATGCAATTTTCAACATTTAAAAAACATCTCCAGTGTCTTTAATATTAGATAAAGGACAACTTGAACTAACTTAATACGTCAAATACAATCTAGTATGAATTCTATCTTGGAGTTGAAGGTCATTAATTTTACAACAGTCATTCACAACATCTATTCACTTACATTCACTTAGAAACCACAAACGTGAATTCTGGTGTTATTTATCACTACATAGATTTATGTGAAACTGTGATTTCATTAATTAATGTTATCTATTATCATTCTTTATCAAATGAATCTTTGCAATTGAATGAATTATTTTTTCAAATATTATACGATTTTCGTTAATTTTAAAAACTGTTTATACATTTCATCTCTTCGAAAAAAATGTATATTATTAACAATGGACTAAGTTTATAACATTACTTATACATTCTAAGCATTATCAAAATGACAGGTTAAAATGGTTAGATATAAATGTGTCGAAATAAGTTCGAAAATATTCAAATAAATGTTTTTAGGGCTGACTAGAGATTTCACTGTCAAATTATCCCCTCCCCCTGTCACGTCACCACAACAGCCCCCAATCAAAGCTCGCTCCACCAGACTGTTGGGAAATTAATTACTAAATGCCCATCAATATGACAGTACAGGATCTAACCGATATTTCTGATTGCCGAATGGTTAAATAATTCAAATTTAATCCAGACGACATAAAAGGACTATAAGCAAATAATTTGCTGTCCTAAACTTGTGATTAATTTATTAATATTTAAATATTCCTTACCTTGATGCGTTTTTGTTCGTATCACAACTGTTCTTATTCATTACGAAGAGGATGGTCGTAGAGGCATAGGTGAATATGAGGGGAAATGAGTATTATCAGTGTAGATGAACGAGTGTAGTCATTGTTACTAACTAAGATAAAATATTCCTTAGGAAGAATCATTTATTAATATTCCAATAGGAAGAGCATCTAAGGGACCTACAACTTCAGTTGGAATCCGAACCACGTAGTATTTGCCTAATGTATCCAACTGATAAGTCTGATACTCAGTTTTTCTCCCTACTCAACATCGGGACCTTAACGAGCACTCAAGTGGACAATCTACAATCTCCACGTACTTTGATCCCAAGTAGCTGGATTACAACAGTGCAGCTAAGTGCAGCGTTTTTCTATTATGGTCCTAATTAAATGTAAGTAAAATTCCAAAACTTATGTTGCTAACCCAGTGGATTTCATTTTTTTGATACACCATAGAATGTTGTTAGTCTTTGCCTTTTACGTCTGAATGCATGCCATTAGATTTTAATTTTATTTATAAAGATTAATTTTCATTATGTACATTTTATTAATTATATACAGGCTAGATAGTTCCTTAAAT
The DNA here is from genome assembly GCA_035578905.1 of Stictocephala bisonia. Classification (NCBI taxonomy): domain Eukaryota; kingdom Metazoa; phylum Arthropoda; class Insecta; order Hemiptera; family Membracidae; genus Stictocephala; species Stictocephala bisonia. Next base: position 327,303 of record JAQJVL010000124.1, read on the forward strand.
ATTTAATTTCTTCAGTTTAACATAATTGTTAAAATACAAAGAACATTTTAATTATAATGCTTTTTGTAATCGCAAAACAGCAAATAATTGAGTGTAACAACGTTTTAAAGGTGCTAAAAGGGTTAAGCCTACATAATGGAATGTGGATGTGTTGTGAGAAGTGGCAACGTGTATGTGGTAGACCACAAACGTGCAGCTCAAAGACCATCACACCCACATGATAAACAACTATGACCTACTCAGACACTACACACTACCGTCTGCTTATTTCCTGGAAAATTACATTTTACATTTCTGTTATTAAAATGATCCAAACTACACAAAGATTTCATAAATTTTTTGTCTCTTTCTATATTAATTCTACCTATACCATAAATTGTTCCGCATATTAGTCGGTTAGAGTATGCCAACTTTATGACTGAAATATTCCCAGCTCAATCCCAATCGAAGTAAAAAACTTGTTATGAGATCAGCTGATAACCACCAACTTTTAGTCGGCACTGGTGGCGCAGAGCTGTAATCCAGCTACTTGAGGACAAAGTGTTTGGGAAATTGTAGGCGATAGGTTCCCTGCTCGGTCCTCTCAATACCGACACGGCGTCCGCTCAATGGTTGCCATCGAAGTGGTCAATAATAGAGACGTCTTGGGTGTCTATGTTGGATGGTAGTCAAGGTTCGGATCTTGTGTAGGGGAGAGAACTGAGTGTCAGACTTGTCAGTTAGTTGAAAATCAGACCAACTCTACGTGGTTCGGATTCCACGTAAAGCTGTAGGTCCCGTAGTTGGCCTGGCTATTGGACTATTAATGAATAGTCCTCTCTGAGTGAAGTCAAACTCAGATAGTAACAATGACTTCATTCTTTCATCTACATTCATCACACTCATTCACTCCTCATATTCGTCCATATCTCTAGGATTGGCGTCTTAGAAATGAATAATGAATAGTCATAGCTAATTTAGAAATAGTCATCCTTTGTTTTTAACAAATTCTAAACTTATTTGGTCATCTACTCTCCCCACACTAACTTCAAAATACTTTTACGGCCTGCGTCTTTTAGATTAAATAAAAACACGCCACTCTACATGACGCGTCTCATGGTAAACACAATAATCAGACACGCCGTTCCTAAATTCGGCAAGACTTTTACTACTGTATTGTCTTAAACTATTCTAAACACTAAAACGTTTTTAATTCGTACTAAAAAAATTAATTTGTACCTTCCTACATTCTTTCCAATTTTGAGTAACCGGTTGTAAAAATTAGAGGAGGTATGAGATGATCTGTTGTGTGACGTTGCCTATGTCGAATCTTCAGTTTTGCCTGCAAACCTTACAGGTAAAGCTAGAAAGGCTGGATTATAGGCTCTTCCATCTTCTTGTACACACCCTTATTAATTAAGTCAACTATATTTATTTATTTTACCAGTAAAGTCTCTGTGATGCCAGAATATTCTGTTAACCATATTAATAATTACGTGCGCCTTTTAGATTCCTGTAAACTGTTCAGATACGACAGGCCGACACAACCTTTTGCGTATTTTAAGGTGAATACGAACGATTTCATGAGTGTTGGGTGAGAGTGGAGGACATGTGTAGTCTGGTTTTTAACTGAGATTGATTTATGCTCAAAAAGGGCCATTTATTATCATCCCACTAGACAGGGAAACTAACGGATCTATAGCTCTATGAGGAATCCGAACCACGCAGTATTGATCTGATTTGCAGCTAGACAAGTCTGATGCTCAGTTACAGCCCTCATAAAACATCCGGATTCTGAATATTACCCAACGTGGACACCCCAGACTTATCTTGTAGTGTCCTCACCGCTAGCAACTATTGTGGACGCAGTGTCATTAATAAGAGGAATTTGCTATTTTAGTATTGTTATAGAATAGAGTAGGTATCTTATACTGAATATTAATAATATTTTTTTTAGAAATTCAGAGGCTTTATCTAGACCGATATAAATGCTAAACAATATAGATTACTAAGTTAGGTACATTAGGTACATTTTAGTGAGATTAAGTTATTCAGTACAAGTAAACGTCACACAACACAAATTTATTGCAATATAAGCACAAAATGCACAAATATATTACAATACAAGTACAAAATGCACAAATATTATGGTGATCGTTTTCGGTGAACCACGCTCACATTCCTTAGACCAGAGGGATTCACAAAAGATTCACAAGGGAATCACTTGATTCTTTTGTGAATCCCTCTGGTCTGAGGAAGGTAAGCGTGGGTCACCGAAATCGATCACCACAATATCCTTGCATTTTGTACTTATATTGTAATATATTTGTGCATTTTGTGCTTATATTGTAATACATTTGTGTTGTGTGACGGTTACTTGTACTGTATATGTACCAACACGTATTATGCTAATTAAAAACTATTTAAGTTATTAACACACGTGGTGTAATTATTAAACAAGAAACAGCTTAACATTAATAATTATTTTATTTATATTATGTCGTCTGTTAAATGAAATAAATAACAGACGATTTATTTTATTATTCTTAAGATACCAAACGTCAAGTTGTGGATGAATATGAATTTCGAATGAGTATGAGTGATTGTAGCCTTTGATACGCACTAAGGTCGACTATCCCTTAGAAAGTGTCATTAATTAATAGCCCCATGGCATATAAACAGCCGGCGTTTATCAGATGATTCATTTTTAAATTTTCTGTTCTTTTACTGTCGAAATAAGAACCTTTAGCATTTTAAAATGGGTTTTGAAAAACAACGTTAACGTGCAGCTATAATTATGATTTCTATCAAATATAGTTATAAAAGAAAACATAATTTTAACAATTTACAGTCACATATTTCATGATACAAGTTATTAATTGCTAATTAGCTTAGTAGTCCAATGGAATTAACATTTTTCCCTAATATTAAATAACAAAATCACAAATTTTACATCTACTAGTTCAACCAAGTATGTATGCGCGTAGTAAATTACTTGTAGAGTCAAGTTGATGTGTGCAGAAATCAAATCCGTCACGTTTTCTAGATAATTGGTTGAGTTGATGGGGTGAAGCCCCTGAAGTGCACCACAGTTGGAGGTAGGGATAGCACCGGTAACTGAATGCCGTTCTATTGGTTGTGTGTTTAGTGTAAGAGCTTTGCAGTTAACAGCTGGTTATCAACGTATAGATTACCTTATTATTGATTACAATCAAATTATATGGAGGAAATGAGCATTTGACGTAATATTGTAATTATTTCAGTTATTATCAAACGTATATTTACTAATATGACATCGGAAGGCCTTCATAAGATCGTTTTAAAAAATTAGTAAATATACTGTACAGTATGGGGCAAGGAGTAAACAATATTATTCCGGAGTCCTGTTTATAACAATTGAGACACTTTTAACATATTGTGCATAAATTTGACTATTAATGTTGTTACTGCTACATATATAAGTTTAGCTATGAAAACAATATATTACATACCCCCACCCATTCAAACAACATGTTAAATACCCCCATCCAATGTTAAGATAAATAAATTTTACATTTCTATATAAACAACTGTTAATTGATGGGATATTTAAAAACATTGTTTACTCCATGAAAATATTCAAGTTTTATTAATTTTAGCTTATTTAAAAATGCAGCTGTTGCATTATTGAAGATTAGTTTATTTAATTGAAGTAGTGTCATGTGTTCAATGTATAAGTACTGGAGAGTGTTATATTAGTTAAAAGTGTTTATAAAAGTTGAAATATTGCTTTTGTTGTAAAAACTAAAACGTCTACTTCATAACTAAATGCTTGCACAGTAAAATTCCAACATGTAACACGTTCTATACCCCAACCATTCAAACAACAATGTTAAATACTCCCTTTCAACACGTTTTATACCACAACCATTCAAACAACAATGTTAAATACTCCCTTTCAACACGTTCTATAACCCAACCATTCAAACAACAATGTTAAATACTCCCTTTCAACACGTTCTATAACCCAACCATTCAAACAACAATGTTAAATACTCCCTTTCAACACGTTCTATACCCCAACCATTCAAACAACAATGTTAAATACTCCCTTTCAACACGTTCTATACCCCAACCATTCAAACAACAATGTTAAATACTCCCTTTCAACACTTTCTATACCCCAACCATTCAAACAACAATGTTAAATACTCCCTTTCAACACGTTCTATACCCCAACCATTCAAACAAAAATGTTAAATACTCCCTTTCAACACGTTCTATACCCCAACCATTCAAACAACAATGTTAAATACTCCCTTTCAACACGTTCTATACCCCAACCATTCAAACAACAATGTTAAATACTCCCTTTCAACACGTTCTATACCCCAACCATTCAAACAACAATGTTAAATACTCCCTTTCAACACGTTCTATTACCCCAACCATTCAAACAACAATGTTAAATACTCCCTTTCAACACGTTCTATACCCCAACCATTCAAACAACAATGTTAAATACTCCCTTTCAACACGTTCTATAACCCAACCATTCAAACAACAATGTTAAATACTCCCTTTCAACACGTTTTATACCACACCGATTCTAACAACATGTTCGATACCCCCACTCACACTAACAACACGTTATATACTTCCACACCGATTCTAACCACATGTCACATACCCCCACCTATTCAATCTACAGTTTACATACCCCCTTTCACAATTCTAACAACACGTCACATACTCCTACCTATTCAATCTACAGTTTACATAACCCCGTTTCACAATTCAATTAACACGTCACATACCCCCACCTATTCAATCTACAGTTTACATACCCCCTTTCACAATTCTAACAACACGTCACATACTCCTACCTATTCAATCTACAGTTTACATAACCCCGTTTCACAATTCAATTAACACGTCACATACTCCTACCTATTCAATCTACAGTTTACATAACCCCCTTTCACAATTCAATTAACACGTCACATACCCCCACCTGTTCAATCTACAGTTTACATACCCCCCTTCACAATTCTATCAACACGTCACATACTCCTAACTATTTAATCTACAGTTTATATAACCCCGTTTCACAATTCAATTAACACGTCACATACTCCTACCTATTCAATCTACAGTTTACATACCTCCCTTCACAATTCTAACAACACGTCACATACTCCTAACTATTCAATCTACAGTTTACATACCCCCCTTCACAACTCTAACAACACGTCACATACCACCACCCATTCAAACAACAATTTTAAATACTCTCTTTCAACACGTTTTATACACCACTGATTCTAACAACATGTTAAATACACTCATCCACTCTAAGAATACGTTATATATTTCCACTCCTTCTTACAACACGTCACATACCCTCACCCATTCAATCAACAGTTTACAAAACCACATCCATTTTAACAACACATTTAATTGGCCACTTTAAGTTATGTTAAGTTAGGTGATATCGTGTTGGGTTGGATTGGGTTAGGTTTTATTAGATTAGATAGGTTTGGGTTGGGTCTGGTTTGGTTAGGATAGTTAGAATTGGGTTGGGTTGAGTTCGATTGGGTTGGATTAGGGTAAGGTTATGTTATGTTATGTTATGTAACATATTTTCAATGTGTTTCGGATTGTTAAAAATTTATGAATTAGATCCATCTCATTACTTAACATAATCTAGTCGAACTTTTGATGGCATTCTCGGTGGATCATTACTTATTGCAAAGAACAAATACAGTTCTTGTGGCTCACATCACTCACTACCCCGTCGATGAGTGATGAGCAGCCAAGAACTCTATGTGTCCTTGGCAGTCAGTGGTGAGCCACCTAGAACTACATTTGTTCTTCACAATAAGCGATGAGCCACCGAGAATGAGATGTGTTCATCCCAGTGAGTTATGAGCAACTATAAATTGAGTCAGTGTTTGACACTGAGTGATGAGCCACAATAAACTGTAATTGTCTAGACATTGTATGATGAGCCACAAAACATTGTAATTAATTGTGCTAGGCAGTGTGTGATATCATAAAAAATTTTAATCATCTAGTTAGACAGTGTGTGATAAGCCACAAACATTGTTAACTGTCTAGACAGTGTATGATGAGCCACAAAAAATTGTCATTTTGCTAGACAGTGTGTGATGAGCCACAAAAACATTTAACTGTCTAGACAGTATGTAATGAACCACAAAAAATGTATATTCACTGGGCAGTGTGAGGATCGACAAAAAATCTTAATTTTCCTCGGCAGTGTGTGATGAGTCTACTAAAACTTAGCGTTAGTGTTAGCCATTTAACTATAAATAATTATTTTAACTGAAAAAATATAATTCCTTTTCATGGATATAACTAAACTCTTTAGTGCTTTTCAATGCATTTAGAACCAACTGTGACAATCCTTGCTTTTGAGATATTTACAATATTTATAGGATACATTGTAGACCAATGTTTATGTAGCAGCTACAATCAAAGGATGGTGTGTTTACCATTCTATTGATGTGGAAATCGAATGTTTAAAAACTATTTCATGAGGTGTTGGAAATACGCTACATGTTCTAGGAGGTACCGACGCTACATGTACTAGAAAGTACCGACGCTACATGTTCTAGGAGGTTCCGACCCTACATGTTCTAAGAGGTACCGACGCTACATGTTCAAGGAAGTTCCGACGCTACGTGTTCTAGGAGGTTCCGACGCTACATGTTCTAGGGGGTTCCGACGGTACGTGTTCTAGGAGGTACCTAGGCTACATGTTCTAGGAGGTACCGACGCTACATGTACTAGAAGGTACCGACGCTACATGTTCTAGGAGGTTCCGACGCCACATGTTCTAGGAGGTTCCGACGATACATGTTCTAGGAGGTTCCGACGTTACATGTTCAAGGAGGTTTCGAGGCTACATGATCTAGGAGGTTCCGACGCCACATGTTCTAGGAGGTTCCGACGCTACATGTTCTAGGAGGTTCCGACCCTACATGTTCTAAGAGGTACCGACGCTACATGTTCAAGGAAGTTCCGACGCTACGTGTTCTAGGAGGTTCCGACGCTACATGTTCTAGGGGGTTCCGACGGTACGTGTTCTAGGAGGTACCTAGGCTACATGTTCTAGGAGGTACCGACGCTACATGTACTAGAAGGTACCGACGCTACATGTTCTAGGAGGTTCCGACGCCACATGTTCTAGGAGGTTCCGACGATACATGTTCTAGGAGGTTCCGACGTTACATGTTCAAGGAGGTTTCGAGGCTACATGATCTAGGAGGTACCGACGCTACATGTTCTAGGAGGTACCGACGCTACATGTTCTAGGAGGTACCGATGCTACATGTTCTAGGAGGTTCCGACGCGTCGTGTTCTAGGAGGTACCGAGGCTACATGTTCTAGGAGGTTCCGACGTGTCATGTTATAGGAGATTCCGACGCTACATGTTCTAGGAGTTACCGACGCTACATGTACTAGAAGGTACCGACGCTACATGTTCTAAGAGGTTCCGACGCCACATGTTCAAGGAGGTTTCGAGGCTACATGATCTAGGAGGTACTGACGCTACATGTTCTAGGAGGTACCGACGCTACATGTTCTAGGAGGTACTGATGCTACATTTTCTAGGAGGTACCGACGCGTCGTGTTCTAGGAGGTACCAAGGCTACATGTTCTAGGAGGTTCCGACGCGTCGTGTTCTAGGATGTTCCGACGCTACATGTTCTAGGAGGTTCTGACGTTACATGTTCAAGGAGGTTTCGAGGCTACATGATCTAGGAGGTACCGACGCTACATGTTCTAGGAGGTACCGACGCTACATGTTCTAGGAGGTACCGATGCTACATGTTCTAGGAGATTCCGACGCGTCGTGTTCTAGGAGGTACCGAGGCTACATGTTCTAGGAGGTTCCGACGTGTCATGTTATAGGAGATTCCGACGCTACATGTTCTAGGAGGTTTAGAGGCTACATGATCTAGGAGGTACTGACGCTACATGTTCTAGGAGGTACCGACGCTACATGTTCTAGGAGGTACTGATGCTACATTTTCTAGGAGGTACCGACGCGTCGTGTTCTAGGAGGTACCAAGGCTACATGTTCTAGGAGGTTCCGACGCGTCATGTTCTAGGATGTTCCGACGCTACATGTTCTAGGAGTACCGACGCTACATGTTCTAGGATATACCGACACTACATGTTGTAGGAGGTACCGACGTTATATGTTCTAGGAGGTACTACGCTACATGTTCTAGGAGGTGCCTCCTTTTCATTATCTTAAATTTCTCTTTTTATAAGACTCTGTATATACTACATTTTTATAGTAGCAATAAATTCAATATGTGCCAATGGCAATGAATATTCATTATTGATCGAAACATAAAACAATGCATTTTCGCTATTGTATGAATTTTAAATCAAATATTCTCTATTGTATTTATTAATGTATACAGATTTTCCTCTAAGTACTTACGAAAAATTAAGGACATTTGTCCGTTGAGTTAATATTAGCAAATATTTACTCTTGAAGTTAATTCAAAATTATTTGCTATCTATTTTAAGAACGAAATTTTTATTTCAATACATTCAATGATAATTTTTTTTTATAAACTAATAAATAAAAAAAATGTTCTTATATGTATAATAGTAATTTAGGCCTACTAAAAAATAACTATCAGTATCAGACAGCATTTACAACATAAGAAACAAGTTTTAAAATACCACAGTACAGTAACACATTTTATAAGCATTTATTAGTTGAAATTTATTCTTAAATAAGTGAAAGACACATTTAACAGTTTTATGTTAAGCTTAATTTATTTTAGAATACTGGTCTAAGTTTCGTTGAATATTATTGCTTTTTATTTTTAATGGTTTTAGACAAATAAGGGTTTGTTTGAATTATTATACTTTCTACATTTTTTTAATTCAAGTATTTTTTATTATGTACCATGTTTTTGTTAAGTATTTTTTTGCGTAATTTTTTTTGTTTTTTACAAGATTGTTACCATATTGTAAAATTAATCTAACTTACTTAATACCTCTAATAAATGTAATCACCATAAAACAATATTTGACATTTGTTATGCTAAGTAGTCCCTCAACTATTATATTTTTTTTTAACTAAATAATTACATATATTTCACAATTCTGCCAATGTAGATAGTAACTATCTTAAATATGCGAAGGGTGTTGGTTTATTCATACAGAATAATGAATTAACTGGTAGAAGAAGCTTTGTGCTAGGGGTTGTGGTTGTGAGGGCAAATGGAAGGATAAAAACAGAAGGGACAAAATATCCTTTTGCACCAACCTACAGACTGTGACGTTATAAGTAGTGTTTTAATCAATTACGTCTTTTGTTTTGTATTCTGATATTAAAAACGTATTTGGAATAAGGACCCAGTTAAGTATAAGTTTCAAAATTAAGATAAACATGTTTGCTACAAAAGGTTACATTTATTTATTTACTACTTTAAAGTGAGTACAAAATCTAGGCCTCACCAAGTTACGCAAAACTTTTCGGTGAGGTCCTATAGTAAATAAGAAAGAAAACGTAGTACAAAAGAATACATGCATATATACTTACATATATTTTATAATGTTATTTATTAGTAATTATTGCCGGTTTAGGGCAGGCACCTATGTTAACAAAATAAAAAATGCAGCTTATAATATGACAAAACTAAGCATTACAATAGAAGGTATGAATACAATAACTGCAGAATGTGGCTACAACAGATATGCCTGGTGAAAGTTTGTAGATAATTTTATCCTGTTTGCCAAAACATTCCTGCTCTCTACTCTATGCCCTATTCCTTCAACAACACTTGGATCGGCAGTGGGTGAATTATAATGTTGTACGGTAAACAAACACAAGGTGATATATCCTTAGCGTGTTTTCTTACTGTAATTTAACTATTGAAAATACTATTTGAATTCTAAAACGAATATATATTTAATTTGTAAAATTAATTGAACAGTGCAGTGTATTTGATGTGTTAATGTCATATTTATTACTTGGTAGATTGCCCGTTTCTGGGTCAATGTTTATCTAGGCTGTGTAATTATGGTAAATAGTCCCTTTCAGTGCACCTTTTCTTCCAAGGAAAACCCGTTAGGATAAATGATGAAATTATAACAGAAACACAATAAATAATCTAAATTAACCTGTATTTGTGAAATTACATTACTCAAACAATATTGTAAGGTGATTTTGTTCTGTAATCAATTGGTGTGATAGTGGTGATTTGGTGTAATAGTGAAGTGATTATGTGAATAGCAGGAAATAATGTATATGTCAGTGAGTCGTTCTGTTATTATGATTACGATGATAAATGCAGAGAAATAGAGAGAGAAAAAAATTATTTATATTTATATGGCCTTGTGAGTGTAAAAGAATCAGAGCTAGATCAACCAGAGCCTTCAACTTATTACTAGGTAAGTTAGTATAGGCTGCAATTACAGCAGTATTTCAATCATCGTTAGGCCTATTTATTCCTGTAATTAGCCACTGATAGATAGTTTTTTTAAAAGTATTGTAATTATTTAGATTTTCTATCTCATTAGGCAACATATTATATAAATAAGGAACAACATAGATTGGTAACCTTTCTCCATATACTGTTCTAGGGATAGGTGTAGCATATTTGACAACATTTCTAGTCTAGTATATATATATATATATATATATATATATATATATATATATATATATATATATATATATATATATATATATATATATATATATATATATATATATATATATATATTTAAACATAGTAAGGTTTAAAATAATTTTGTACTTCTACAAATTCTGAGTCGATTCCCGGCAAACTATAAACTAGGGCTGCTAAGAGTTTGCGATTAAAACTATTTAATGTATCCTTTATTTCTACTAATTATTTATTTTTTGACAGTATTCACATAAAAATATACATATTGAGATGAGATGAAGGAAATTCATTTGTTGAATTAACTTCACTCGCAGACGAAAAGTCCTTGTGAACTGCCGAGTAATGTTAAGAACCATATTCATTTTCAAAAAAAGGGAATCTGCTCCTAGAATTACACAACCTTCTATATATAACTAAACTATGATAAAACACAACATCGTATTTTAGGTACATTTGTTGGTATCCGTAACCCAAACCATGTTCCAATAATACTTGGTTACGATCTTACAGTATTGCACTTCCCGATCTTAGTCCGAAAGTAATTAATTCCTGATATATTAAACATAATCCTAAACTGTCAATTTTTAATTCCTAAACCGAAATGTTCCGAAGGTGTCATTATTTGTTTCTTGATCATGATCTATAGTTTTAAACAGTGGAAGACTTGATAATGATACAAGAATCACTATATTTAATTTCCCGATATCCAAACAAAAGAAATGATAGTATTGGATTTATTGATCATTTTCAAAACGTTTAATATTGTATTTTGCATTATGATATTATTAAAATCATTGCAAAGTATTGCTAATTTCTTTTTGAGTTATACACAGAATAAAATAACAGTCCTTGATCATCATACAAAACTACAATATGGATTCCTTGAGCACGACCTAGGAAGTAAAATGTCGGATATTTTGATCTTAATTAAAGGAAGTAATTGTTGTGGATAGGATGCTGGATTACTATCCGCGTCCCACGTCGTGACGTCTGGACCAGACCGTGGAACAGCCGTGTATTGTGGGGGTGTATTCCGATTATGAAGGCGTTCATTTGCGCAATAACAAATATTATTGAAAAATATTGATAATACACACAAACAAATGTGTAAAATATTTGTTTTACAGCAAACTCCACGAATACGACTGTTTTTGTCAAATAATTAAGGCATTATAACACTTATAGGCATAATATAACAAGTTTCATAAGTAATTGTAAACATTTACGTTTATATGTTTATTTTAAATATAAATTTACAGTAAAGCAAACGACTTCATATTTTACTTCTTTTAAATTAATATTTTAAGCTTATTTAGTTTGTATGTAGTTTAGTAGAATGTACCAATAGGTAAAAATCTTATTGGTTTTAAAATTATATAAATTTTTATATTACAAATATTAAGGCCATTGTTATTTTCATACTGTTTATAATATTTTAACTAATATCACTAAGCAAAGTTAATTCTCTAACAATAATTAACAATATTAACATGTTAATTTAATTCACACTGCTGTTATTTAATATTAAGGCCTACTGCTTGTACAATTAATATTTAAAACATTTGATATGTTATGTAGTTTTAATTTATTTGCTTCTAATGTAGACTAAGCGATAGGATTGTATTGTAAAATATTTTAGTCTGTATGTAAGATTTAACAATAGTCATTGAAAGAAGCAAATTGAGTATGTTGTTTTCGTGGCATATAATTCACAGTAGTGCCTTCAACTGTCCGATTAGGCCAATGTGCTAGCGGATGTTGTGGGACGCGGACAGCAGGTTCCAATAGGTCATATATATTAAATCTATTACCAGGAATGCAGGAGTTTTATATGCGTTTGTGTGGGTAACACACGCTCTAAGAAAAGCTCAAAATGACAAATTAAAAATTATTTAAAACTATGTTTTGGAACATGTTAATTTAGTGTAAATGTTGTTTATGATGTATATTGTTAGTTTAATATTTGGTAATACTCTTTAATATATATCTATAGTTTAAGACGAGTCACCCTTATTCGGTTAAAAGAGTTCAGAAAATTAGTCCAAAACCACACAAAATCTATATGTGTGTGTATAAAATCATTGGGAACATATCATCGCACTCAAGTAAGTTACAAGTTTATTAAGGTGTATCTATCCTGAGTATGAGGAGTATATATATATTTAAGTTTGACATAGTGATAATTCTAACATAAAAAGAAAAATGGAAAGACACCAAATAAAATTCCGGTAAATGGAGTTTCAAATCATATACGAATTTCCTTTCGGTGAAAAGTCTCACAGAAAACCATATTTGCTTCACAAACGATACAAACTACACTACTTAGAATTTCCTTTGTCATCCTTGAGTTGTTGCCTTTTTCACCTTAAATTCACTTTTAAGCTAAGGAATATGCGCAACAGTGTGCTGTAATGTATATTACCTTAGGATAGGAAAACAAATAGTAAATCAATACATTTTACCCAACATAATAGCGAATCTTTGGCCAACAAATATTTGACTGACATAGTATAAAAAGGGAATGAAGAGGGAAATTTGGGAGTTTTGTGGGAAATTAGTGGAGGGAAAATTCCCACAGTGTTGGTAGGACTGAGTCACGTGACCACTGCCATCTTGGAAACCACAGAAAAATTAGCCTCGTCCTCTTCTATTTTGCGTACTCCTTTGATTTTATAAAATATTAAATTGATTATCTTATACACTGAAGGACCGATAAATTGGATAATTGTGGATTCAGATTGAAAATATGTTTGTTGAAATTAAATTTTGTTTATACAGTTTATATTAAGTCTACACAATAAATGCACAGAATTTAGAATTTACTGATACCTTATGCCTTAAATCGCATATGGTAAGTAACTGTTCATGTGTGTACCTCATTTATTTGAAGATGGAACTTCTGTGGATGAAAAAAATGTATTACAAAACATCCATGAAGTACATACACCATGTAGACTACATGTTCTTTTGAAGTAAAATACTTTGATCAGTGCATTAAATACTTCAACACTACGGGTTTTACTTTTTAACGTCTCATTACCCTACTTTTCTATTTTAAAAACCTATATTTACCAAAATTTTCAGACAGAAATAAAAAAAAAACACAGCTCACAGGCTGCTAAATGTTCTTTATTTATGAACTAGCATGAAGTAACTATTCATATCCTCAAACTAAATAGCATGTAGAGGGTAGAGAATGTTTACTTATCCCACCATATCCCTCCCCCCCCCCCAGCTGCATGGTGCAGTGACGTACAAAACATAATAAATCAACTATGGTAAAGTATATTAACTATGGTTATAACAAACGCAATGATGTTGATGAAACTGGTGATTACTCTATCATTTAAACCATTAAGAATACCTTAGTTATAACTCAATTGATTAGACAACACAATAGAAGGTCCAATGTAAAGAAGCAAGTGGGATCATTGTTGCTATTACAGATCCATACTTCTAGCAGTGACTGTACTAAGAATATATGACAGTGCGTGGTGGGGGGGAAAATCTGTCAAGCATGCGCTGTTCGCAGGCCATCAATCATGAGTCGGATAGTACCTGCCTTTACAATTGGATAAATAGTCTACTTTGTCCTTGGAAATAATATTGATAGCTAGTTTATACACAACTCCAACTTTAAATAATATGATACATTTGCAATATTATATTTTCCAATAAAATGAGAAATAAGAACTTCTGTTAATTAGTGATATAGAGATCATTGTCAACAGGAGCACAAAGGGTTGAAGATATAACAAACAACTAATTATCAAAGCACCACCCTTTGGCCCGGTGCGGCCTCTAAGACGGGTTATCAAAGGGAATTAAATCACTGTAGAATATTACAGAGTGTCATCTGACGGATGTTCAAAGACAGTAAAGCAGAGCCAACGAACTTCCAGTTTTGTGATTATCTGTCATACACAGTTGTATATGATTCTTACAAATATTATTTTTCGTCTAACATTTTTTAAATATTTGTACAGATTATAATTTCTCTGTTTTTAATAAAATCTTTTATCTAAAATTGTGTGTGTTTTAAATAATATATTTAACACGATAAAAAACTGGTGCATAAAATTATCAATTTTTTTCAACGACAAAAAATTTAAACCAACTTTGGTTATGCTAAAATATATCATTGATTAATAATAGTATCCGATTGCCTATTTAGCTTATTTCATCAAGCAAACAATAATACCACTACGAATACTTAATTAAGCTACAAAATACTTACCAATAACAGATTAATAAGTACATTAAAAAAGTGTAAAAATATTACGTGTAATCACTTTGTCAAATATACAAAATGTTGAAACCTCATACTAGTGCACTTTAAAAATAAAAATGTGCACTTAGTTCATATTAGTATTTTAAACTATTACTAAATAACTATTAATAATAGTATTAGTGATATATGTGACAATCACCTGTTTTATACTTCTGAATACATAATAACGGGAAGTGAAACTATTTTACATGATATTTTTATTTCGCCCATGCTCTGTCGTTTTCTATACATGATGATTTTTTCAAGTGTGTCACCATTAGGATCTCTTTAACTTGCAGAGAAAAACCCCCTCTAAATGGGAACTTCATCTACTTTTTCTTCATTAGTAAAAATGTGCATTTAGTGATTTTTTTGTAACTGTCCGTAATATCCAATACAGGTAACTTCTTTTCTAACGTAACGCCAATGTACCATAAAAACTACATAATTACATATTATTTTATTTTTTAAATAAGTCATAGTAATAAAAACGTACAAATCCTCTTTATATATTGAATAGATTGTTTTATAAATAAACTATCTCAGTTAACTATATTATAAAATACCTTTTTCTAGGTCTTTACAGATAACAGTCAATCGAAGGCCTTTTCGAAGTACTACTTATCTATAAATATTTTTAATTAATCTAACCAAAGAGTTAAGTAATTTCACCAACATATTTATTGGATAATTGTTCATAACTGTATCATGTTACAAAATAATTAACAATTTAGTATATGTTTTCTCGGACAGTAGTTTATCAACTATCAACAACGAATGTCAATTTACCAACGTCCACTACTTTTATCGCTACTATAAGTAAAAGTATTGGATCGCTGCCCAGAGTTTATGGCTGAGGAAATGGTCGTTCGTAGATGGTAAGGCAATAAACGAAATGGCTGTGATTGTATTTATCTTCTATGTATTGCAGCAATGCCATTAGATTCAACTATACACGGGGTTTATTTAGTAATAGTTAGTACTACAAACCGAAATATAAAGCTTTAAAAAGTTAAAAATAACTAAAGTTACAAATGCATTTATTGTTTATCGTATCCTATCAAAATATTTAGTAAATAAAAGAATATTTACACGTTTTTTCAATATCCGATTAAAAAATAGTATAGATATTATCAAACAAACCTTATAATAACGCTATACAATTGGTTCTGTCATCAATTATAGAAATAATAAGAAAATCCGTTAATAATGATTCAGTGAGGTCGAATTTCCTGTCCTGTGGAATAAGTTGGTGTTCTGTCTTCACAGAAAGCGCCAGTGTCTCCTTCTCTGTCTCTCTTCAGCTCACGCTGAAGTGAATAATATCTGAGCTAGTAGTAACCCAAAAAGTCGTATCAGTACAGATTTGAAATTAATCACCATTAGATAGCAGCGTATGCACATGTCTACAACAAATTAATTACCTTGTACTGTCTATTTCTTTTTTTAGTCAATAAATACACAATTCGGTGGGAATAGATGCCCAAATAAGATACAGTTCTCATCGCTTGCTTAGAAGAGCCTATTTTAGTTTTGTAGGCTCGGGACCACCGGCTTAACGTGGCTTCCGAACCACAGGAATGGCACAGGGTTTAAAACTCAATAAATTGAACCCAAACCGGTTGCGTGGCAAGCCACCGTCTTAACACCTTAACAATAAATGTACAGTCAATGATTTCATTTGAATTTTTTTGTTTGGAAAAATATAGTGTAAGAAATAAAGAACCCACTTAAATATTTATTAGAATCTTTATGTTCCGGTGACAATTGTGTCAAGGTGCTATGTACATTATTTACAAAATAACCAGACGTTTCGCCCATATTGTGATTTGGCATCCTCAGTTGTATCTCTGAAACTGAATTGTACCCGAGAATCGTAAGGGAAGCTCTAGAAATATACAAAAGAAGAAATAATTTTAATAAGGATGAAAGTATAGGGCTTCCGAAGACATGGGAATCATTTTAAGTAAATTAGAATAAAATGGCAGAGTCAGTCATGTTGATTTTCTTCGGCCAATGGCCGTAGGTCACGTGGGTCTTGCCTCCACCCCTATCCAGCGTATCTACCAAACTAGTCCCCACCCCACCTAGTGTTATAAAAGCTGGAAGGTCATTCGCCGATTCAGTTTCAGAGATACCTCTGAGGATTCCACATCACATTATGGGCGAAACGTCTTCGTTACTTTGTAAATAATGTACATAGCACCTTGATGTGGTTGACACCAGAAAATATAGATTCTAGTTATGACACCGACCATTTAAGGTCAAGTTCTAAGAATACATATTTATTGGTTAACGATGATAAATAAAAATTAGCCTACATGTGTGAAGACATTTTATTGGTTAAACAATATTTTTTTAAATATCTCAGTCCATTTATACAAAATAAAAACAAAGTTCTGGTAAAACATATGCGCTTATGAATTGTTTGTGCAAATATCAGGGATATTTTTACCACGCTGAACCATGCTGCATGCCAATGAAGAAACCAATATCTCAATTTGAGTTAATAAGATATAAAATACAACATAACCTGTGTTCAAAGAAAGAAGCAATGTAATTGAAACTATCTAGGTCAACCAAATACAACCAGTACACAATCGTTGAATTTATTTTATATTACATAGAAATATAACGTTTAAATGTAAATGTTTGTGATTTAATTGTATCGTAAATGTAGTGTAGATGTGTATATTTTCCAAAATATCATGATCTATACTGGATCTTAAAGACCTTATTTATTTATCTAATGTATTGAATGGAAACTGTTTATCACTAATATTAATAAATTTGTTATGGTTTTGTAAAATATTTAAATTTATTTCGGAATAATTAGCCGGTAGCGTAAATGGTTATAAGCCAAACGTTGTCACGTTCGGTCCCATTCAAAGTCGTATCAAACGTTGAAAGGGATCAGCTGATAACCATCAGCTGTTTATTTGTGATTGGATGCTTCAATTAATGACACTTTCTACGGAATAGTCGGTTTTATTTTCTAACAAAGACTACACTCGTTCATCAACAGCCAACAATCTCATTCGAAATCCATATTTTTATGATCGGCGTCTGTAGGATGAATAAATAAATAATTGTTTGAGGAATACTCTTCACGTGATGGAAACTAAAATTGGGCCGGACATTACGCAACCTGTGTGTAATACTTAGCACACGTTGTGGCTTTAGCAGCAGAGGGGATCGTTCTACTACTACTTCTTATTAAGCTGCCCTACTTCATGGGCGTGACTAACTTCCACCTTCAGATATTCAACTTCCGCAACAGTTTTTAGTTGAAAAAAAAACTGTACTGAATCGTGCAAGTTTGTTTAATTGTTATATATTGTTCAAATTGTAATTCAATTAATTATTGCTATTTTTAATTGTTGTTTGTATACTAAATAAAAATTTAATTTAACCATAATAATATTGATTGGTGTTAATGAGACCAACCAATAGCCACTGCTGCTAATGACGTAATGGGCGGGCGTTATTCGCCACCAGCGCTCAGCCATCTGACATCTGGTGAGATGACAATTTTTAAATGTAATTACAAACTGGCAAAAGAGCAGTTCTCTGTCTCACTTCCACCACTCAGTTCAGTAGGTACTCTCACACCGGTGCGTTCAGTAGGCTGTTTTCTAAGTGGCTTAAATATATAGTTTCTATATACCACTAAGGAGTTACTACAAAAATTGTACTCTTGTTCTTCTTTTACGCCAAAACGTTAACTGTATTTTAGAGAAATTTTTAACTCTCTCCTAACTTTTTGATCGAGCTGACTTGTTGGTGATAACTCATTCTAAAATTTACATTAGGAACGATTTTATGAGAATTTTGTGGAAAGAGGTGAGAAAGAGCAAAAAGTCACAGGAATAAAGTCTCAAGTATGTTAATGACATTGGTGGTAATGTTCAATAAGACTTCGTTTAGCTGCTACAGGCAAATGTATTTTAACATCTCAAACTTTCCACTTAAAGTTACAGTCCAATCGGAACTACGAAGAATTTTTAAAAATCCCTTCAACTTAATTTTTTACACATATTCCTATCAATCCTTTGAGATATAGTGATGAGTTAGTCAGATGTATTTTTGGATTTTAGTCGAATTTCTTTTTATACAATGTTTGTTAATTTTTAGATGAATATTTTTATGAACCATTTTAAAACCGATTATTCAAACTGATCAATCAGTTCAGATACAACTTGTACGTTTGATCAGTAAAACACAACACCGTGGGCTTCTGAGCTTTGTGACTTTACTCTTTGGTCATTTGCTTGTCACAGTAACAATGGAAACCGTACAAAAACATCTGTGACAAGTTGACGTCAACCGTTTACCAGGCTGAAGAAGATTTCGTCAATCAGTTTTGATACCACGAGTATGTTTGATCAATCAAACACAACGCCACGGGCTTCTGAGCTTTGTGATTTCGCTCTTTGATCATTCTCTTGTCACAGCAACAATGGAAACCGTACCAGAACATGTGTAACAAGTTTTCCAGAATGGTTTACCAGACTGAAGGAGATTTTAAAAACCAAGACCAATACCATACGTGAGGACAGAAATGTAATTTTAGCATGTTTAGATTACTTTTTCAAGAACTACGAAACCCTTGAAAGATGTCACCCCTTGATTTCATACATATTTCTCTTTTGGTAAAACAGACATAAGTATTTTCATCGCTTCTTGGCTATTCATACTTAAAGCGTAAAGTATTAGGTTATAAATTGTTATTTATGTTCATTTTGTATTACATTTTTTCATATTTGGAAATATTTAAATGCTTAGGAATCAACGGAGAGGGATGTGGGATCGACACTGTTGAGGTCACACTAAATTATGTTTAAAGAGTTTGTACTTGTAATACAATACAATTTTGTAGTACTAAACCACTAGCATTGAATTATATAATTTGTTTTACGTTAACATAAACATATATAAAATTGTATTTAACATTGAATTCATGTTGTTTAATAGAATGTTATTATAAATGGAAAGATACATTTACCTAAATGCGAGTAATAAAAAATAAAAAAAATAAAGGATCAACGAGGTTTCTTCAAAAGAAGATGTGTAACAGGATCATTAGTGTTGTTTGTAGAAAATACCGTGTTTTACTTTGTTTAAGTGTATTTTAATAAATGAGATAATTTGTCGATGTTTATAAAATCCGTTTTCTTGCTTTAGAGTATTGCGTTTCAGAATACAAATACAATTAGTTCCATAGTGTAATACAAAGTGTGGTCTTGGAACTCGGTCATTATTCACAGATTAAAAGTGGGATTATTTTTTGTTCTGTTTATTGCCTGTGATTTTTTTATCTATTATTTAATATTTTAATCCATTCATTTTATTGTAAATTCAAAGCAATTTATATAAATTCATATAATTTGTTAGCTAAGAACCTAAGGTGGTATATTACTAAGTAGACTGTCTGTTTTTCGTTCCAGTGAGGCCATGTTTTTACCCCCGTGGTTTGGATGTCATGTTAAGCCGGTGAACAACGAGCCTAAACAACCAAAATGGGATCGTCTACGCAGGCGAGGGAACTTGATCAGATGTCTCTCAATAAAAACAGTCCATGTGATTTGTATACAGTTTGGTAATTGGTATGTATACAAATTGTACAAAATATTCCAATATTTCTTATTTATAAAGCATGATTGCAGCTCTAGTCTTTGTAAAATTCCCTATTGTGATGGGAGGGAAAATAATGTTTATGTAAAAGAACTTTGTCATTACTTTGGGGCAAAGTGTTTTGGAGTTTATAAGCGATATGTTCTATTCTCAGAGATCTTAATACTGACATGGGCGTCAACTCAATGGTTAGGTTACCATTGTCGTGGACACCACTAGACAAGTCTGGGGTGTCCATGTTGGATGGTAGTCAGGGTTCAGGTCTTGTGTAGGGAAAGAAACTTAGTACCAGACTTGTCACTAGCTGAAAATCAAACTAATACTATGGTGGTTCGGATTCCACGTAAATCAGTAGGCCTTAGTTGTTCTGGCTGTTGAGCTATTAGTAAATCGTTCTCTTTTAGGGACATTCGACCTTAGTCAGTAATCAGACTGCACAGGTCATCTACACACACA
The DNA here is from genome assembly GCA_035578905.1 of Stictocephala bisonia. Classification (NCBI taxonomy): domain Eukaryota; kingdom Metazoa; phylum Arthropoda; class Insecta; order Hemiptera; family Membracidae; genus Stictocephala; species Stictocephala bisonia. The sequence continues at coordinate 348,306 of JAQJVL010000124.1, forward strand.
CTACACTCGTGTAATCATTAATATTCAACTTAAAATACGCATAATATTTATCGGTGTATCATATCTGAATACAGTAATATGAAAATTACAAAATATAATAGTTAACGTAAAAATATTAGCAAACTAAAGTTATTTATCATAGCAAATATTATCTTGAGGAACTTAAAATCTGAGGAAAGTGTACTAAATATTGAACGTATTTTCAGCAGTAATACCCTATGTCATAACATTTTAAATGAAATGACATAGTCAGTTGTCGATAGAAGGAACAGAAATAATATCATTATTTCCTGAAAGCCTCTACGATTCAATTCTTCTACGACTCTATCGAATGATGTATCAGTATTTTTTATGTAAAACCACTTCTGTCCATAAATTAATAGTCGACTCGATACATGACATCAATGTAAACACAAGGCCCTGTATGATAGGCCACAGATAGTTAATATACTTATGGCTACCACAATCCCTGCCTCCATCGCCGTATTGGTCAGGTGGTTATTCATATTTACTGAATGCAATATTCCAGTACTAAACCTACAATGGTCTAGCCTTTTGTAATAGATAAAGAGATATTACCCTAGTGTTACATTTCAGGGATAAAAGTAGCTTATGTTTAAGTATTTCCTCATTTTATTTAATTTATATGACGAGTTCTCTTAATATTTTTAGTTTCAAACTGTTTTACAACTTAGTCGCTAGTTCAGACTTTAACTAAACAAGCTCAGTTATACATTTTGTACCTGGTATCAACAATATAACTAAGAGGGTTTTTAAGTTGTCTGATGTTAAGAATAATAAAAGAATGTACTTTTATAATACACTATTATATTTAAAAAGAATGTATACTGAATAACTTCCTAATATTCATAATTTAGTTTGTATATGTGGTTAAATTAATATACAAACCCTACCAGTGATATCAATTATGTTTAATTTAGTTTATTCTGCACTCGTATTTGTGTCACTTAATAAGAGGTTAAATAATTATGCAAGAGAGGACGTTTTGAACCCAGTTCATCCTCTGTAATGAATTTTTATTTTAAATTTTTTGTAAAATCTATTTAATTCAAATAAAGACTAATTTCACGTTTCAAAACAATATAAATCTTCAATACAGTTATTGAGACAAATAGTATTCTTTCTTCGCAAAAACAAAAATATTTTAACCTGCTATTTTAGTCATGGAAAGAATAAATTATGTTCTTTCCTATTTTTTTAGGCTCAAAGAGTGTTATATCCTTTAGTTTTGTTATACAAATAATCCAATCAAAGGCTTCCTGTACTATCCAACTATTAAAATGTTAAATAATTACATGCAAATTAAACTTGTACTAGGCGCTGTGTAGGCAATTGAATGACACGGAGGGAAGAGTCCTGTAGTCATATTGCCTATCCAACGCCGTCACATCTTAAAGGGGAGACGTGACTAAAAGAACATTTTGAGTTTGTTCTATTACGGTGGATTCTGATAACGTTGATGATTTCTCTCAAGCACGATTTTTGTATTTTTAAGAGTATTTTAATTTGTTACCCTTTTGAATGATAGGCTAGAGGACACCCCTGCACGCATCGCGTGCCAAACCCATCACTCGATGCGCTCGTGACGCCTCGGCCTTCGGCCTTGGTATGTAACTTTTTACTTAAAATATTTACTTGAGCTCATACCGAAGTGTGAAAGCAGGTGTTCCACAGGGTTCAGTCCTATCTGCAACCCTATTCCTAATTTTCATAAATGACCTACTAAATAAACGGTTTCATGGACACATCAGTGCATTTGCTGATGATGTGGCATTCTTTTATTCTCATAACTCCATAGATACAATTGAAGTATTTATTCACGAAGACTTGAACCTCCTTAGAAAATGGAGCATGCATAACCAGATGATAGTTAACGTGAGTAAAACCAAATACATAAGTTTTTATTTTAAATCTTTTTATTTCCGTAATCAACTTGTTTATCATAATAATCAATGTCCTGAAATTCACTGTAACTATCAAATTATTGAAAAGGTAGATAAGTTTATGTATCTGGGAGTAATCTTTGACGAAAGAATGTCATGGGAAAAGCAAATTTCAAATTTACACAATAAAATTAAGTTTAGCATCAGAAAATTTTATTTTATGAAAAACCTTTGTGACCCTTCTTTGTTACGTATTTTATATTTTGCATTGATTCATTCTCAACTACAATATGGAATAGCATGCTGGGGAGCAACTTTAAGAATATAAGAATTCTTTAAGAAGAAGAGATTCTTAATTTTAACTTTAAGAAAAATTAAGAATCTCACTGAATCATTATATTCCAATTATTTCAAAAAAGAAAGTTAGAGAGAGTTCCTTCCCTTTATTTCAGCAATTAAACATATTACCAGTACAACATCTCTATTTCTTTTAAGTATTACGAATTTTTTATCTAAGAAGTGGAAATAAGGGATCTTTTAATTTATCACATTATACGAGAAGTAATAATCAGAGAATTTTCCAGACACCAAAAGTTAATAAAGAAATTTTTAGACGTACATTTGAATATGCAGGCCCTAAACTTTTTAACAGACTTCCACACAACATAAAACAATGTAATAAATTTACCTCTTTCTGCAAGCATCTAAAACCGTGGCTATTATCATTTCCTGAAATATATTTTTATTGGATGTTTTGGTTTGATTTTGTTGTTGTTTGTTTGTTTATGTAACTGTTCATTATAGTTAAAAGGAATTTTGTAGATTTGATGAATTGTTTTGATTTGTATGGAGATTTGAGTTTGATTACTTGTTATTCTGTATTATTGTAATTCGTAGAACATAAGTCATTGCTTATTAAAATGGATGTAATCTTTTTTTGTACATTTTCGAATTCTTTTCATGACAGACGCTACGGAGGATGGCAGTTAAATGTATAGTAAGGACTAGACTCAAAAGTTTGTGTTATGTATTATTTAGTTAGTTTTCCTTTTTTGTAACGCTGGCCACACTACTGGATCCGTGGTCAGTGACATTTCCCGTAAATTTTAAGAAAATGTATAATTGTAATTTTTGTTGGGAAATAAATCTTTATTTTCATTTCAAAATATTAGTAATTAAACTGTATTAAGTAAGTCATATTATTTTAATTCATTTATAGTAGCTCACTCACTACACTTGATTTGCACTCTATTTATAGTATAATAATTATAAACAACCAGTGTTATTACTAATCATATTTTCAAGCGTTTTCATTTTATTTAACGGCTGATGATAACATACACACAGGCAGATATGTATTCGCTATTTTATAATTAACTTGATATTTTACTGTGCTGCTCTCTATGTTTAACCTAACAAATTATATGGACCATTTAACGTTTTTTTATGCCACCAGCTGGTCAATTAAAATTAAACTCCATAAGAATAACATTGCAGCTTTGACGTGGTATAGGACAAAAACTTATGACAATTTCAAACATCTAGCTGCATTATAACTTAGAAAATAAAATTATTTTCATAATAAAAAGATTTCATAAATATCGGTCAAGTAATAAGTTCAGAAAGTGACTAAACTAAATAACCCAATTTAAAAAAATCTATCCTGTATATTAAAAAATATACAGGATAGATTTCTTTAGTTTTGCACCTATATTATATCGAAATTGCATAATGGATGTTTAAAACATGTTTGGAAATTTACTTTTTCCATAACTACACATATAAAATACCTAGTAACTTAAAAAATACCTACAAAGTTATGTTATGTACTTTTCAAGTTGTGTCAGAAAATAGATCAAATTCGAAAATTATTTTGTTCCATTATTATTTTTCAAATACATTAGATAAGAATAGACATTTGCTTTGTTTTTTTGCGAATGTATTGATTCTCACGATACAAATAAAAAGTCGAGATAAATTGGAGGACTGGGCTTTAAAAGTGGAAGGAGGTGGGATAATATATATACATTTTTGTAATGAGTGATTATTCTTTATTTTTAATAGGTAATTGTGTTTGTAATTAATACGCATATAATAAAGTACTTCATTGTATACTAATTTATATCAATATTTTAAAATTTAGTATAATCAAAACAACGTATGAGAATACATTAAAAACTAAAATTCTGCTTACTTTTTAACGGATTCACAAATTAACTTGTTTTGGTCGTTAATGTGAGATGTGAGTCAAAATTGTTAAGGAGTTGTTTTTTATAATAGTAAAATTTACATTGTAGAATATATGAACTAACAAACTATCTCATTAAATCACGTTTACGTTACAAATTAGGGTATCATTTGAATAGTATAATAATATTATACAGTAGTTAAAAAATACAAAGAAACAGTTGAAAAACCTTGAATTAGTTTTCTTTTGAAAATATGAACAAGAAACAATAGTTCTTAACATGTTGTTTCAATTAAATGTCAATTTATTCTTAATGTAAAGTTTTCAAAGTATTCCATTTATTTAATAAAAAATTTTTCAGTGTTAAACTGTTAACATTTTCCAAATATTTTTAGTCTATTAATTCTGAAAATCTATTCATATCTAAGAAATTATATTATATGAATTTCGAAAGCATAACTTTAATAACATTAACTTAACTTACAACATTTTATCAATACATCTTAGAGTATAAAGTGTCGAAATGTTCGAATAAATACTATAGTAGGTATATGCGTCATTTTAAATTTAATATGTGGATTTCGTACTCTCCATCAGTGTAAAAATGTACGAATGCCTACTTCCATAGTTACCCTTAAACCATGATATAGTTAAATGTTTACTATTTTTTATTTTATTTTTTATTTTTTTTCGTGAGACAACTAACTCTCTTTAGAAACTAAGTTTGGGAAGATTAGTGAATATTATTTTATATGGTTTGGTTACACATTTCCACAATACTAAATTATAGATTTCCATGAAAAGCCTTTGCTTTCACATTGGTAAATATACGACTTCTTGTGTGAACTTTCCCAAATAACTGTTAGCATTAATCATTGGCAGCCAATAACTTTTTCAACCACAAATGGTCTCATATTGTAGTGTTATTGGAAAATTTGACATCATATGAAACATGTCGCTCTGAAACTAAAGTTTTGTAAACGTCGTCTGTTGCCAGAAAATATGACTTTTACTTTTCGTTCATTTTAAATGTGATTTTGCATGTTAAGGTTTTTGAGTTCTAGAATGTATGGTGAGTAATGTGATTCTTATATGTTGTGTTAAAATTAAAAAGTGGTAATTTTTGTGTAAAATCAACTTAAAGGAAGAGTCACAACTTAAATTAAAAACCTTAAGAGTCAGCAGAGTCTGTTGGAGGCTGTCGGCCGTGTTGTTTTTAAAGACATAAGAACAATGTTATTTTCTAACCAGACATATGATCACGTGCACCCAAACAGAACAGTTATTTTTTAAATTGATTTTTTCTAAACTAAACAGATCAAGAATTAAATTGTACGTTGGAACTGCTTTTTTGATACCTAATTAGTTTTACTGAAAAACTACAAAAATATGCAGTTTGAAGTTTTATCTTCAAATAGTTTTCTAAACTATGTAGTATGTATTCAAAATATGAAAACCAAACCCATTGTGCAATGTGATAACGTTTAAAATGACACCTCAAACTTAGCTGTCGGTTAACGAATAACTAAAAAATTTGGATTCGCAAATAACATTGTCTTTATGAGATTAAAACTATCATGGCCGACAGCCTCTGCAGACTCTTAATTCTTGAATACCTTATAAATGACCTAGATGATACTGTATTCTAGTTGCGACTACTTTATCAACTTTTATGAAGTTATTTTATATTCCAAGATAATTTAATATTATGATTTGAATATATAATGCAGTGGTATAAATGAGTCATATTTTACTTCTTCACTTTAAAGTTATTTGTAATGTGTGGTGTATAACTTTCTTGGTCGAGTATGTCTCTCAGTAAAATAGTGTGAAACTATTTAATAAACAAAACACAGCAAACTAGACTACCGCGTCAGTGTTATAAGGATAAATAAATACTACTAGTCAGTTTTTAAAATGTACTAACAGCACTAAAAAATGTATTAGTCATATGAAAATGGTTCGTGTAAAACAATGAAAGAGTAGTTGAAAAAAGAGTACAAGTAGACATACTGCGTAGTTACATTATCACTCTACTGAGCGTACATACTTTTTTCAAATATTAATCTAAGTTAAACTTAAAAAAACATAAATACAATTATTTAGAATATCATACAACAAAACTAAAAGTAGTTGTATTTTTCAAAAATATTAGAAGAAGTTAATATTTAAATTTATAGATGTTAGCAGTTGTTAAAAAACTAAAACAAACTACGTTTTTAAGAAAAACTTTTAAAAAGTTGATATCTCGGTGGTTGAACAATAATGTATGTCACGTAAGGGGACTTTTACCACCTCAGATACGTGGTAACTGGCAAATTGACAAATTGACGCGGCACCCTCCCATCCCTTAGTCCTTGCACCCTCGGAGGGTTCTTCACTAGCAACAATTTATCATGAGGGAACTTAAATAGTGAATAATGAGTGTTTTACTGTCAATATTTAAAGAATGAAAAGAAAATAATTTGTTCTATATTTTGAGCATATGATATTTAATTAATTTAAAATATCAACGCCCCATGTTTGAGAGCCAAGCAAGTACATAGGGTTTATAATTTTTCTTTGTATAAATAATGTAGTTGACTTGTAAGTGAATTTTCCTGAATAATATTTCAAAAATCAATGTTTAATAATAGCTTACACTTTTTTGACTTTCTTTATACAAGGTGTTTATTTGAAACCTTTCCACATTTGTTGCTTCAAAACCCGCCCACCCATACACGTACAGTAATAAAATTTCTGTTTCAGTGAATCTGTAATATTCATTAGGGGAACCAAAAGAAAACTATTTAAAAAAAATGGGTATTACCCATAATCCCCCCCCCCCACTGACCCCAACTCAAATGAATCAGCATTTATATGGTTTTCCAAAGAGTGGTCACAACTATATCGTCATATTTAAAAATGTTTAGCTAAATTGAGAAAAAAAAAATCGTAAAATTATGCGTATGGTTTTATATATTTTTATGACTAAATTGATTAAAACTTCACTAATATTATCTAATTAGGCAGGTTTTATTACTTTGACAAAGCCTTAACGTTAAAATGTATCTTTAAGGTGAGTTGAAAAGGGTTTTTTGAAAATGCCTAAAATTGGGTTTTTTGTACACAGCACCTTAACGGTAGGTGCAATTTCAAAATATGTTTTACCAAAAGGCTACATTGTTTATGGGCTTTCGTTAGAGGTATTACAAGGTGTGGGTTGCAAATAGAAAATTTTGAGTTGAGGTCAGTAGGGGGTGGGGTTAGGATTAACACCCCTTTTTTGAAAATATTTTCCTTTTGGTTCCCCTAATGAGTAATACAGATTCCCTGAAACAGAACGTTTTTAAGTTGTTTTTTTTCGAGGCAACAAAATGTGGGAAGTTTTCAAATGAACACCTTGTATATTATATATTGTATATTTTTTAAAATATCTACCAAATTAAAAGAATAAATTCAAAATTAGTTTCATAAAAAAATCTTAAATCAAAGAAATAATGTCTTAGCGTTCAATATTGACTGATCTTCCGTCTCAGAGTTAAATTAATGTTTTGTAATCATTCCACACCTGCTTCTCTTGATGAATGAAAACAACTAATCTGTGATGAAAAGAACGCTACGGGCAGTTATTGACTATGTGATCCATAGTTTGAATTTCTACTCCGCAATCCCGGAAACAAAAATTTTCCTTTCCCCGTTTATATTTCCAGTAGTTGCATCTTCCCACATCTATGTGAAATCGACTCAACAGTCAATTCCTTACTAGAAAGGTTCATTTCCACCGATGACGATTATAAGGTCTGGTACAAAAATTTTTTCGACTTTCAAACATATCCTAATTGGCTTTTTTACTATAAAACTAGTTCTTTATTTAGACATTCAAATTATATAACTATTCAATGTGAATTCAAGTACACGAACAAAATTGTATTTTTTTAAAATACTTTTTACGTCACTATCTTATTACAATTTATTCTTGTTATTACTATGTCGCTTACAATACTTATCCAGTACAGGTAAACGTCACACAACACAAATTTATTACAATATAAGCACAAAATGCACAAATAAATGTGCATTTTGTACTTGTACTGTAATATATTTGTTCATTTTGTGCTTATATTAAAACATATTTGTGTTGTGTGACGTTTACTTGTACTTAATATTTAAACACGTATTATGCTAATTAAAAAACTATTTTTAATACTTATCGTAAATTTATAAATACTACAGTATTCTATTGTAAAATACAGACTTCTTGTAACATGCATTTCTTTAAATCAATAACTAAACTATAGAAAATAGTGGGGTCACCTCAATCAGTGACATAAATATTTGGTTTCATTAGTATATAAGTATTCTCCTATCCTCTGTTAGTATTGTAAAATTATACTACAAAGTATTATTAGTAATGATATCAATTCAAACTAGTATTCGATACTAACAACTTGGTTTAAAAACTTGTTTGTAAATGCTGCTAGTAGAGGATGGAAGCAAATGCAGAGGCATCAGTTATAAATTGGGATTTCATCTCCACGGTTCCCGTTTCACTAATTGGAACAGCGGAACGGGACTCTTTGTAATTGGGAAATATGGAATTGTTTAACACTGAAAATTCCTCTCAATTTCATTACTGATTCCAAATTAAACTGTATAATATTTCAGTTTTCCTTTAAATATAATATTAGTCTGATTATAAAATATTATGTAATTAATTATTATCTTTACAAACAGTTATTCTTATGCTTAACTCTGAAACATTCGAATGGACGTAAAATGATTAGTTTTGTGAAAGTTTGTGATGGTTCTATAATTGTTTGTATAGTTTGTTTCTTAAAACGGTTAAATAAACAAAAGTGTACATAGCAAACATAATAATGAATAAGCCTGTTTTCCAAAGCTTAAATAATATACACAATAGTATAACCAAAAGTATCGATAGATCATATCAGTAGTTAAGATCATAATCAATCTTTTATTAACACGCTGGTATTAAACTGCATTATTTGATGAAGTTGGTATGTATTCTTAAAAATGTTACTAAATATTTTTTTTTTTAATTAACAAAATATCATCTGGAATATTAGATTCTGAAAGTACACGTAACAAACAGCACATTTCACCTAGAAGACAATTAATAATATACTGATTTTAGAGGGTGAGGAGTTTAATATTGTAGTATGTGGTAAAAAAAGTCAGTAAACCACGTAACACTTGAAGGGATGTGTGTATCAAGGGAAAGATGTCTCCTATTGGTGGAATACACTCTTATGTGAAAGGAGAGTGAGGAAACATCGGTCTCAAACGTATTATGTACACAGGCTTTTGATGTGTTAAAATAGATAAAACATTTGATTTATTTTTATGAAATATTTTCGCCAGTATTTTTCACCAATAAAAGTGTTTTATTTTTATTTCGAACAACACAATATATTGCGAACTCTTAATAAAACCCAAATTTTCATGTACGTTTAGATCATATAATTTTGAATATGTAGAAATAGTGTGGAAACTTCAATTAAATCAATATATTAAAAGGTCATAAATTGTCATAAAATTAAATGATTTAATGTTTAGGATTATATTATGATATCGTGAGGAGTTTAACATTCGTAAAATGTTACATGACTTCCATGTCATGTTAGAAATGTTGTCTTGCTCTTTAGGTTCAGTATAGGTGCGCAATGTTTTTATGGAATAATAAAATTCCCTTTAACATAAATTAAGGACAACAGTTTATCAATTTTGATGTTTAGCTTTGTAATTATGTTTTTTGTCCACACTTAACACGAATGGAAACAAAATATTGGCATCCCTTGAGAACACAACATTGCGAAAGTGACTTTCCCAAATGATCGTGATACATGGCAGTTTTTTTTTTTTTCATATTTCGCCATGCTAAAGTACGAGTTTGTATATTTTTGCCTTTGGGACTGCTACAAGACCCAGATTCAATTTTAAAGTGGTTTCTAACTTTTAACGAGGTTTTAAAATTCATGTCAGATCAATCTCGTGTCTCCAGGACGGCTAGCCTTGGGAAATACATATACAAATTCATACTTTTTTGGTTGTTAGTCCCATAATTACCACCAAGTGATTGAAACTCAAAAATTAGTCATGAAATTTCTACACGTTTTTTTACACATGCTAAACAACTGGCCTAAATGACATCTTTCTGTAACTTTCCAAACATGTTGGTACTAAAGTTGAAGAAAGACTGATGACGGAATCTAAGTCAATATTGTCAACGACACAATGCCCAAAGCGGTTGGAAGGTTTTAGAATAATAGGTATCCTCAAGCCTGGTAGAAAAATCAAACCAAACCAATATCCTCAAAGTTATTTTTAGTTCTGTAGAAAAGGTCAAAAGAGGACGATAAACAAAATAATATCACCATTTCCAATTCAATCATCCTCTTTTTACAATATAAGACATAGGACATGAGAAACTTTATTGCCATCGATCCATTGTACATAAAAATATGTTGCGTCACATAAGAATAATAGGATTGATAATAAATAGTAACAATAAATAAATAGCAATAAATAAATAGCAATAAATAACAACAATAAATAAACTAAAACAGGATATTTATAACTATGTAAACTATACAAAATTGTGAAAAATAACTAGAGTAGATTTTTCTATTTCTTTGTCTAAAAATGTTATAACTCTATAAAAAGGACTTTCAATCAGCCATTTATTTTTGATATTCCCTTATATTAATTGGAGTAATCTGAGCAGTGTAGGGTAATTTATTAAACATTTTACACAGTTATTTAAAACATTAGTCTCCTGTTTTTGCGAGTTGGTGTGATGATAAGTCAAACTTGTTTCTTCCCCTAGTGTTGTAGTCATGTAGTCCCCTAGTGTTGTAGTCATGTAGTCCCCTAGTGTTGTAGTCATGTAGTCCCCTAGTGTTGTAGTCATGTAGTCCCCTAGTGTTGTAGTCATGTAGTCCCCTAGTGTTGTAGTCATGTAGTCCCCTAGTGTTGTAGTCATGTAGTCATGTCAGTTGTCAATTGAAGGACAAGAAATATTATAATAATTTTCTGAACGCCTTTATAATTCAACAGTTGTTGATGAAGTTAATTGTCGAATAATATAATAATTTCCTAAAAGCACTATGTTTCAACTCTTCTTCTATTCTCTCGAATGCTCTTTAGATCGTTCCCTATAAAATCGCTTCTGTCTATCAATTAGAGTCGACTCGATACATGACATCATTGTAAACACAAAGACCCCGTATGATAAGCCACAGAGAGTTAATAGACTTATGGCTACCACAATCCCGTTAAGCCTGCCTCTATCACCGTATTGGTCAGATGGTTATACATATTTACTGGAATATTCCAGTACTAAGCCTACAGTGGTATGACATTTGTGTAATAGGTAAAGAGATATTAATTTAGCTTTGCGATTTAGGAATAATAGTAGAATTTGTACCTCTAGTACTAACAATAATAGTAGTATTTTTTCCTCTAGTACTAACAATAATAGTAGTATTATTTCCTGTAGTACTAATAATAATAGTTAGTTATTTGTCAATTATTTCCTCGTTTTGTTTAGTTTATGTGATAAATTATCGTAGATATTTGGCTTTACACCGTTCTTCAATTTAGTAACCATCAGAACATCACTAATTTACTTAAACATGCTTAATTATAAATGCTGTTACTGGTATCAACTATTTTACCAAGTTGTTTTTCAACACATTTCATGTATGTCTAAAGTATGATAAATGTGTAACAATGATATATTTAAAAATCACTTTTATTGTATAACTTTAGTATATTTGATAACAAGAGTGGAAAGTGGGGTTTTGCATGTTCGAGACCATATGTTTGAAGTGCGAGACTTGTCGAGCACTTCGAATGGTCGAGAACATACAAAACACTTTCACTCGAATTTTGAACGATACTTTTCACTACACTACGGAATAAAAACAGGTGTTGTTGACCGTGGAAAATTTTCGGTTGTAAACAATGTTACTTTCGGTAGTAAACAATAGACAGCTGTTGAAAATATGATGTTCCGCAGGTTGTAAACACATAACGAAAACAGCTAAACTTATAGTAGTGTAGTGAAAAATATATTTCTTAATCTGGATGGAATAGAATATATATATATCAAGATCAAGGTAACAAATTATATGAATTATTTTTACATTGTATTTTCTACACAAATGACCTGGTATCCTTTCCCATTATTACATAGTTTTAGTTTTATGTAATTCCATGGAAATTAAGCTTTCATAAATTATTTCAGTTACGAATTATTATTTCACAATGGATGTTTAAAACATGTTTTGAAGTGTTTTTTCCATAACTTAACCTATAAAATGCCTGGCAAATAGCCATTACTGGTCTTTACTTTTTTTGTATAAACAAGAATTTTTTGTATAAACACAGAAGACTTTCTGTGCCAGGAAATACACCACGTTTGAAAAGTATTTTGTTCCAGTATTCATTTTCATACGAAAAAAACGGACATTTGTTTTGTGTACCTATGACTATATTGAGTATCACGATAAAACTAAAAAGTAATGGAACTAAGCTTAATTCAAAAATTAGGCTTTCCTATAGTTGACAATTGGAGGAGCGGAGGGCAAAGTATAGTTTTATTTCATTATATTCACCGATCGTAGAGATATGGGCGAATATAAGGGGCGAATGAGTGTGATGAGTGTAGATGAACGAGTGTAGTCATTGTTACTAAGATCGACTGTTCTTTAAAAAGAGCTATTTATTATTATTTTGGATAAATTGTGATGAGTGGTAAATGGCTTTTATATAATTATTACAGTAGAACAATGTAAGCCTACTTTGAGAGGGAGCAAATTAATATTGTAATCTTCATACTTCAATCAGACTTTCTTGTAGTTTACAAACTTTGACTGTCTAAAAAAAATCTGAAAGTATACTTTTAGATGCCGTATTCAATGTGAAATACAGACTTCTTGTAACGGTCATTGTTTTAATCAATAACTAAACTATATAAAATAGTAGGATCACCTCAATCAGTGACATAATATTTGGTTTCATTAGTATTTAAAAGTACTCTCCTATCCTCTGTTAGTAATGTAAAACTATACTACAAAGTATGATTAGTAATAACATAAATTCAAACTAGTATTCGATATAAACAACTTGGTTCAAAAACTTGTTTGTAAATTTTCCTAGTAGAGGATGGAAGCAAATGCAGAGGAATCAATAATGAATTGTGGTTTCATCTCCACGGTTCCCGTCTCACTAATTGGAACAACGGGACGGGACTCTTTGTAATTAGGAAATATGGCATTATTTAACACTGAAATTTCATTCAGATTTCATTACTGATTCCAAATTAAACTTTATAATGTTTCAGTTTTGCCTTTAAATATAATATTAATATGATTATGACAAATGGTGTAATTCAGTATTTTCATGAAACAGTTTTTGCTGCTTAACGAACTCTGAACATTTGAATGAACATAAATGATTAGGTTTAACAAAGTTCGTAATGAATCTTAATATAGTTTTTTATAAAAAGGTTAAAGAAACAAGTGCTATAATTTTATATAAATTTTATAAGAAAACAAAGCAACAAATAAGATAGTTTTCCAAATCGTAAATATTTTCCACTATCTATAGCGGAAAGTTTTTAAATTGATGAAGTCAGTAGTTAGTAATATAAAGTTGTATATGTTAATACTGTTATGTTATTAAAGATTCTAAGCGTATTTAAAAAAAAAAACCATGTTTACATTTCCTGAACACATTTTCATTAAACTGCATCATTTTAAGAATTTGGCAAGTATTTCTAAATGGATTACCAGAACAGATTAAAATAAACACAAACCATCTGGAGAAGACAGTTATTATATTTATTGACTTGAAATCCTTTTTAGGGGGTGAGGATGTGAATACTGTAGCAGGTGGTACAAAGTCAATAAACTTCGTGACACTTGAAGGGATGCGTGTATCAAGGGGAAGATGTCTCCTTTTGGTCGCATAAACCCTTATGTGAAAGAAGAAGGAGGAAACATCGGACTCAAGTAAGTGTACTATGGGGAAATTATGTTTTTAAATGTAGAAAACACGTAAACTTATTATTTTTAGAAAAACTCTTCGCCTATGGCTTTAAATTGTTTACCAAATATTTGCGTATTATATTTTGGTCAGTATTGCAAGAAAAACAACATACATATGTTGTTTAAATGTTATAAAACCAAAATCATCACATATTTTTATTTCATAATGTTTCGAATATGTAGAATTAGTGTGGAAACTGTAATTACATAAACATATTAAAGAGTTAATCTTAACAATATTAACTGATTTAATGTTGATGGTTATAATTTGATTTCCTGAGGATTTTAACAATCTTAACAAATTGATTGTATTAGTTCAACTTGACTTCCATATCAGCTTAGCATATGTTATCCTGAACTATAGGTTCGTAATAGACGTGTAATATTTATATTAGGAATAATAAAATGCCTCTTAACCATTAAAAAAGGAAAATATGTTTGTTATTCGTTTTTTTATCTTTATATATAAGTTTTCCACACTTAACACGAATCGAAACAAAATTTTTACATGAGTACACAATATCCCTTGAGGACACAAAAATACGTGAACCGTGTCTTATTGCGTGCATTTTTCAGTATGACAAAATACAAGTTTGCATAAATGTTTTGCCGTTGGGCCTGCCATCAGGCTAAGATTCAATTTTAAAGTAGTTTTTACTTTTAAACAGGTTTTAATATTCGTGTTAAATTGAGTTTTGGGTCTCCGAGAGGGCTGGATAGTACAGAACAATGTATGCAAATTCATATTTTGATGGTTATTAGTTCCATCAATTCATATTCAGAATAGTTTCACTGATTCAGGAATTATTCATTATATTAGTTCTCACGATACTTACGCGTACGTAAAAGTTTTTTCAGAATTTTTTAAAAACATTTTAGTGTTAAAGTAAAAAGTGCTGCCAGCCTGAAAGGTCTTCCATATTGTCAAAGACGACAAGTCCAAGGGTTTTAGGATATTTTAAAATAATAGCTTTTCTGAAGCTATTAAAAACTAATCGAGACAAATCTCTTTTAAGTGATGTTATAAATATCATAAGAGGCTGATTCACAACAGAATATCACATATTTTCATTAAATAGAAGTACAGTATTCTATACATTTGTGCAATCTGGTACAAAGCTTGTTGAAACTGTTGGGACCAGGTAGTACCAATAAGAACAAGTCAACCATTTTTTATGTATATTTTAGCAGCCTAACAAATTTACTTTTACTATGTGATTTTTTAATTCCTTCGTCAGTACATTTAAAGTTAGGCAAGTCACAGAGAATTATACTGTAGACATCTCAACTACGGACTGCCACAAGGTTCCGTTATGGCTCTCCTTTTATTTGGATTCTACCCTTTCAACATTCCTACCAAAGAAATGACGATTGGTTTCCTTCATAGATGGTTTTAAAATGACATAAATGTATTAACATTACAGTATAAGTACTTTCTATATTAGTTTTTCCTTTCATTTTGTAGTTTTATTAATAATAAAATTACTATAAAAATTACATTAAAAACATTATATTAGTAGTTTACCTAGAGCAAATCTTAGTTTTGAGTTATTACACGCAATTTGCCATTTGAAATTTGTTTTAAGTCAAATCACACTGTTCAGTTTTCCATGTTTGAAATTTCTCAAACAAATGGCAAATATTTATAAGTAAAATTATTTATCCGAACTACACAAAAACTATATAAAATGTAAATTATGAATAAGTATTATTAAGTCAAAAATATTCTATTCAAACAGTTGAATAATATTCATATTAGTTAAGCTAATGAATTTAAAATTAAGTATTATTTGTGTATTGTAACTATTTATATTTTAGAAAGGATGCAATTCAAACTAAAATATTTCGTAACAATTTCCCCAGGAATTGGTTAGTCAATTTAGACAACGATGAAAACTAAGTGCTGGAAATTTGTGAAACGCTGGCGAGGCTAATTAAATAAAAGCCTTGTTTATTTTGATGGAAGCAAAGTATCAACTTTAATAGACCGTTAGTACTTTTTATTACTATCTTTTAGTTCTTAGCTGTTCCTTTTTAATATGATTATTTAATTAATACTTTAAAAATGTTAAATAACGACATACTTTACAATTGTTATAACTGATTTAATAAGTTTTTAAGTGTTATATTTATCAAACCCGTTTAAGTAAGAATTGAACTACCGAACTTCTCTATTGCATTAAAATTAACGCCTTACCCATAGTTTGTTGAAGACTAATTGTATTTTTTAACTTAATAATTTGTTTAAAAGATATATTTATGGAATTTAAAAATGTCAGGACGATCCCGAGACATTTTCACTGTCAATTATTATTTGGTTCGAGATTTTTTGGCTCATTTGAGCATGTTTGGTGTTTCGTTTATTGTAATTTCGGTATACCAAATTGTTTATTGTAATGCCAAAAAAATCATTGGAGACATTTTTAGTAATCTTTTGATAACAATCTTTGTAGTGAAAATATTGTATAAATATCACCATAAGTAAAGTTATAAATAGTTCTAGCATAGTTCGTGTTTTACAGAGGAGAAATGAAACGTGGCCTTTTTGTAATACATGAAATAATGTGTGGTACTTCCTTTTTTTTTAATGCATTTGTATAATAGCATTGACTATAGAAAAAACCATATACACCAAGTAATGGATTTATAGTAGAAGCATGCTTGTTCTGCTATCTGACGGTGAATGGTCTTAAATAACCACTCGCATAACTATTTTACTTACTTTTAACTTAGCTTTTAGTCACTTCAGCGTGTGCTAGTGACAATTAAATAGATATAAAGAAAGAAGGAGAGGGATAGAGCTGAAGAGAGATATACAAAGAGTGGCTACTAGCGCTACCTGTGAAAACAGAACATGAACTAAGCTGTCACAGAGCAGGAAAACCGGCTTAATGGAACCCATATGGGTGGACAGTTTTCTTCTTTTTACCCGCAATGATATAGAGAGAGTTGAGTTTAATATATAGAGTATGTGGGTGGGTACTTAAATGAAATATTTTTTTGGACTAAGGAATGATGGGGGGGCTCACATTTGAGTATGAGGTTAGCTTGTATTAACTCTACTACGAGGCCATATGTTGAAATAGACAGACAAGCAGAAGGGATATTATCTATGTTGAATAGAAGGAATTCAAGAAAAATAAGAGAGTAGAGAACCAATCAACGATGCAACTCCCCCCTCCATCCCTATAAATAACTATTCCACACCTCGATTACTCACCAGGTGAAAAGAACGATCATCATCCTATAGCTTTAATAATTTTTAACTAAAGTATTTTTACTCCACGTTATCTCACCCTCTTCTGTTCTAAATCCAAGTTCTTGGATTAAACTCGTACGCCACAGTTCCGAGTCAAATCTCTTATTATATAGACATTTGTATAATTTCGAAATTTATAAATATAAAGTTACTAAAACCTTAAAATTAATGTTCAAAGCCTTATAATAACTTCTTCCATGGTGAAAAAGATGAAATTTATATATCTGTTCTTCCCTATAACTAAAAATAAAGTATGAACAGTGACTTACGTCCACACTATTTGGCCTATTTTGTACTGAATTTGTTAGATCTTTCGTACATCGAATCTCAAATACGATCCCAAAATGTCCAGTATGTTATAATTGTAGTACTAATGAAACGTTATTATTAAATATAATCACAAAGGAACATTTATTAATAGCTAAAAATATTTAAGTTCATCTGTCTTCAACCTTAAATAAACTGTTGCTTCTTGTTTCAGCCTAGTGCGCAGCTACGACTACGACTAGGTATTTGTGATTACGTTAAAAAGTGGTTTTAATAGAAAGTTAGCTACTCATACAAAACAAATAAGAATACAGTATTAGCGTAACTAATTATTTCATCATTTACTTATAAATGACCATATAATGCGGTAAAAGCCATCAATTTATGGTGATGAATTAAAGTACAACTATCTGTGAAAGACGGTCAAATGTCAGTAACATACCTTATACTCATGTAAGCAACGTATACCTACCACAAAATTTGCTTGTATGTAAATATCTATGGAATAAACTATAAATATACACTAGAGTTGCTATAAACATTTATTAAAATGTTAATTCTGGTTAGACAGACATAAGTTTTGTGACATAAAGGACACACTGGGGAGTATTACAACCCATTCATATAAACCACATAACTATTTTAATTTTGCACTTTTTGGGGGGAATTTTACGTCTCAAATAATACAATGGCTTCTCTGTAAAGTCAAACAATTGAATTAAACACATTTTGATCATGTTTATAGCATTTTGTATCACTTTTAAGATAGAAGCTACAAAAGATGTAGCTCATAATAAGATCATTTCAAAAAATGTCAGCAAATAAAAATATTACTACAAAAACAATGTTTAACAAGTATGTACGAGTCATATTTGTTATTAAATGAAACAACAAACAAAACAATTCGTATAAATATCATGGCCAGGGGGACAAAGGCCTCAAATATATATTATTATAATACGAAATGGTTCTAGAAATTTCTGCATAATTTCTATGTTTGTGATTTGAGTGTAATGGTTCTTCAAGTAAAAAGTTAAATCGGTAATAATTTCATTTTGTTGTACCTAAAAAAAATGAGTAAAGGCACTAAAACTATAAAAGCACTAAAATAAATGTTTTTTATTTTATTTTATTTTTTTATTTTATTTACTAAAAAAAAAATAAAATGTTAAGATAAAAGCCACACTGGGATGTCAGACTCCTCAAAAAGAAAATAAAGTTATCTAGTGACTCACAGAAATAAGTGACAGAAACACTGACTGTCTATGGTACCTGCAGGCAGTGGTGCTAATTGAATATACATGAAAGAGTAAATCCACTTTCAATAAATACTAGAGTAAAATTAAAATTAATTTTCATGGGATTTGTCACAACCAAGTGTGTCTTAATTTAAATGTGAGAATCTTTAAATGTACATATAACCAAAATAACATTACCATAAATACACCAGTACTATTGGCCTAGTTCTGTAGTCTAAATTAAAAACCTTAATATTAGTTACAATAATGGCTAACGATATTTACATAATTTGTGTCAGTCACTCTTACTTCAAATATAAAAAATATTTCTGTCAATTAATTTTCATCAGGGTTAACTAAACGGTTTTAATGCCATCAGTAAAACCTTTCAGCAACCCGAGCTGTTGGCAAATTCAGGTGCATTAATTGAGTAGATGCATCTCCTCATACTCTCTTGACTAATTGGAACAGGGAAATGAAACTTATTAATTGACAGATGGAAATGTTGGATTTAGACTGTTTGGTGACATATTAATTGCATAAGTGACTTCCTGATATGTTTAATTGAACAACCTAACATGTTAAAGACAATTTGGCGTTTACTCTCATCTAATTAGAGGAAAGCATTATTAAATAAAGGTAAATAAAAGTGTTATAGGAACACTTAAAATTAAAATCCATAGTTGAAATTAATAATTTGTTAAATTAAACTCATTTTGTTAAAATAAAAACTGTAATTAACAAGTATTCTGAATGTATGTAAAACGTCTATGAGAGTGTTTTTAGTACCGAAATACACCGCTTTTTATCAAATCGATACCAACAGGAAAAAAATTGTCTCTAATTTAATTAGACAAAATCAATATATTACAACAGGGGAACACCCCTGCACGCTTCATGTGCCGACCGTATCACTCGTTGCACTCTGGACCTTCGGACTCGGTTTGGGACTGACTCTTGAGTGTATCAAAAGTAGAAGGACGGCAACAAAACAAATATTTAGTATCGTATTTTTTTACAAATTGTAGTTTTGTCATTACAAAATAAACAGGTATTTTTAAATCCATATAAAAATACGCAATATTTACACCAGCGCAAACATTATAAACACAAACAATTGTTATATGTATTAATTAAAAAATAGTACTGATAGAAAACCATTGTATTTTTAGTGCCAGTGAGGTAGAGGCTAGATAGTTTGTTTAGATTTCCCTTAATTATCCAACCGCTCTTGGCACGTCACCCTCAAAATGAATGTAACTAAGCTATCTTATCATCTCCCAAGGACGAAATATTTTATGGGGACCGGTTCTTTCAAGGATTTTCCTTAAGGATTGGAAGTGAAATTTGTCAATGGTGGAAAAAAATATGGAAACGCTTTCACAACTTTTGTATGACTTCACTTGTAAATGTGTACGTGAAAAGTTAATGGTATTGACTTACTCGCCCAGCCACCCATTCGCATACAGTGGTTTTGACCCACCCACCCACCCATACACGTACAGGGGTATGACCCACCTTCCCATACACGTACAGTGGTACTGACCCACCCACCCACCCATACGCATACAATAATATTAAGATCTACTGTACATCATAGTTACAAAGAACATACTTTTTGACGCCATTAATGACTCTTCATCATTTCAGGGGGACGGCCCACGAGGAGTTGAACGAAAATCTTCAACTTAAGCTCAGCTCGCGTTTGGTATCAAATGAACGGTCTATTCAAGATAAATTAATTACCACAAGCCGGTGTTCGAAAAGTTTATCCTTTCCAGAGTAGTGGTCATTTGAATTTCAAAGAAACTAATTTGAACAATATTATTTCTCCACTTTTTAACGGTTTTAAGTAAATTATTCTTATGAAAAAGTATACTTTATAGAACACAATTATTTAAAAAATTAAGGTATCAAGTTTTCTATGGAAAAAAATAACTTTTATATGAAAACGTTTCTATTTCTTCCCACCCTGTATAGTTTCAATTATAAATGTACAACAGAAATAAAATAGTGACATATTTACAATAGATGTAAAAATGCGTAATTCTAAACTAAACATATTCGTGCATCAATGAAATATATTAAATATATATACTATTTTTATTTGACACCTGTTATATAAACGCTTAGGGGTTTTCAAAATTACAAAGTTAATGTTATCAATGACACCAATACATAACGTACTTGCCAGGCGGTCTAGAACAAGTTTGGTTTGGAATAATTGTATATTTAAGGAGTTTTTCTTGTAAAAATCAATGGATAATTGAGCTACAACCTCAAACAGCTTTTTCATTTCATATTACAAAATATCTATACATATCCTATATAGATTCCATCACCAGATATTAGAGCTAATAAACGTAAAGTAGATTGTTGTTTTATTCCTTTGGACTAACACTGCTCCTCGTTAGTTTTGTACTTCACATTGACGCAGTTGTACCTTGGCTTGATAAAAAAATAATTATATAAATATGTTATTGATAAATAATATATTATTTATAAAGAAAAATAAAATGTTCAGTATGAATTCGATGAAAAATACGAAACTAGACTGTTTTAATTTTGTAATGTTTCATTAAAATAATTCAAGGAAGAATTTTTGTTAGGTTAAAAACGTAACATTTCCTTTTGTGACTTTTGAGTTTGGGTGGAAAATTTTAATTTAGAAGGTATGTAAACAATTTTCTGAGAATTCAAGGAACGACGAAGGGGATAATTAAATAAACATCTTGTTTATTGGGTTGTTAACAGGGGAAGAAAGATAATAGGCCATTACAGTTTTACATTATCAAGGTTTATACTTATTTGTTCCTCTGGTATATGGGTTGACATAACAATTTATAGTTCTTGACGTTCTAAAAGTCACATAAGACTAATATTGCACATTTGTTCGCTTAAGATTAATTTGACATTTATTTACTTGTAAAATGGAGCTAGATTTAAATTTAGAACATGAATATAGATGTTTAACATATTTAAAACTATAATATTGTGTTATTTTGAAAACTATCAATAAAAAGTGATAATATTATATTTAAAAATAGTAATTACTAACTACTTATTTCAGTTATATTTAGACCTCTTAAGGGTAATAGTTTTGTAATAGTAAAAACTAAAATAAACACAATAACCCGGACCAACTGATCCAACAAGGTAAAAACATTAAGGTGGTTGTTCGCTCCACGAAAAACACTGAAAACAGTTTTCGTGGAGCCAAACTACTAACTTAATGTCTGTTTCGATGATTCGGTCCGTTATAATCAGCGTATTTTGACCCTTGAAGTGCCGTTTGATAGATGAAGAACTGTTCTAGTGGACCAACTACAAAATGCAATTACAAAAATAAAATACTTGACTAATTCCAAATCACCTTTCAAATTTCCGAGTAAAAAACACAGGGGAATAAAAACAGTTTCTCATTTCAAAATTTCATGTGAAATTATACAAGAATATGACCTATTTTACAAATTCAAATAAATATCATTGTAAAAAAATTACAACTGCCTCTGGATTAGCAAAGATTATGTGCTGATGTAGATATAAAATAATATCTTTAATTCATCTAAAGATTTCATTGTAATACCAAAACATGTCGTGAAGTAATAAAGAATAACTTTAAATTTAAACTGTTCACTGGTTGGTTATACTACAGGCTCAATATTGTAATTCATATTTATTTTAAATATCACATCTACATATAGCATTAACATTTATTCTAACACTACAAATTAAACATGACACATAAAACTATATGATATTTTAATTTATAAAATATTTAATTGAGAAGATCCTTCTTAATATTTTTAAATAAGGAAAAAGAATAAATACTTTACAAAAGGTATATAAAATGTTTAGTATCTTATTAACTCAAAATAGTTTAACCTCAGTCCACGAATATAATGACTATTATTACTGTAGTATAACCTTACAATAATAATGAGACTTAGCATAGTCATACAACCCTGATCGTATGTGTCGTAATATTATATCAATAAGTCATCCATTTAGCTGTTTAACCACTAAATGAGTCGAATTTGTAAAATATGCATCAAATCATTTTTACATAATTTTCTTGAGGGACGTTTTTTGTATTGATAAAACCACGTATAGTATACTCGTCAAATATTGAATATTTAGCAAAACCATGTTTAATTAAAAATACAATTGTTGACCACTAACTTTTGATCCGGAGGTGCCTTTTTTACGATTGGCCAAATATATACGATTAGACTTTAATTTAACGTGATTGTACATTAACTAATCATTGTTGGGATGTCAATATTTATATCAATCGTGAATAATAATATCGAGAATAATAAAATGAAACATTGTGTCCATTTTAGTGATGTCCACAATACATTCTGTAATATTTTTTAAGTGAATATCTGTTTAATGTATTATTTGGCCTATTTAATTTTTTATAGGCCACTTGATGTTAAAAAAACTATGACTATTTTTTTTTTTAACTTCTAATGCCTTGTTACAAAAGTGAGCTTCATTTCTCAAAATAAGATAAATAATTTGAATAATATCTTAGAGTATATGATATTTAACGAAAATTAGGCAATTTTATTTATTGTGTCGTAGATACACAATTGCATATAAACACTAGTCAATACATAGGTTAATCACAATTAGTTAATTAAATATATAAAATAAACATGTCTTGCTAATTTGTAATAAACTAATATATTTTCAGCACTTAACCAAATAGAATTGAAGAAATCATTAAAATATATATAATTGTAAATATAATTATTTTAGGTATTAATTATATTAAGAATCAATATAAACTCAATACTAGTAAAACGTCAATTAAGTTTATTTGAATAAACAATTAAGTATAAACAATAAGTCATAGGAATGAAATTTATACAAAGTTATGAAGAGAAAATAAATTATAAGAACCTGTCACAAAAGTTTATTTTAAAAGTAAAATAAACAACTTTTACGAGAGATATTTTGAAGCGGCTTTCAAGGAAATGAACAGCTTACCAGCAAATCTGCTCTAAAAGGTATCTGAAATATTGAACATATTTCCCGTTCAAAACCGTTTGTTATAACTTACCGTGAGGCTGCGACTTGTTGTTAAAGTTTACGAAACGTATACACTGTTAAGGAAAACATGGACAACATAACCTGACAACAAAATAAGAAAATCCAATTAATTTAACCAAATAAATAAGGAAAGAATTGTTATTTATGTCTGAATGGTAGAAAATAATAATATTCTTACATAGAGCTTATGGGGATTAAATGACTGAACGTAAAACTATAAATGATTTATTAAAAAGTTGATAAATCTAAATTGATTTAAATCAATATAAAATCATTGAATTTCCTTATACATATGGGTATAATCTAAAGTAACTATATATGTAAAGGATTCCAATGAGACCAAGTGATTAATTGTATGACCTCTAGAAGCAAAGAAAATAATGTTCCATGTAACTGATAAGAAATTTGTTTCTTGAAAACATAAAATTCTAAAATCTATCAAACTTATAGGAAACATTCCTATCAACCACACATTAAAATATAAATGCACTGCATGAACGGGTATTTTAGTAATAACGGTAAATTTAATGTACAGTGAAAACTAGTTAAAATTCCTGTACTTGTGTTGTTCCAACTAAGATAAAAATATTAGAAGTTATAATAAAATGTTGAAGTTCATATTTCATAACGCAAAATTAAATAAGAAAAACTATGGTATGATTTTAGTGTTCATAGGTCTCTTAGTTTCTTAGAAAAGAATCGTCAAACTTGGGTGCTCATAACTTCTGCGCCGACAGTAAATATAACTTAAAAGGAAATAAATTAAATAGTAATCGAAGATTGATCATATTTTTGTTGATTACTCACTTGGGACTTACCTACAAAATACTTCAACAATCAGATAAGGGAAGTACAATAATGAACTAATAACAATGTTCTGTATAACGGATTACTTCAAAAACTAATGTAATCTATCACAATTATTTATTAATTTTTTGTCCGAACCTTTCCTTAGTTGTTCAATTCTTACTAAGAAGTTAAACCTAAACGTGCAAATATATTACATATTACAAAAAAAATAAGCTGTTAAAAAGCCTAACGTAAGTAAGTAAGAAAGCTATTATATCTTTGTATTATTATATGTGATATATTTATAACATCTTACGCTTATTTTTAAGCTAAAATATTTTCAATAAACCATATATCACTAAACATTTTTTAAACTAAATGATTGTCATCAAATTACTCCTGACAAACCCTATTTTTAAGAATAAATCCTCAATTATTATTTATTTATTTTTGTGGCTCTAATTTAATTTTGTTTAAGACTTTAGTTAAATCAATATTATTGGAGAATATGATACAGAGGATCTTTTAAGGTGTTTTTTACTTAATTATATTATTGGAAATAAAATTATGACTTTATATTCTGCACTGCCCAATCAAATATACAAACATTTTGTTAATAAATATTTCTTACTGCTTCAAATAATTACAATATTAATTTTACAAACATATGCATCCAATAAAAATAGATTTATAAAATTGTCATAAACATCCCATAGAAAAAAATTACATTTTCAAAAAAAAATACACCGTGTTCAGAATTATTCTAATGTTAATGTACATTTATAATTTATAGTAATTTTCATAAAATTCAGTATCTTATGGCCACAAATTAGATGTAAATGTAATTAAAAATGACCTAATTGTGGTCTTAAGTTAAGTTTTCGGAAATAAATGAGGAACGAAGTTGAATTGGAAAACAAAAATGCAAAACTGTTGAATCTATTTAACTCTCAATACATGGTTAGTTCACAGGCACATGATATTTTTTGGTTCCTTTTTAAATATAATCTACTTTATCTAGATTTATTTTTAATTAATTTACTATCTCAGATTCAATTGTTAAAGATTCAACAACAGTAGCTTTAATTCTTATATTCTTTGGCTGTCAACAGAAATTAATTTTCCCTTGATCAGTATAAATGTTCAAAACATTATGTACTATATAGTCTGTCTTAACAACAACAAAACCACTGTCTCCGTATTTATGGTTCTGATTATAAATGGACTTTTATCTATAATATTTTATTGAAGTGTAACATATCAAATAGTGCACTTAAATTCTTGTTAGCACTTTAAATAAATAATATTTGTATGTCAAAATACGATATCTTGGAATGGGAAAACAGAAGATATATAATTAATGCCTTTACAACATTTGTTTATTTTCAAAACACTAAAGCAATTTTAATTAAGGAGTGGAAATAGAGGTTCAACCAGGGTGCGTCCTGAACTTAGGAGCAACATTCAAAGACTATTCATAAAACCAAAAGTTAATAAATTTTTCTTCATGCATTCTTATCTGTATCTTGGACCAAATTATTTTAATCAACTAAACTCAAATGTTAAAGAAAGTCCAAATTTAAAAGCCTTTTGCAAAAGGGTCAAATATTGGTTGTTTACTTTACATGAAACTTCTTTTTTGAAGGAATGTCTCACATGAGCTGATTTTGCTCCTTTTTTGTATTTTCGAAATATAAATGATAGTATTCGGTGGCATATATGATTATCATTATTTAACCTATTTCAACAGATTATATATTGATGTAAATATTGTGTTCAATAGGTATTTATTTTTCATTTGATGTTTTTCCTGTTGTTTTTTGTTTAAAGTTATGATGGTTGATAGTTTTTTTGTTTGGTTGTTCAATGTTTTGTTTAATTCTGTCAATATTATTTCAAGTACATATGACAAATGTTGTGTATATTATATTTTATATATTTAAGTATTGGTCTCAAATATAAAAATGTTTTAGTCTACTTTTGTAGTATTACTCCTGTATATATGTAAATATATCAATATTACTATTTAAGCAGTAATATTAAGATTAGCAGCGGGGAACAGGAGCTGTTGGGCACTGAAAAAGGTATTGGGGTCCAAGGTGGTGAGTAGGAACTCAAAAATAAAGATTTACAGGACCATAATAAGACCGGTGGTAACTTATGGGTCGGAGGCCTGGACACTGAGGTCAAGGGAAGAGAGTCTGCTACAAAGATGGGAGAGAAAAATTCTCAGGAGGATATTTGGGCCAGTCAGGGAGAACGGGAACTGGAGAAGAAGAACAAATAATGAATTGGCACAGCTGTATGGACAGCCAGGAATTTTGGCGGAAGTGAGGGGAGGGAGATTGAGGTGGGCTGGACACGTGTGTAGAATGGATGAAGGAAGAGTACCCAAAAAGGTGATGGAACAACAGCCCGGGGGAAGAAGACCGAGGGGAAGACCCAGGAGAAGATGGATGGACGGCGTGGAGGAGGACATACGAGGGATGGGAGTGAGAGGATGGAGGGGAGTGGCTGGAAACCGAGATGAGTGGAGGTCTGTTGTCGAGGAGGCCAGGGCCCTACATGGGCTGTAGCGCCGAGGATGTATGTATTGTACTATTTAAGCAGATGCCACAGTGAGCCATTTTTATCTGTTGATTATGTAAATGGACTGGACTCATCAACCACAACTACTGGAAAACTGTGGTTGATAAGTTCCAAGAGTTGTAATTTTTTTCATAATTATGTATTATTTGAAGGAATAAATCATTATTTCATTATTATTTCATATTTCAATTTAGGGCTGGACGTTTTTAGCTTGTACACTGGTTTTGTATATATATTTTTGTTTGTACTTCACTTATAAAAAACAATTAACTGTAGATTGTGTTATTATTACGGTTATTAGTTTTAATCAATAGAATCGTTAATTTGTCACCACTATATTTTCTTAACGATTTTCAATATTATGTTCCTCGTCTGAAAAACATGGAACATTATACATGTGGGTCTAACATTGTTGAGAAACATTCTATAGTACGATACAGTTATATTGTATTTTTATACAATTTTGTTACGTAAATAAAACCTGACGGAAATGTAGCAGGTCTGCAACCTCCTTTTTTACATATCTACGTTATTACATGAAAGTGGAACGCTATGGGGTTGTGGTGTGCCGTATTAAACAATCGAAGGGCTTGTATTACAGCATGATTATGGGTTATGGGGTTAGGGGAGGACGGCCAGAACACAATTAACTGCTAATAAAAGTGGTTATCCGATTGTTTTCATACAATGCAAGTATTTTACATTGCCATTAACTTGTTATAGACTCAATAGGTTAAATTATATTATTGTAACTGGGTAGGAAAAAAACTAAACAATTTACATGTTTGTTACAGTTTACATGATTTCTACTAAAGATTAAGTATTACAATGTCATTTTCTAGCTGTTTGATATGCTGGTTAAAAAAGTTATTTTTAAGCACTATTCTAATTAATTATAAAATGTTAAATGGGCCCAAAATTTTATTTCCTTGCATATTATTTCCATCTGGAAAGTTTTAATCATCACTAATAATTCTTTATTTTACATCTGATATTATATAACATCCTAAATTACGACAATATAAAAACATGTTGAGTTTTCTGTTATAAGCCACCCAAATATTTTAATAATTTTTATTGATGGTTATTTGTCTCTGTATTTTTAAACATAAAAAACATAAATTCATGTGTAATATATTTTCGTATATTTTATGTTTTTCTAGTTGAGAACATTATATTCTAAATAACTAAGTCAAAAATACTAATAATGTCGTAAATAAAATCGCTCCCTATATTTTTAATTGCTTACATATTTGTGTTTTATAACGAATTTTAGCTTTTGTACTACAAAACGTCCTTCTTTGGGTAATGTTTTTTAACATAACCTCTTAAATTTGACATAAATATTTTTCTCAACTGAAGTTACGTTACCGGACCTAACTTTTACGGATAAAATTACAGGAAATTATATTTAAAATTGGTATAAAATCAATACGTACTTGTATATCCAAATTATGTGCTAAATTGGGATGTACATTAAATTTAAAATATGGACAATTAATGCCACCAAATATGAAAGAAATGTTACGACAAATTACTAAATATTTCAAAATTAACTTAGCAAGGAATTATTTACAAGTAAATTAGTTGTACATATTGTAAAAGAATAATACTGAAACTATTTTCATCTATTGGAATACAATTTTTAAAACCAGGATTAAATTGGTAAGCTGGCCTTGTTACGATACATATATTTTCCTTTCAAGAAAATAAATGGAATCACTTAACTCCAAATGGGTTTCTCAATCGTTCACTGTCTTAGAAGGCCAGGGAGCAATTTGCACCGTTAAGTCATTTATAGAACACCGAACAGCCCACTGGCGCCCCTCTGGCAGTTTAACAACAATAACTTACACTAAATTACTAAGTGCTGTGAGGACATTTAACAGTATATTGCGAATGAATTCTACAAAAAAATCTACCCGAATAAATTACACAGCTAAATTTAGTCTAGGTCAACTAATAAGTTAATACGAGGGTAAATTTTTACTAAACATAAATCTCTACTGTCATTAATAATCTTCGAACGGACCTTTAGTTGCCACTCAGCTGGGATTAGTGGTAATCATATCCGTTTCCGACGCCGTTAGTTCCAGCGTTCGTCGCCAGGATTCACTCCTGAAGTAGTTTCCCAATTGTGTCACGATGCTGAGGCAAGATTGGGGGATTTAAAAAGAAAATATTGCAAATACCAATCCCGTCATTCGAACCTAGAACAATCAATTCCAGAAGCGAGTAGTGCACAGTCCTTTACTATATGATTGTAACGTAAAATTTATGTTATTACATTAAAGAATCATGATTGAACAATACTTGCTTAGAGTTTTAGCCACTTACACGGGGTGATTCATGGCGTTCTCCCCCAACTTCAACAGCACATTCTACCACTATATTTAAAGACAAAACTGTATACAAACATAGGCTCCAAAACAATTCGTTAGCAGATTACAGCTGGTTAAACATTTTTATTAGAAACAAAGAGTGATACTATTGTACACAACTTATGGAAAGATAAATTAGGACGGAATTGTCATGATTTCTTAAGTAATTTGACATGGGAAAGCTAAAAAATAGGTTTAAGAACTGTATCTTTGGTAGTTTTAAATTAATTTTGGGTTAAATGCACGAAATTGGGGCAAGAAGCTCTGTTTTTTTACGTTTAAAGTTAAGTAAAAAACAACACATAAACAAGTACAAAATCTCAAATTTACTTAGTATAATACATAAGCAATTTAATGTAAAAATAACTTTTTTACTTGAAGGCTCGATCATTGAGAGGGGTACACCAGATAGATAGTGTTACAAAAACTTCCCTCATACAGGGGTGTAAATTTAAATACAATTTACATTTAATACTATGTCACACATTTAGCCTAACTTTACACACCTTTTTATAACAAACGTTCAAAAATTAGGCCATTAATGCATTTTAAAGCACCTTTTTTCATTGCATTGCCTGTGTCACTTCCTTAATATACTTCGACTTTCCTTTATCTGTGAAGCCGAATCCATAATACAAACTATTGTTCCCGTGAATCAACACTTGTCTTTTACCCAACCCCAGACACAATAATTGAATAGAGACAGAGCTGGTGATCTTGGTGTTCAAGATTGAAGCCTTCCACAACCAATTATTTAGGAAATTGATTATTAAAGTGAGCGGTAAAGGCTGGAGAAATTTGGGAAGTACAAGTTTTGTCTGATATACAACATGTCTGCTGAACATCCTCGAGCAGCTGCGCCAACTCTCTTGAAGGAGGTGCAAATAAAATTCAGCATTTAAGCGGCCAGGTAATTGAATGGACCAATTAGCTTACTGGTGTTGAATGTTCTGTTCCACTACATAATGAGGATTTTATTTCGTCCATAAGTGCTCATTTGGCAAGTTTTTGACACCATATCTAGTAAATTGCCCCTCATCTATAAATAAAATACGGTTGTAGAGTTTTGTATTACAAAAGTAATTAAGCTCCAAAAGAAGTGGACTACTCCCTCGTTCTATATGTTGAACCTTTTGTTTATGAAATGGGTAAAATTCATTTCTATTCAATAAGCTCCACGGTCTTGACTGCATAAGTGTCAACTACACACGTCTTTCTAGTGTAAAATTCGTCTAGAAAGGCGTCGTTTATTTACACTAGCATTTTGTAGCTTGCATTTACTAACAAAACACAAGTCATACATGACTATTAGAAAAGCATTGTTGATCAGCTGTTTTTAAGGACCAACTTAAGGATTTAATAAAATTAAGATACACGACGTTGAATAGAGGACAGTAAAGGAAAATGTATTATTTATTTGGTAAAATGTTATTTATTTCTTTACACTATTTTTACTTTAATTAATAATTAAAAAATAATTTTTATAAGACACAAAAATGACGATTTTATTTCCTTCGGTTCGTTTTTTTCTTGCAATTGCTCATGTATACTAAATAAAGTTGAGCTTTTGTACTTATTTATATTTTTTTACTTAGCTTTCATCAATCTTCTCATAATCAAATTCTCTACTATGTATGAAATTTGTATGAATTTTTTCCATTTAAACTAAACGTAAAAAAAAGACGTAATGTACTGCCCCAATTTCGTGCATGTAACCCAAAATTACTTAAAATTACTAAAGATACAGTTCTGAAACCTACTGTTATAGCTTTCTCATGTCAAATTACTTATTAAATCATAGAATTTCTATTCAGATATATCCTTTCATAAGTTGTGTACATTTTATTTTTCATTGTTTATCCATGAAACTTTTAAAAATCTTTAATTGGCCGTAATTCACTAACGAAGCGTTTTGAGACCTATGTTTATATAACACATTTTCTTTATACTTGGTAGTAGAATGTGCTGTTGAAGTGGGAGGAGAACGTCATGAATCCCCCTGTATTCCCTTAAACGAAAAATATTTTTAACAAAAACTTCATTCGCCGGTTTAAAATAGCTTACAATGGATTGTGTTGAACATTATTTAACGAATGCAGTACCGACCATTAGCTCAGTTGGGGATTCGAACCTTGGACCTTGCTGACTGCAGTCCGAAAAGCCTTAGCCACTTCATTGCTATACGCATAGTTTAGCAAAGTATTAATACAAATTTAAAAATATATAATTTAAAATCCATACTTTTTACTATAGTTATAAAAATGTGATTGAATAAAATCCATATTAAATGTACCAAGAAAATAAATGACGCATGATTCATGAATAATATTATAAATTATAATTAGATGTTTTTCTTAGAAAATGTATTTACGTCCTTCGCTTTTATGGCTTTGAAATTAAGATAATAAAAATATTATTTTCATTAAAACATTTGTTATATTTGGAGCGTTAAGTTAAATGTTTGAGTCAATAAGGAATAAGTAAAAAATAACCATGCAGAATGTTAACATATACATTTTCTTTGTTGACAGCAATGATACTAAGAAATGAATCATAGTTTTTCAAATTGCATTAGGCACATATTTGTATGATATTTAGTTGTAGATAAAGTGTGTTTCTTTTAAAAAGTAACCTAAGATTCGAAATAAAAATTACAAACAAAACATATATCTATAACACATTTTACTATAACTAAAACATTTATTACTACTATTTGCAGTATTTTAATGTAATTTTTGTTTAGATTTGGTGTTCAAGTAAACCAGTTTTATCATTCACACAACGTTCTGTCCTCTTTAGTAAAATTCTGGACAACTTTTCCAGAGTTTGCTCAAAACCATGTTTCTAACCTCAACTTAATGACGTTGCACGTAACCCAAATAAAGTGAAAAACAATTCCTTAATTCAAATCAGCTGATAACCGAGGAAGAAGAAGAACCAGGGCTACCAACCTATCAACAATCTTAAACCTTCATTTTCACCTACTTGTAGATAGGGTTTCGTTTAAAAAAAAACACCCTGTATATATGCCACGGTAGTTCTAAGGATAATTATTTGCGTTTACAAGTTAACTCAAGGTACAACTTAGTTGTGAGGATGATTTGCCTGTAACGAGGATAACTTTACGTCTTGCAATAGACCACTTAACAGAGTAGTTGAAAGGGCTTTTGTAGAACTTGCCTGTTTTGCATAGTAATAGGCAACATTAGTATTCTGGATGGTTATGTAAGTTAATTATTCGCACTGTTAAAAGCCATTGATGACTCTCCAAGAAGGATCTTTACCGTTAAATTGCAAAAATACAATACACTTATAATTTTTTAATAAAATTAAGGAGATTTTAGAGGTATTAGTATATATATTACGCATGTTATGTATTATGTATATCACTAATGCACACACACACACACAAGCGCGCGCGCGCGCGCGCGCGCACACATACACACACACACACACACACAAGTAATTGCTCATTAATATGCTGTACAACTAACAATATACTAAACACTTGATGTACAATTAAGTTTACAATTAAGTGGTTAATTCAAATCCATCACACGTAGCATATTAACATATTAACAGTTAATATTTGTTGTAACAATACATTTTTCAGATGATTGTAACTGTATAAATCAACATAATTATAATGTTACAGTATTCTGGCTTAAAAAAGTTGATCAAAAGCACCAAAACGCTCTGCTGCTAGGTCACTGATCAAAGCCAGATTTGTCTCACAGTCCATTAACTTCTTTAGTGGGAAAAACAAAAATCTGACAGCACAAAGTTCTCGTGTTTTTCTTTACTTTCTTCTACCTCTTATTATGTTTATTTTTTATACATTGAGTATGAACACCGTAATCAAAATTTCCAACCTCAGCCTAGAAGTAGCAATTAGTTTATATAATTTTACTAGCCGACAGCCCTTGCTTCGCCACGCGGAATTCTCTTCACTTGCTTACCCTTTCCTCCTTTGTTTTCTCTAAACTTTCACATCAACATTAAAGCTGAGCCTAGTGCAATTCTCCTAGATAACACATTTTTATAATCTATAAACCCATATAAGTCTAGTTTAGGAGGATTCAAAGCAGTGCGATCACGTCAGAACTGATAAAATTTACCCCAAATAAAATGAAAACCAAATAAGCCAAGCATTTATGTCATGTTCATGGTTTGTATATCAGCTGTTTAGAAAAAAAATTAAATTACATTAATTTCAATTGTATTCTTATTGGAAAAAAGGAAATGTTAAGGGACTGTTTCTACCCCTTTCGAGATGAATGAATACGTCGTTTTCGGATTTTATATAATAGGTTATTAAAAATATAAATCAGCTGATTTGTACAGCATAAAGTGACACGTGAATAACAATTCAACAACAAAACAAAAATATAATAACAATTTAATGATAAACCAGAAAGTAATTACAGAATAAATATTGCCTTTAAACACCGATACTACATTCTTCTCATTCAAAGTTTTCTCAAAATACCGACTGTGTTGAGCTGCGTAGATATTGAAATTTTGAGGAGAATGACTGATGGACTCATTGTAAGAAGCTTATGATTATTATGTTTAATGTAATATTATTTACAAATTTCAACCACTATTAAGTATAAATATTAATGTTATTTTGACATTTAATGTTTAGGTTAATTTCATGAAATATTATGAATGAAATTATATGGACATGGTTAACCAACTATATCACTGTTATATTCTACTTGTATCACATTAAACGAATCCTGGATTTGGCTCTGTGACAGGAGATCGAAATTTAAACATTAAGACACAAATAATTTCTACTTTGTATTTTATTTTATTCAGACATTGTATGTTTAAATTGTTTATTATTCTGGTAGCTATTTTTGAAAGCCATATAATATATATATTTTTAAAAGTTCAGTGTCTAAGCATCTTGAACATAGTGGGTGTTTTGAGAAAATTTTGATTAAAAAGAATGTGGTATGTATATCAAATTAAAGTTTTATTGTGTAATTGTGAACTTTGTAGTAATTTAGAATTCAGCCTTAGGATTAACCTCCAAAAATCAACTTCAAAACAAAATCATTTTCCAAGGCTACGTTCTGTTGTTGTTATTTTCTTTGCTTGTTATGTTTGTTTTCATCTTATTATCTTAGCAAGATATTATTCCTTATCATCTTGTCTGTGGCTGTCTTGGCAAATCTGTTTCTATTGTCTTTCTGAAAATATCCCAGTCGTAATTAGACAAGGTAAGTCATTTAAGAACGTTCCCCTAATATTCCAATATTAGGTCACATGTCGAAATGAAAACTAACTATTTAACTCATAATAATAATAATACGTTTTTTATTCTTTAGATATTATAGTAATAATATCATTATTATCTAAATAATTACCATTACAATATCACTTTATTATTTAATTCTTATTTATACTTTATGGAAACCCAAAAAAATAAGTTTTCATATGAGGATAAAACGTTCCTAATAATAGCAATATGTCTAATACAGAAAAAGTATTAAACAGTCACATAATCAAACGTGCAAAATATATTTTATAATCTATTGTAAACTGTAACGAAGCAAGTAATACTAGATAATATTACATTTGAGACTTTTATCGGCTTATTGGCTAAGGCCCTTGCGTCCCCAAACCACTTAAATATCCAATAACGGCGAAGCTAAGGTTCAAAACGTTCTTATCCTTCAGCGAGAAAATGAGTTTTACAGTCTCTAAAAAACAATAGCATGTAAATGAAATTTTGAAATTGTTTCTTTATAGTATTTTATGCTAAATTTTCAAGTTGATTTTTTGCTTTTTTTTAATGGATTAAATTTATATTTTTTTTTTTTCATTAATGGAAATTAAAAGTAAAAATAAATTATGGACCGTGATTACTTTCAACTGCTTACTAAGCTTGATTATTAATCATCAACATTTATAAATATTTAAAAAATCCACAATTGAACTAAGTTTGAATTTACTGACTTAATTGTTAACAACTAAACAATATTTTTAATTAATCTTCCATTTATGTTTCAAATAATCTGCAGTTAATAATTTAACAAAACTCGCCGATTAGTTAAATCAGTTAATTTGGTTTCAGTTTAGTAAAATGAAACAAAATATGAAAGTTATAACGACTCAAATATTTTCTTCATTGACGAACAAATATGTAAAATAAATAGAACCATTTTGTAGACTTTGTATCTACATAGCATTACCCTTTTTTTAGATACTTTCTTGGTAAACTTACTTGAACAGAAATACATTTTTGGGAAATATAAAAAATACTTAGACTAACTTATTTTCGTAGTTTTTTTATAAAATCCAAGCCTTAAATTCAATCATAAAATAAACAATATTTAGTTCATTCTTGTGAACTTTTCAACTATAATTTGTAAAATACATAAAGTGTATTTCTTATTTAAAATTTATTAGTATTCAGTAGAATTAGTTGAATTATAAAATGTCCCAACTAATTGATTCGGAGTGTAGATGAAACGTTTTCCCACTCGGGACATCCTTATATCAAAGGAATTGTAGCTTGATTCTTCTAGTCCTCGTTTGCAAAAAAATTAATGATCAATTGAAATTCCCTGCTAACCTTTATTTTTGGTTCCTTATGCTAAGTATGATAAATAAATGTTTTTCCAATTAAAATTTTTATTATTGTTTTAATATATGTACATTTAAGTTAATTATCTTAAGATATAAATGGTTTGTTAAATTATCTTTTTTTTAATACTGTAGTTTTGCTGTTTTAAACACATACAGATAACACCAAGTGTAAACGCGTAATAGTATAGTAAATAAGTAGATAGCTTTACTAATTTGAGATCCAAACATAAATATATTTTGAAAGAAGTAAAAGTGAATGTCGCCATGTATTACCCAACTTTCCGCTTGAATGTCACTAAAGGGGAATAATTTTAGTTTCAAAAGTTACATTCCCAAATGGTTTAAGGCGAGAGAAGTGATCAATATTTCAGACAAGTTCTGCAGCAGGTTTGTAGCTAAACTGCTCACTTCTACTCATTTTGTCTCAATTTAAAGCTCCATAAATCGTTACACAAAATGAATTTCTCCTTAGAACTGTTCATGGATACTTATAATATCAACATGGGTGTTTTAATCATACTAAAGTAGCTTTTTAATTTAAAATAACAAAGAAATTAAAAGTTGTTACTTTATATTTCAAGTTTGTATTTCATAATTGTCTGGCTAATATACTTAAATGTATGAATTATATTGTAGTGCAATGACAAAATAAATATTAATTCGTTTCGGTGGATGCTAAATCCTTTAATATTCTTCCTGTATCAGCTGTAGTTTTTTTTATACTTCAATTCTTACTATATTTTATAAAATTATAATAACTTAACTTAACTAAGCCTAATTTCTAATGAAAAGATTATTTTGTATATATAGGGAATATCACCAAATAATATTATATCAACTTACTTCACTAATTACCGACCCTCATTTATTTTATTTATGGAAATAAACTAACTGATCCCAGCTAATTTTCATGATTTCTTTTGTTATTTAATGAATATTAAGTACCGGTACACAAATCCATAGCATTTTGTTACTAAAAAAAAATTATTGATAAAACGTAAAATAGTTTTAGACTAAAAAAACAACTTTTGTATTATATTATTTGAATGTAATTTTTCTCCAAAACACTAATACTATAAGTATTTCTTCATACAACAAATAATAACTGAGATTTTTGACAGAAACGTTTGGTCGGGTTGCCTAAGTTAGATTAGGTTAGTAAGGAGGATATCTTAGTGACAGTTAGTAGGTTAATAAGTTACAAAGATTTCGGTGAATACATTTACAATTTCTTTTTTTGTTTTAAAAATCTCTGCTTCTATGTAACACTTGCTAGGTATCCGTTTTCACAGAGTTAATATTGATTAGTTAAAAGATAAACGTATAAATGTATGTAGCTAGCAGTTTCCATATTTACCGTTTATTTAGTGTGGAGGTGTGGGTGTGCGGTGGTGTAGGTGTGTGGAGGTGTGGGTGTGCTGAGGTGTGGGTGTGCCGAGGTGTGGGTGTGCGGAGGTGTGGGTGTGCGGTGGTGTGGGTGTGCGGAGGTGTGGTTGAGCGGAGGTGTGGGTGTGTGGAGGTGTAGGTGTGCGGAGGGTTTTTTCGCTGGTTGTGTTTCGTCATGCCAATTCAATGACAACGTATAAAAAAATCACAACAATATTGCAAATAATTAAATACAATAAAAACACTTGACCGACAACCTTCTAAAGTTGTATACTACATTTTAAACAGTTTTAATGTTTGCCTATTTATCACACCACCATCTATTATTAAAAATATTATTTCAGTCAAAAAGTTCATCGCCTTATGGGTAAAGCCCTTTTTCTTTCAAAACCATTTTGATAGCCAAGAACAGCGTTATCAAAGGTTTCATAAGACTCTTATCTTACAAGGAGAGTGGTTTCATAGCCTATTAAAATTAGCCACTTTGTAATAATTCTTCATAATATTTTAACTCCGTTGAATATTACTTACCCAAAATTCACGTTAACTTCCTAATTTGAGCGTAAAATATTAACAGTAGCAGTTGTGATAACTTGCCACTAATTACAGGTTAAAATATTCCCAATTCGTCCTTCAAAAGACATAGATTAATAAAGGTATAATTGTTACTAAATTTAACGACTTATCTATTGCTACATTAAATAACAATCATTTGTATGAATCCAATTTGTAATTATTTATCAAACTATTAATTACCCATTGCAATTTTATTTTAAATAGTATTAGTAAACATCATATTTTGTAATGGACCGAACGTACGCAGCTGCAACTACAGAGGCCGTCCAGAGGAAATTCCTTTCATGCATGGAGTGGAAGTTTCCAGAAATAGGTTGAGTAGAAATATACAATTTAATTAATCAACCTTAATGTCTCGCCATAATATGACTGAATTGTTATTTTACTATTATAATTTTCTTTTCTTTACTGAATGTGTCAAGGCCACACCGGTCGGTAGAGACTACTGGTTTTAGAGTTACATGAAATATTTTTACTTAAGATCCATTGGTTTGCTCATACTTTGGAGTGTGTAATCCAGTGGTAAGATAATCAGATCAAACAGGTTTCACAATCTAAGTTTTTTCGGTAACTATTAAAACAGATTTTTGACGATGCTGAAAGTAACTGTGTGACTAGATTCACACACGGATAGTTAAAGATTTGTTAACAACAATTATTATTTTTTTTTAATTTTCTCATTCAAATTGTTAGTTTTCCTAAAATTAAGTAAAAGTGATATGGTAAAATTAATTTTTTTAAAGTTATTCATGGAGGTGTCGTGGAGGTAACTCCATAAAGTGGCTAATTTAGTATTTCTAAGTACATAACTCACGAAGAAATAGTGCGTGAATATCTTATAAATATATTTTATGTGAATATCGATAATGTAGGGGACAAAAGATACCAAGCAACCCAGTGTAAAACATTTTTTCAAAGTGTAAATAATTATTTTCTTATAAGTGACATATTTATAAAATGTCGATTTGAAATCTAAGCGATTATCTTTGGCTCAATCAAGATAATAATAATTTGTTTTTATTTTAATTGTTTGTAATAAATCTTTACTCGGCAGATAACATGAGGCCTGTGCGTAAAATTTAGTCGATAAGTGATGTAATGATAGTTAGCTCAGCTGGAGATTTGAACCTTGTACCTTGTCCTCGGCAGACTGAAGTCTTAGCAACTGATCTGCCATGTTGGCGAGAGTTCTATGATATACTGTATGACAACATACAAAAACGTCTTTGCTAGAGTCTACTATAAATTATATTTTTACATCCCTTTGTACAATTTTCAGGATGGGGCAGGCGGCGACCGTGTGGGAGAAGGAGGTACGATGTGTGTGTTAGTGAGGCAGCCTCTTTACTACTCTACTCCTAATGATAGTAGCTATAAAATCTAGAACTAAATTCCTTGAGCACCTGGTTGAAAACCCTTAAGCCTCATCTCTCCTGTGCTACTTGGATCTCATTACTGTTTTGGACTTATGACAGTTCAACTGGCTAGTGGGAGGATCTGTTATTAATTACAACAATCTTTATAACTGTTCGGATCCAATCAAATATACCATATGAATGAGTGGGAGCTCTAAAATAAATTACTCAATGAGATTATGTGGAATAAACGTCTAAAATAAAATAATTGATATGAAAATTCAAACTATGTCAAATATGACCCGTTGGGATATAAGAGGTTATTACTTGATTAGAAAAACATCTGATTTTACAAGTACCATTTTAAATTAATATACTTACTGTGATCACAAAATATAAGGAATCATTTTTATTCTACGTAAAGAAATACCATTATTTAATGAAAAGCCACTCAAAAGGACCAACAACAAAAGTTATAATCAAAACGAACACATACGTCAATAACGCCTCTAAATTAGAATATATCAATAAGTTACATAAAAATAAAATGACTGATTACACGTGTATCTTTGTGAATCGTAACATTTTCTTGTCTTTCAGTTTTAACTTTATTAATAAAAATATATTTTCAAGCAAAATATTTTTTTATATTTGATGAAAATATACGTTTATACCAGTTTACATAAAACTTTTCAACCTATTTCGTGTGCAGGCCCTCTTGTGTAATATTTATTAACGTATTAAGACAGAAATGTTATTAATATCAATTAAGGATGGCCAGCTGTTTAAAAATTTTAACATTTTAAAAATGACCATATGTAAGCCGGCCAATCCCAACAAAAAAAAAAACTGACCACTAATTTAAACACTGTACTTCAATTGTGTAGCCTTGCACTGTGTTTGAGCTGGAGTCCTAACCTTCTATATTAACTAAAATAATTATGAACATAATAATACCGGATCTTTTCCGTTAATTCACTACCATGACCATAACCTTGTTTAACCTAACCTAAACAAACCAAACCTAACATAACCTAATCTAATATGGTTAACCTAACCTAACCTAACCAAACCTAACACAACATAGCCTAAACAAACCTGACATAACCTAACGTCGGTAGTGATTTAACGGAAAAGGACTTATCTAACTCTTATTTTCTGATAAACTCACAATCATAAATCTAGTTTAACTTACTTACGAAACAAAGACACGGCCAATTTATTTTCACTCTAATAACACTACATAATATTTTGCCATTAAGTTATACATTGAGTATGCATGGCATATAACCCCCTGTTGATTAGAACTTTTTTAATGATTTCTAGACCACGATTAAGGCAAGTTCTTGCTATTGGAGTTATTATGTTTTTTATCGATTTTTGTTTTTAATATCATTGTTTATAGAAATAAGTTTTAATAGATTTTTGCAACGATGGTTTTTGTATGGATTGTAATGTTAGCTATACAGTACGTCACTCAATATTTCGTAATGACACTTACGTATACACAAGATAATGGTTCGATATAACAGTAAATGGTTCGAGGTGTTGAAGAAACTTGACACCTCTATTATAGTATGCACTTTTACACAACAACAACAATAAAACCTTATATTATATTTATAATATGAACTAAAATGATTTAAAAATTAAGTTACAATAATAATTTAAAGTCCTATGATAGTAAAATATACTTAGGGCAAACCTAACACATTAATAACTAATTGAATACTGGAATACCGTTCGAAATTCATTTATTTGTATTTATTATTCTACTTAAATTGCTAACCAATATACGTTATATTGTTTCAGAAGCTTTTATCGGCTTATTGGCTAAAGTCCTCTCTTCTTCACAAACCACTTAAATATCCAATAACGGATTGGCGATGGTTTCATAACGTCTCTACATTCGACTAGGAAATTGATTATTTAACAATTTAAAATTACACAGCCATTAAATATAAATTACATAATAAGCATAGTGCTTTATTATTGTATATTTATTTAAAATATTTACAGCTCTTGCAGTAACTGTAAAACTAAACACCCTTGCTATAAGAAGATAAAATGTTGACAATAAAAATTAGCCCGAGATAATTCAGTAAAAGAAATAGCTATTATCTCGTACGACCTCGTCAGCTAATTATAAAAAATTCACTTAACACAAAATTATTTTGATACATTCTTCGTTTGTGTCTAAAAGATAATATCAAATAAAAATCTGTTAAACCGTCGTTTCTTATATGTTTCATATATGAACACAAAATAATGAAGCGTATTGTTGTCCAAACTTTGTAAAATTGTTGCAAGAGTTTGGCCAAGTATTCTCAACAATTAATCCAAGCTTATTTGGGCTAGTTATTTTAAATTACTGTTGAAATTAATAATATAGTAATGTAATGAATTATTAAACGTACTAATTTTCATATTCACTAATGGTTTTAAATTAATTTAACACAATTGTTTTATAAAAAATACGCATATCTGTGTGACAGCTCTTAATTGTTATTTTATAAATTTTACAC
Organism: Stictocephala bisonia; assembly: GCA_035578905.1. Taxonomy (NCBI): domain Eukaryota; kingdom Metazoa; phylum Arthropoda; class Insecta; order Hemiptera; family Membracidae; genus Stictocephala; species Stictocephala bisonia. The sequence goes on from JAQJVL010000124.1 coordinate 390,482, forward strand.
TTACAAGTATAAATTATTGTAAGAATATTTACCATACCTATAGTTGTTTAAAAGTTATTTTCTTTTTGTGGAATTGTACATGATTTATAAATTTTTTTGAGATTCCCAACGCTTAAAGTTTTTTAACAAACAAACACAACGCTCCGACAGATATAAAACTCCTGACGTCTTCAGGTGTTACTTATAATCTTGTCCTTCATTTAAAACTATTTTATTCTAAGCTAACCCATATTTATATAAGAAAACCCGCAAACAACTACATCCTTTAAGATGACGAAGGACTATTCAGAGAGTCTTGTAAGTTCCCATATGACGAGGGGTTTTAATCAAATTCTCTAACGATTTGATTAAATTTTCAGAAAATATGTGAATTACGATTCAAAATATTTTATTAAAAACCGCATGTCTCTAACTTTAATAGATTTTAGTTGTGGCAAAAAAATTTTTTTTAGGAATCAAACTGATAATTTTCAAAGTTTTGATTTTTTAGTGTTTAATATGGGGGAAAGTTGGTACCAATTCTTTGGAAACATTTATTTTATTTCATTTTATAGCACCTGTTATTTGCGTAATATTGGTATTCAAAGTCTATGGTTTTGATACGTGCTATTTTAGTAAAGAATTTAATTACGTAATAAGCTTATCAGTGTTGAGTAAGTTCATATAAAATTGCTTTTATGTCTATTTTGATCTTTGTTTTGGTTAATGTGTTAAGATTCTTATATGGTAGCTTTTTTATTCTTGTGTGATTTTTATTTAAATAAAATATTGGTAATAATAAAAGATAACCTAGATTTTTCACATTGAAACATATAACTGTATCCAAACAATTGTTAAGGTTTAGTCAGTTTTTTCTTAATGTCTTGTGCAACCTTTTTTGTGCACAATGAGACATTTTTTAGTGATAAAGGAACTAACATTTAAAAATAAAAAATAATTGAAAATAATACTTACCCATTCAACAATGTTTAACTGCAACTACAAACTCACTCATTCGCCCCTCTTATTCTCACATATTTCTACGACCTTAAGTCAATAATGAATAAAACAATATTATTTTGTACAGTGTAAACGTAAACTCTAATTGAATATAGCTAATAGAGTAGCCATAGTAGGCCAGAGTCCAGCCAATATGTGTCTATCAGCTGTTTTGAAGCCCAGTAATTGAGTCATAGGGAAGTCCCATGTAAAGTTAAAGTTGTTTAAAACATTAATAGTGGAAGACCTCGCCAACTAACCGAATTACTATTACAAACATTTATATTGCACAAAATACCTCATTTTACTAAAGCTTAAACTTAGATCCTCCCCTGAATTCATCTAATTAAGTAACTTCTATCCATCCAAATTTGTACGTCAGAGTCTATATTTTTAAGGAATATTTGCGCAAGAGTTAGTTATTATTAGTTGTGCTCTCTGAAACTGCTTTGACACCTCACTACTGCGCCACCCTTTATTTTGTAGATTTTGTTTTAGTATTTCAAAATTGAGATTTATTTTCGATCATGTATTCTAAAAATATAAGTTCTTTCTTTCCATTTAGGTAGTCAAATATCAAACCCCTACATGCCCAGGTCAGGCTATCAAAATAATTTCTTTTCAATTTTGAGTTTAAACTGATAAGGAATCCTAGAATAAAATACATAAATTACAATTCATAAATAAAATTTAAAGTGTTAATAAATGAAAATCATGATAAACATGAAGCAATAATTGCTTGTGAAAACCCCATTAGTTACAAAACAGAACTCCTCACCGTAACTCCCAAATTTCAAATGTCACGTTACTGGAAGTTTATAGATTTACCTTCCAAAGTTACAACCACAAATAGTTTCAGGCGAGATTAATGATCAATAATTCAGATACTTTTCAGGCCAGATTTGTTGCCAAACTCTTGCCTCTACATAAGCGATTTCAATATATCCACCTATACTACCATTCCTATACTTCTTCAATCAAGATATATTCAATTTATAAACCATATACAGTATTTGTTCAGAGAATTCACTTTTTTCCACGTTAATATGATTTATCATACAAATTACCATTGTTATTCATAAAATATAGTTTGTTGTGATGTATTTGGGAAGTTTTGAATGTAAACTATTGGGAGACACAAGAAGAGGGATTGGTCAGGCACGTCTCTCTTAGGTCTAGAGATGGACGTGAACTGTTGAAAGATGTTTAAAGAGTGATTACTCAGGTATGTTAATCTAAGGTATAGAGATGAAAGTGTGAACTGTTGGAAGATATGAAAAAAAGGATTACTCAGGTATGTTAATCTAAGGTCTAGGGATGAAAGTGTGAACTATTGGAATATATGAGAAGAAGGATTACTCAAGTATGTTAATCTAAGGTCTAGAGATGAAAGTATGAACTGTTGGAATATATGAGAAGAAGGATTGCTCAGGTATGTTATTCTAAGGTATAGAGATAAAAGTGTGAACTGTTGGAAGATATGAGAAAAAGGATTACTCAGGTATGTTAATCTAAGGTCTAGGGATGAAAGTGTGAACTATTGGAATATATGAGAAGAAGGATTACTCAAGTATGTTAATCTAAGGTCTAGAGATGAAAGTGTGAACTGTTGGAAGATATGAGAAGAAGGATTACTCAGGTATGTTAATCTAAGGTCTAGGGATGAAAGTGTGAACTGTTGGAATATATGAGAAGGATTACTCAGGTATGTTAATCTAAGGTCTAGAGATGAAAGTGTGAACTGTTGGAAGATATGAGAAGAAGGATTACTCAGGTATGTTAATCTAAGGTCTAGGGATGAAAGTGTGAACTGTTGGAATATATGAGAAGGATTACTCAGGTATGTTAATCTAAGGTCTAGAGATGAAAGTGTGAACTGTTGGAAGATATGAGAAGGATTACTCAGGTATGTTAATCTAAGGTCTAGAGATGAAAGTGTGAACTGTTGGAAGATATGAAAAAAAGGATTACTCAGGTATGTTAATCTAAGGTCTAGGGATGAAAGTGTGAACTATTGGAAGATATGAAAAAAAGGATTACTCAGGTATGTTAATCTAAGGTCTAGGGATGAAAGTGTGAACTATTGGAATATATGAGAAGAAGGATTACTCAAGTATGTTAATCTAAGGTCTAGAGATGAAAGTGTGAACTGTTGGAAGATATGAGAAGAAGGATTACTCAGGTATGTTAATCTAAGGTCTAGAGATGAAAGTGTGAACTGTTGGAATATATGAGAAGGATTACTCAAGTATGTTATTCTAAGGTATAGAGATGAAAGTGTGAACTGTTGGAAGATATGAGAAGGATTACTCAGGTATGTTAATCTAAGGTCTAGAGATGAAAGTGTGAACTGTTGGAAGATATGAGAAGAAGGATTACTCAGGTATGTTAATCTAAGGTCTAGGGATGAAAGTGTGAACTGTTGGAATATATGAGAAGGATTACTCAGGTATGTTAATCTAAGGTCTAGAGATGAAAGTGTGAACTGTTGGAATATATGAGAAGGATTACTCAAGTATGTTATTCTAAGGTATAGAGATGAAAGTGTGAACTGTTGGAAGATATGAGAAGAAGGATTACTCAGGTATGTTAATCTAAGGTCTAGGGATGAAAGTGTGAACTGTTGGAATATATGAGAAGGATTACTCAGGTATGTTAATCTAAGGTCTAGAGATGAAAGTGTGAACTGTTGGAAGATATGAGAAGAAGGATTACTCAGGTATGTTAATCTAAGGTCTAGGGATGAAAGTGTGAACTGTTGGAATATATGAGAAGGATTACTCAGGTATGTTAATCTAAGGTATAGAGATGAAAGTGTGAACTGTTGGAAGATATGAGAAGAAGGATTACTCAAGTATGTTAATCTAAGGTCTAGAGATGAAAGTGTGAACTGTTGGAAGATATGAGAAGAAGGATTACTCAGGTATGTTAATGTAAGGTCTAGAGATGAAAGTGTGAACTGTTGGAAGATATGAGAAGGATTACTCAGGTATGTTAATCTAAGGTCTAGAGATGAAAGTGTGAACTGTTGGAAGATATGAGAAGGATTACTCAGGTATGTTAATCTAAGGTCTAGAGATGAAAGTGTGAACTGTTGGAAGATATGAGAAGGATTACTCAGGTATGTTATTCTAAGGTCTAGAGATGAAAGTGTGAACTGTTGGAAGATATGAGAAGGATTACTCAGGTATGTTAATCTAAGGTCTAGAGATGAAAGTGTGAACTGTTGGAAGATATGAGAAGAAGGATTACTCAGGTATGTTAATCTAAGGTCTAGAGATGAAAGTGTGAACTGTTGGAAGATATGAGAAGGATTACTCAGGTATGTTAATCTAAGGTCTAGAGATGAAAGTGTGAACTGTTGGAAGATATGAGAAGGATTACTCAGGTATGTTAATCTAAGGTCTAGAGATGAAAGTGTGAACTGTTGGAAGATATGAGAAGGATTACTCAGGTATGTTAATCTAAGGTCTAGAGATGAAAGTGTGAACTGTTGGAAGATATGAGAAGAAGGATTACTCAGGTATGTTAATCTAAGGTCTAGGGATGAAAGTGTGAACTGTTGGAAGATATGAGAAGAAGGATTACTCAGGTATGTTAATCTAAGGTATAGAGATGAAAGTGTGAACTGTTGGAAGATATGAGAAGAAGGATTACTCAGGTATGTTAATCTAAGGTCTAGGGATGAAAGTGTGAACTGTTGGAAGATATGAGAAGAAGGATTACTCAGGTATGTTAATCTAAGGTATAGAGATGAAAGTGTGAACTGTTGGAAGATATGAGAAGAAGGATTACTCAGGTATGTTAATCTAAGGTCTAGAGATGAAAGTGTGAACTGTTGGAAGATATGAGAAGAAGGATTACTCAGGTATGTTAATCTAAGGTCTAGGGATGAAAGTGTGAACTGTTGGAAGATATGAGAAGAAGGATTACTCAGGTATGTTAATCTAAGGTATAGAGATGAAAGTGCGAACTGTTGGAAGATATGAGAAAAAGGATTACTCAAGGTTATAGATGAACGTGTGAACTGTTGGACCATATTTGATGAGGGATTAGTCAGGCCTATTTCTCAGCCAGATGACTTTTGTTAGTACTTATATAATATTTTGGAGTAACATTATTTTTTTTTTTCAATTCTACCCTCCTTTTTAATGTGTTATTACTCCTACAAGAAGTATTTCTTGTTATTAGCCTTCGATTTTTGTTAACATACAATAACGCCAAAACAGAAACAACAAAATATGATGTAGAGTAAGAGTTAGATACGAATCCACCAAATTGATTATTGTAATCTCTGGAAACAAAATAATAGACGATATTTCATAATGTTCTAAACAAAACATGTTTTAAATATTATAAAAGATCCGTCTTCATACCATACACCTAACAATGCTAAAAAGTAATAATGTTTAATAATCAGGAGATAAGTTGTAAAGAATGTCCATCAAATATACCTACCATATATTTAATTACTAAGATATCATACAGTTATTAAGACCAGAGAGCAAACAGTCACTAATAAACATCAAATACGTCTGTATATGTAGTATTTGAAATTAGTGTTACAGAAATATTTTCTGTTGGCTAGTTTTAGATTGTTAGTCTTTCAACAAGTAAAAAAAAAGCTTTTTGGTTTTAAAGAATAATTTATAATCATTAAATTTGTATACATTAAAACTAAAACGTAGTATAGTTGTGTTACATGCATTAGTAAGTAAACTTGTTGACCCTTATATAAACCAACTTCGTAGGTTTGTGTACAAAGTAGACACTGAATTATGTTGAATGTAGTCACATGAGAAATTAATTAGAGCTGTTGTGGAGGCTAACGATGGTCGGAGTGGTTTTGGTTCGCCCTGGGGAAAGAGGCTGTATTCAATTCCGTGCAAGCTTTAGAGGAGGGTTTTGCAAATTTGGCGTGCTCTATATTCTGTGGAAAGTGTTTGTATGTAGATTAATTTGAATGTTGCCTATACAAAAAAAAAAAAGACAATGAAAAATAAATGGTTCTAAAAAACACAACAATTGGCACAAACTTTTGCCATATTAAACACTAAAAAAATCAAAACTTTGAAAATTACCAGTTTGATTCCCAAATGTGTTTATTTTTCATTGCTCGAAAACTAGTCAAGCTAGAGACATGCGATTTTTACTAAAATATTTCAAATTGTAATTCACATCCTACCTGAAAATTTATTCAAAACTGCTAGAGCCATTTTTGAGAAAATTCCATTTTTATATATTTTTTGCCCGTTAAAATAAAAAAACTAAAGTTTCAAAAAAGTTAAAAAATCTCTGGATATATTGGCTAAATACACATACTTACCAATTTCATAAAAATGTATCCATCCATTTCGTCTCCAGCGAACTGCACTTGCACACAGACAGACACACATACGGACAGACACCAAATCTTTGTTGTGAAAAAACACTTGTTTCATTTTAGGGAACTCTAAAATGGTTTTTATACCAACTTGTACAAACAGTTTTTGACGATCAAAATACTTTCTCTTTGCTAACGCATATAGCAAGAAATTGTTAGTCAAAGTGTAAATATAGAGTAAATTCAACTTACGATACAGTGAACAAAATTAAAATACCGTGTCTTGGTAATGAGAAACTCACCCCTAAACGTGAAAATTAATCACAGTTTTGCACAATAAAATGTCAAGATACATATGTAATTAGTAATTTTTAACATATCATAACTTAACATACATTTAGAAAATACCATGTTTCAAAATATATATATTAATCCTATTTTTAGAATAAACTTTGAAAACAATTCTGATAAAACATTGCTACCAGGTCATTTTAATTACAAAAAATAATTAAAAATTTCACATAGTACATTTTCCAAAGCAAAATTCTATAACATATAGTTCGTTTTTGTTAAATGTGTTAGTTGGTCATGAAATACGACGACAAATAATTCTAAGCACTTCACTAACTTATAACTTAAAATTTAAGAATGGGCTTAAATATTCTAGTAAGTAAGATTTTTGTTGTGTATCAATAAAACAGTTTGTAGTATTATATTAGTATTATAGTATCTGAAGAGTAATTACAACCCCACGTTTATCTTGAGCTAAATATTTTCATATGAGTGTTATTTAAATTCTGCGACATCCACATGCCTTCTATATTTGCTTCCTTTTTTAGTTTATTCGTGTAAATATACGTCTCTTATTGTGTAACCGTAGAAATACGCCTTTGTTTAGATGTGACATCTTCCAAGGTAATATAGTAAATACTATTCTCATTTTACTGTTATGAATTAAGGAAAAAGTGGATTATATGGTGAAAATTGTTTGTTTTATTGATAAATCATGTTTTACCACAAAACTGTGTTATATCACAGAGTATTTATAAATAAGCAAAGGTAAAATGTAATAGTGCGATGAAAGGGTGTCTAGTAGATAGTTATCCATTTCTCCCTGCAGATGTCAGGTCCAGCACCGGTGTCGAGTAGATAGTTATCCATTTCTCCCTGCAGATGTCAGGTCCAGCACCGGTGTCGAGTAGATAGTTATCCATTTATCCCTGCAGATGTCAGGTCCAGCACTGGTGTCGAGTAGATAGTTATCCATTTCTCCCTGCAGATGTCAGGCCCAGCACCGGTGTCTAGTAGATAGTTATCCATTTCTCCCTGCAGATGTCAGGTCGAGCACCGGTGTCGAGTAGATAGTTATCCATTTCTCCCTGCAGATGTCAGGTCCAGCACCGTTGTCGTTCCTCCTCTTACCTCCTAAATTCTGGAGGATAAACGTATCAATTATAACTACAAGTTTATGACGATTTACATTAATAGTATTCATTATTAAGACGCTAATCGTCAAAATATGGGTAAATAAAAGGGGCGAATGAGTGTTGTGAGTGTATATGAACGAATATAGTAGTTGTTACTAACTAAGGTCGACTGCTCAGAAATAGCTATTTATTAATAGCCCAATTGTCAGGGCAATTAAGGAGTCTAAAGAGATTTACGTGGAATCTGAACCACGTAATGTTGGTCTGATTTTCAGCTAACTGACAAGCATGACACTCAGTTCTCTTCCTACACGACATGAACCTTAACTACCATACAACATGAACTTCTCTAGTAGTGTTCCACGTAGATGGCAACCATTCAGCGGACGCCGTGTTGATATTATGAGGTTCCAGCATATATCCTATCGCCTAGAATCTCCTCAACACTTTGTTCCAAAGTAGCTGGGTTACAGCAATGCGCCACTAGTTCCGACTGAGTATTCGCTATTGAGGCGTTCGCTGCTACCATAAGAAAGTGATATCTGTTCTTTTTTGTCTGTTTTGTAGTTTTGGTAAAATTCACCTAGAAGACTATAGATCATATTTTTAGAAACTACTCTTTAAACTATACTCGGTTTAAAACGAACATTTTCATTACAAATTCATATAATTTACACATCATTAGCTAGAAAGATAAATTCTAGAAATAAAGCATATGAAATAAGTACAATATCAAAGTGTGCGAAAAGGTGACCAAGTGAAAAAGTTGAAAACTACTAAGAAATAGTCTTCTTCCGGTCTAGGCCAGGATTAGAACCTGTTTTATCTCAACTTTGGGCTCAAAATAAATGGCAGAATAAAAAATTTTAAAATTTGTTAAAAAACATTCTTCAGAATCTAGTTGCAAAACATGTTTATAACAACTTTTTATAATGAACTTTATGTTTATAAATTATCTGTTTAGTGAATTTGTAGTTTGACTGATATTAGGCTTCAAATATTAATTTCTCATTGCGTGTCATTTTTATGAAATGTTGGGATACATTTGAGCAGTTTTTGTCGTATAATCAGATAACTATAATAACTGTAAAGCGAGAGAATAAATAGTAAACTTAATTTTATAAAACTGAAAACAGTTTTTTTAATACAAAGTGCATTAAAAATAAAACCCAGGTGTTTGAAACGAAAATAACTAAGAAATACTTCCACTCTAGGTCAGGGTTAGACCCTGTGTTTTCTCAAAAGCAGGCTCAAAGTGCTGACGCTCAACAGTTCGACACCACTCAGCCAACAACAGTTCGAACTAGTTTTCAAGCCAATTTAACTCATTGTATTTGATCACATTATTTATAGTTGTCTATAATTTATTGGTACGATGAAAAAAAGACAGTAAAATGTGTTTAAATAAATTCTAGCATAGATCGTTAGAAAAAAAGATGTTAAAATATTCTCTGTAGTTCGTTTCATTTTAATTGAATGCGTCTTTATGTATCGGTAAAAATTATTCTCACAGATAAATTAAAGCGATATCACATTACAGAATCGAGGTTAAATATAAACAATAACTGAGAGAGAATAAATTACGAAACTAACTATATAATATTGGACAGAGTTTTTGAATTACTTATTTGTGGAAAATATTTCAGCGTGTGATCTTTGACGAGATAAAAAGTCGATGAAGCTTTTGAAGTCTCAAGTTACTCAAAGGGAGTAATTGTACACGGGAAAGTTACTGCTACAAATGGGTAGAAGTGGGAGCCGTGTTTAATAATTCAGCTAGTTCCAGACCAGATTTATATGTAACCTGATCACATCCCTCTAAGCCGGCTTGATGTACATCTTCTACATTGCTTACCTCTAGGTTTATAGAAGGAAAATATTTTTCCATCTCAAACAAATGTTGTATTTTTAGTAATTTTAATAAGACTTAATCTTTTTTAGGAATTCGTATTAATTAACATTTGTTTATGTTTTTATGCTGGTGTTAGCCCAGAGCAAACAATAAAATAGATTAGACACACGGCAATCTAAGTGAAGCCAAAACTATTTTACAAAGATGGCGCCCCCCCCCCACCACTGTGTGCTCAATTATAGACGGAAGCTGAGCGTCAGCTGAATTTAAGAAACTTATAATGCAGTATTGTGACTTTAGACCTTATTCTTCCTACCTTCCAAACGAAATTGAGCTACCGCAGCTGGTTGCAATAACAGCGATAAAAACAACCTATACTTCATTCGCCGAGTGTTTGGAGTGAAGTCCCGCCTACTGCGGCTGTGACGTCAAGGTCGGGCCAGTTCACAAGCAGTCCTGGCTGCGCTCCCTACAGCCGTTACGCTCAATAGGAGATTCCTTGTTTCTGAAGGGTGTTTTATTTTCAAAATGACCGTTGGTTGTTCGTTCCTTAAAAAAAACTCATGCACTTTTCGCCTTATGGTGATTTTTGAAAAATCGTCAATTTTTTCGAACATACACTCTCTTTTCTTTTTATTTTTAGGTGACTTAAGTCCTACGACATGATTTTTGTTGTAAGCTGATATAATTTTATATACACTACTTTTTCCTACTCCTACTGTTGCGGCAACCTTTCGCACTGCACTGTCTTTTAAAATGTTTGGATTGTCATTGAGAGTTGTCTTATAAATATTAATTATACTCTGTCTCTTACCACTATTTATAACTTGTCCGTGTTTATTTTTAGTCACAGGAGAAAGATTATCCATGTTTAAAAGTCAAAATCTTAGTACTGTATATGCAAAATAAAATATACTAAAATATAACAACCTTACATTAAAAACACTTAATTATATTACTCACAACTAAATAAAAATACTGAAATAATTAACTAAGTTATTTAATACTATTCACTTTATACAAAAACTAACGTACTCAATAATAAATAGGAAAACACATGTTATTAGCAACACACGCACGCTGGTGACTGAGGATGGCTGTGAGCTGGGCTTTGAAAGTGGGACATTCGGGGTGTCGACCCTTCTCAGTATTGGCTACGACCCCTTGTCCCGTTAGGACGTAGGCGGCGCCTCGCTCCAAACACTCGCTGAATGTACTGTAGATGGAATAACTTCACAGATAAATACAAAGAAATCAATTAATTTTACTATTATTTCTTTAAAACTGTACATTAGCCTTCTTTGGTGTAGTGATTAAATGTATGATTTCAATTTTATCAAATATTTTACTTCAACAGTAGGTTACATTTTTAGGTTATATCAGCTGTGCCCGTCTCACCAAGATGGCTAGCATCGGCTTCAACTACTACTACTGGATGGAATGTATAATGATCACTCTACTTTATTATTCACTCTGTAGGTGTAAGCATTGCGATATTTAGTTTGCATTAATAGCAGTTTGATTAAAAACAGCTGGAAAACAAAAACAAATATTTTACCTGTTTTTACTGTCAGTGGTTATGGGCACCATCTTTGTAAAATAGTTTCGGCTTCACTTAGATTGCCGTGTGTCTAATCTATTTTATTGTTTGCTCTGGGTTAACACCAGCATACAAACATAAACAAATGTTATTTAATACGAATTTCTAAAAAAGATTAAGTCTTATTAAAATTACTAAAAATAAAACATTTGTTTGAGATGGAAAAATATTTTCCTTCTATAAACCTAAGCGTATCGACGTCGTTAGCCACGCGAAGCGTGAAAGGGTATCCCCTAGTTTTTCTTATTTTGTTTAAGAACTAATCTTTTACAACTTAAATTCAATATCATGGTAAACTTCCTTTTAAAAAAGTATATTTCTCATTTCCTTAATGTTCCGAGGTTTTATTTAACATTTTCAATAATTTTACCTAACGACTAAATTTATAATGACGCACTCGTAATAGGTAAAGAAATTTGTAAACAACAAATCGGTTGGATCACTCGTAATATAGCATAATTTTCTTTAGAAATTATTACAATACATCACTCTATTTAATATTTTCTCTTAACAGTTATTTTGGCTTAAAAGTAGCTTACTATGATTGAAACTTAAATTCAAGTTAAATGTTAAATCGACTTGTCTGGTTTAAACTTTCTGTGTGCATGAACCGTGCCTACGCTCACTTCACTCTGCGGCAAACTATTTGATTACGACCGTTGTTTAACAGAAACCCTAACTTAAGGTTTCCTTTTAGGCTAATACATTTGTAAGGAGTATAAACTTAAGTATTAAACAATAATTCATGCAACTTAACTGCGCATTAAATATTGTTTTTAGACGTATTTGCATTAGACACACCTCACTCTAGGTTCACTCGGTAAAAGATTACTCGATTGAAAAAATGTTATTAAGTTTTACACATCTGCAAGGTATATGTTAAAATATTAATTATTACAGTTTTAGCAGTAAGTATTTAACAACCCCTTCCATTCTCATCGAGTTGTAGTTATAAATCTACCAACAGTATGACGCACTTAATTTAAATTGTTTCGTACCATCTTGTTATTAAAAAAAATTACGACTATAATCCACACTTAATCGATATTTTAATCTCTATGTTGCGTAAAATTATAACTATCCCGTTTGGAAAGTAACACACTGAAAGGACGTGTGCGAGAGAAATGGGCTGAGTGGTGGAAGTGAGATAGATAACTACTATATCCACACTGTGTCACACCATTTAAAAACTGTTATAGCAACTAGGTAGATGGTAAACTGCATGCTGGAAGCTCGCTACCAAGCCCCACTCACTAAGTCAAAATCAGCGAGTACAACTGGTTTGTTTGATAAATAATGACGAATCAAGCTTAGAACTATTGAATTAAATGATTATTTAGTATTGAAATAACAATTGTTACTAAGAATAATACAATTAATAATAATGTAAACAACTAATGGCTATTGAACAAACTAATACAATTCGTTATTACATTTTTTCACCTAAACTCTATTGTGGAAGTTCAACACTTTACAGCGGAAGTTACAGCGGTTACTTCCTATGCAGCCTAATTATAAAATCCGAGAGCTTTATATTTAAATGTTTCAACGCCCCCTTTATCAGACTAAAAGGTCTCAAAGAAGGTCACCTATCCCCAAGTAAGAATAGTTCACAAAATATAAATTATAATCTTTAAGTATACTCATTCGGTGTTGATTAATATTTTTTACGATTTTTTTAGTTACCTCGAGACTCATTTGCATTAAAAATAAAATCATAATATCGGGTTGTTTTGTAATATTTGCAAGGTTGGAATTACTCCCTACCTGGACCATAACTGTTTTAAAAGAAGGGCACTTGAAGAACCAAGGAGAACTGGGCAAATATCAGTCAGCTTTAGTAAGTGTAAAGCGGAATTTGAATTCTTTTAATATTTGTTCTAATGCTTATAGGTCGGATGCCTACTCATTTTTTAGTTGTGGTACTTTTAATTTCATTTTAGTACTTTTATCAATTACATGCTATAAATATTGAAAATACATTTGAGATCTTGTACTGTTTAGTTACCTTTTAAAGTTTAGTAACTCAGTGAAACAAAACTGAGAAATTACAAATCAATGCAATTAAATTAAAAGGTGATTGGATAGGGATATATCAACCTTAGGTTTAGGGTAGAACTGGGATACTCAACCCTACATCCTGTCTCAGTGGTATCACCCAAGAATTGAATTTCATAACTGAAATCTTATATCTATTACTTTGAGTGATTTATTTTAAGAACGATATAATTTTTCTATTTTTATGATAGAAACCATCAACTACCCACCCACACACGTACAGTAGTATTGATCCACCCACCCATCCATACATGTACGATGGTACTGACCTGATTCTCTTAAATTCAATTTAGTGATAGAATTATTAACAATTCCTAGTAAATTGTTGTTTTGAGTTAATAAAATCTGTTTGATACTGTAATATGTATAAAAACAACTTTTAAGTAAAAGCCATGTTGCAAGAAGTGAGGTATTAAACCAACCAAGCACTTGAAAAGTGTTTGAATTGTTAAAGTCACCAATGTTCTCAATTGTTATAACTTTTCGTCCTTTACTACTGTCTCTTCCACTCGTCTAAAACAGAAACATAATCCTCAAGATTATTTTCAAGTCTTTAATACACTTTTTTATAAAAATTTACTAATAATTCAATTTTTGTAAAAATTAACAATTCTCAGTACATCAGTTAGTACATTTACAGCAGTAGGCCTACTTACTTGTCAGTACTAATGCTGTAGCTCAGCTTCTTGGGGACAAAGTGATTGGGAGATTGTAGGCAACAGGTCCTCTTAATACCAACACAGCGTCCGCTCAATGGTTGTCATCAACATAGACACTACTAGAGAAGTCTGGAGTGTCCGTGTTGAATGGTAGTCAAGGTTCGTATGTTGTGTGGGAAAGAGAACTGAGTGTGTCAGACTTGTTAGGTAGCTGAAAATCAGACTACGTGGTTCGGATTCCACGTAAAGCTGTAGGTCCCAAGTTGCCCTGGCTATTGGGCTATTAATAAATATTCCTTTTTGAGCTAAGTTGCACTCAGATAGTAACAATGCCTACACTCGTTCATCTACACTCATCACACTCATTCACGCCTTATATTCGCCCATATATCTACGATCGGCGTCTTAGAGATGTATACTAATACTTACTGTCATCCATCCAATGTGGTACAGGACGATTTATCACTGTCACTGTTACTGTCTTCTATATTGTCATGTCGGGGCTGAGGGGAAGGGTAGGTTCATCTTGCGTGTGTTGAAGCATAGCACAACAATACTGTTTACAATGGAGTGAAGGAAATTCCATTGTAAACTGCTTATGTTAGAGGCGTTGTTGACTCGGTTATAAGTCTTGTTTTGTTTTAGTATAATGAACTTTGAACGTGGAGCATTTGTACTTGTATTTATCTTTCTATTGGTACGATATTTTTTTTTTTTTTTAATATATCATGATCTCATTTCTTAATTTATTCATATCACAAGCATAATTTTCAATATCTAATTGAACATATTTGAAATTATGTGTTTGTTTTTTTTCTCTAAACCTTATTTCATTTTTAAAAGGGGTTGTCGTTAAACATGTATTGTTTTCCTTCTTTTTAATCGAAGGAAGCCACATATAAATTTACCCCTGGGAATATATGAAATATTGTATATTTTTTTCTTTCTAACCATTTCATTCACCTGTTCCAGTTCCCATGGGTCTGCAGGTCTGTGCGATAAATGTATTAAGTACTGAATTACCAAACTATTACTATTTTCGTTAATCAGACACAGTGGTCTTTAGGTTAGCTGATACACTGGACGTTATGCAGAGATACTTTCCAGTTATTTTTGTAGGAAGTGTGGGGTAGATGGCAG
Source organism: Stictocephala bisonia (assembly GCA_035578905.1). NCBI lineage: Eukaryota > Metazoa > Arthropoda > Insecta > Hemiptera > Membracidae > Stictocephala > Stictocephala bisonia. Next base: position 405,519 of record JAQJVL010000124.1, read on the forward strand.
GACCATATAACACCTTGCACACTGCTGAATAGCAGACACGACCAAAGGCCCGCAAGGAGTCAGCAGAAAATCTTAAAAGAGAGCATAGGTAAAGTAGTACATCAAATTAAATGTATTTAGTAGTGAAACATAAACCCACAATGTTAACTTAATAAGGCTCGCTCTTTCAAAAATGACGGTGGTTTTTAAGTTTTAAAAAGATGCCAGGAAATACCTGTTCTACTCTGTTTGTTATTCTTTTCTTATCTTAAGTTAGGAAAGCTAAACTTTGTAAATGCCCACTGGACTTAAGAAATAGTTTTTTTAGCACAGTTAACGACTCTTCACTTTCAATGGATGATGTCCATAAGGAGTTCTACAAAGTTTTTAAACTAGCATAGGTCAAGATGTACATCATTTTAAAGGGATTGTCTAGCACAGTTGAATACCACAATCATCGCTTATAAAGGTTGATCCAGTACAAAATGGCAGATGTTCAAATATTTTCTTGGTTGTAGTAAGGAATTGCGTTAGTAGCCATAATTCAAGTGCACTAATAAACCAAAGAAAATACTGCTGAATGCGTTGTGCCTGTCGTACAAACATACATTATAAACTTAGTTATGAAAAGGTGTTAGCAGCTCGAACATATTTGGTATACCTCACTTATGTCCATCAAAATCTTTGAACATTTTTAAGTGATGTTTGTGGAATTCAGCTGTGCTAGACAACCCCTTTAAAATGATGTACATCTTGATCTATGCTAGTTTTAATATTATTTTCGAACTCCTTGTGGACCATCATCCGTTGTAAGTGAAACCGCACCAATTATCCTAAAAACGATGTCTAAAGTCCAGTAGGCATTTACGAAGTTTAAATTTCCCAACTTGATATAAGAAAGTAATGAAAAACTGACTAAAACTGGTACGTCCTTGTATATTTTTAAATCTTTAAACCAGCGTGGTTTTTTAAAGTGCGAACCTTTTGAGGTAGGAATGATGGGTTATGTTCTACTACTAAAGACCTTTAATTTGATGTACGACTTGACCTATTCTGTCATTTAAGATTGTCTTCTGACTCCTTGCGGTCTATTCCCTGATGTGATAGAAAAACTGTAGTTTCATCAAAAAGTAGATTAATGTGTGCAGCTTTGATGTACCAAGTGCTTTATCTGTAATTGTTCAAAAATTATCAATTTGTTTCGGGACTTTTCTTCCACACCGTATAATTATAAATTACATTTACAAAACACAATTTGGTGGACTTGTCTGAATATTGTAAGAATCGATTTTTAAAGATTTGTCAATGAACATGTACTTATTAAATTTGGCATATCATTGAATACACAGGTTCAAACTAATGGTGGTTAATTCCACAAAATTATAATTACTGTGATAAACTCAACATTATTTGTCCATATTTTACATATGGCAGTTTAATTCATTTAACGATATTTTTTGTAACCATATATTGTACCTAAAGATGTCTTCTTGGAAATAGAAATGTGTATAATAGGTTACCCTTGATTATATTATTAATAAATAGAAATTTCATAGAATAAGAACGTTTTTGCCAGTGATTTGGTTAGTTAGTGAGGTCTAACACTACTGTTCGTTTTAACTGCATTAATTTACCTGGGACTACTAGTGAACCTTAAAACAACTGATTGTTTGAAACACAACAATCAGCATTAATTGAGAAATCTATTATTAAGTGTAAAATCAGTGACAATACTTGTAAAATACACGAATATTTTTAATGGTAGTATAATAAAATTGTAATTTTCTTATACACTTTTTGAAGGCTTTAATATAAGTACTAAAACACATGATCACTGTCGTATTACTTTTTATCCAGCTCATATGAGTGAATCTTTTATATTTACAAAAATAAAAATTCCTTATCATTTGAACTTTTCGTGTAAAGTAAGTTTTACTTAGAATCGTTATGAAGGTTTTTTACACTTATACGTAAATATTTATGGTCATCTAATAATTATCATTTTTATAAATAAGGAATAATTAAAAACTTAAAAAATAAAACCAATTTAATTAGCCTAAGTAGCAAATTAAATTCATGTCTTTACGCTATAAAAGTGCACTTACACTTCACGCGCTGCGATTGCAAACGTTTCCAATCGTTTGCAAATAGATGTGCACGCGAACAGCGTTTGCAAATCGACCCAGTTTCAACTGCTTGAGTGCAGTCAGAAAAGAACTGTTTGCGAGCATTCATAGTGAATTTAGTTTACCATGGTACCCGCACTATCGAAGGTAGCCGTGTGTGCAGCTTCAATTATTGTGTTTTTATCTGAACTGGAAAAGAAGAAACGAATGAGGAGACGTAGAGTGTGGGTGTCTTCATTTCTCAGACAAATAAATTACAGCCAGATTAGTGCTAATTGAATTAAAGGCGGATGATACTAGACTATTCGAAAACTTTTGCCGCATGTCACCATTTGATTTTGAATATTTACTAATTAAAATCGAAGTGATTGTGTCGAGAAAATATACCTCCTACCGTGACAGCATATCTGTATGAAATAATAACAATAACAACAAAAACAATAACAGTAAATAAAAACACCCGTATTAATATGTATTAAAAGTAGTATAGTAAAAAGCTGCTCTGTAAACAATAAAAACAAATGAAAACAAACTGTCAGTGCAGGAACGTCAAACTGGACTGGATATAGTTGAAAACACAAATGTCTGTCTAGACAGGACACACCGCGAACACAAATCCCTCTGATGATTCGTTGAAAAGCCGACAGCGGTCAGATCCACTCAGTGCACGCACAAATGGCGTTTGGTGCGGGTGAATAGAGGTTCCGACGATAGTCTCTTCGCAAACGTTTGCAAACGCTGTTTGCAGTCGCGGCGCATGCTGTGTAAATGTACCTTAAGAAAGCTAGCATTTTTTTGCAACAAGGATGTCTTACTCAATGCCTATTATGGTTTTTTCTACCTTTACCTTGCATAGTCTATGCTGTCCCTATTTAGGGTTCAGACTGTCTTAATAATAAGTATTTATTCTGCCTCCAAAAAAGGTTATCCGAAAATGTTTGGCCTTGGAAAGCTGGAATCTTGTGTGAATACCTTCCTTAACAACAACATCTTAACATTTCCATCCATCTTTATTTTAGAGTCCTCGATGTTTTACATGAGAAAAAAGTGTTACTTTGAGTCTCCAAGACCGGCAGCCTATAGTTTTCGCTAACGTACAAATCTCCCTATTCCTAAACATAATACAACATTTTTCCAGAAAAACATTCACTACTCCTGTATAAAGTTGTTTAATGCCTTACCTAATCACCTCAAGGAAGTAAAGTCAGTAAGTAAATTTAAGAGGGCTGTAAAAGCACACTTGACAAGTAAAGCCCACTACAGTGTCCATAGTTACATAAATGATAAGCATAATGTGAATAGGTTAATTGATTCATTTCTTAAGATTAGCATTTAAATAGTATTAATCTATTTATAAGTTCATTTGTATTTGACTCATGCCAATACTTACTCTAAGTCTAAAGGTAATAAATAAAATGTTGATTGATTGATTCATAGTATTCAATAGACTTGTAATGTATTAAACATAGAAAGCTTATGTATATTTAGTGATAATGTAGCTTATTTTTCTGTAAACTGGTTATTAGATTTTACTAAATTACTACAAGCACTCAACATTGAATGATTAAATTTAAATATACTTGTTAATATCAATATAGCTATATTTCTAATATTAGTTCTAAGGTGTAAAAAAGATAATATAAATGATCTCTATCGAGATACAGACAAATAAGAAATTTCAAACTGTTAGTGCAACAACATTTACGAAATGTCAACAATGAGCTGAGGAATCAAGATAAAAGAATTGAATTGGATTTATCTATAATAATTGTTTTCTTATCTCAATAAAATTAAATTGCTTTTCAATTGCACGTGTTATTGAAAAGAACTTGAATCATACGTTTTGCTGATTCTGACAGTTTAAGCTGTACTTAAATTCTTATTGTTAAAGACATCTGAAAAAATACTCTTATTTGAAATGTAAGTTTTATCTACATCCATTTTACACATATGTTTATCTATTTTCTTATTCACAATGTATACAGGGCGTTTGAAAAGTGTGGGGCAAAACTTCAATGATTAAATAAGTAAAAATAAACAAAAAAGTTCCTATGAAGATGTGTCTTATCTCGCTTAGTTTGGCGTCTGTCTGTATATGTTTTTAAAAAAGTACCTTATATCCTAAATGGTATTAGCTATAGTTTTTAAACTTGGCACACATTTTGAACTTTACACCATCTAATACATACATAAATATTTTAAAAATTATTTTTAACCAAAATGGTGGCCGTTTAAAAATTTTAACGCTAACTTTCATGAAAACCAAAGACCAATCCAAAAATTTGTTAGTAGCCTAAAAAGAGGCAAATCTTTTGGTACCTCATTTGTTACAATCGGACAGTAAATAACTGAGAAAATTTAATTTTTCTGATTGTGTGCAAAATATTTGTGCAACTTTCGTATACTTGTGTCTATTGACTTGAACAAAACCACCAGTCAAATGTTGCACCAGAAATCAGAAAAATTACATTTTCTCAGTTATTTACTGTCCGATTGTAGCAAATGAGGTACCAAAGGATTTGCCTTAAATATTAGATATCGTAACAATGTTTTTGATTTGGTTTTCATGAAATTTAGCATTAAAATGTTTAAACGGCCGCTATTTCGAAACTGATAAAAATTGTATTTTATATTTGTAGAGTATATTAGTTGGTGTAAAGTGCAATATTCGTGTCAAGTTTCAAAAATATAGATAATACTGTTTAGGAGATAAGGTATTTTTTGAAAGAGCACACATACACACAGACAAATGCCAAACTAAGCGAGATAAGACACATCTTCTTAGGAACTTTTTTGTTTATTTTTACCTATTTAATCATTTCCTGAAGTATTGCCTCATACTCTTTAAACACCCTGTATATTGATAAATATCAGAGTGAGCTGGTCTCTTTATGCAGGAAAGTATCTGGTTTGTTTCTCCAGCTAGTAAATAAGCAGCATAATTGAAGATATTGTAACACCTCCATTAGGGGATCCTTTTGCTGAAACTAAACATTTTATTTCAATCCCTTTCAAACTGTTTTAGACATGTCGATCGAACTGTTTTCTACATTTTATATATATAGCCGACTTAGTGTAAGATTCGTGATAAATATACTGTTGTAGTACTAACCCATTTCACTTTAGAGCCTGCAGAGGTGGTCACCATATTGGATTTATATCGCTTAAGAGCAATTTAAAATGTGACTCAGTAGTGTGACTTAACGATCTGTCGGAAAATTATAACTTCTACATCGTTTGATCGTTAAAGTTCCTAATGGATACACTTTTTAAAAGTTTTGTTACCATAAGCATCATAAATAATTTACTAAAATTCAATTTTGTGTTTTTCCCTCAAAAATCAACAATGGTAGAATTTAAAGTTAGTTTACAAATATTATAGTACACTACAAATTAAATTATGTTATTAAACTGACAGACTGTTACAGTTTGTGTAATTTGTACCTATCATGGTTCTTGCCTGTCAACATGTCACAAGCTCTCTGCATCAAGATCACTGGTAACTAATAGTCTCTCTGACAAGGTGATATATACTTGGGCTTCAACTATTGTCTTCCGATTCAGGTGGTGACAATATCTCGATGAGCTGATGATTGTATAGGCTACAAGGAATGCTTTATAAAATGGAGTTCAGAACAAGCTGCATTTAAAATAGCATGAAGTTATAATTAAATTAAATTCCAGCAGACAATTTTCATATATTCAGATTATACGTCACTAATTTTATCTAACTTCCTACGGGAACAATAAACCTCTTACGTTTGTTTAAGAGATCAATAGGTGAAAATACCTTTCAAAATGTATTTGAAAAGGTATTTTTCTACGTTAAGTTTAAGTTTTATAGGTTAGGTCATATAGTTTAGTTTCATTGGCAATATAGTCTCAACAGTGGAATCCCCATAATGAATTAAGTGGCAACCCTATCTTGTCAATATCCGTTAGCCACAAGTAGTTCCAGCCCCGGTATATAGAATTCACGGTAGGGGCCACGCGCAGGTCTCCCTCCCCACCACTGGCTGCCGCTACGTCATTGGGGCAAGCAGCCGAGCCGTGCACCGTAACTTACACACCACAATGTAATGCTATCTCGTATTCAACTGTACTTCGTACATAATATGTGTATGAATAGGAGTGTTTAGTTGGCAATATGTCGTTTTTTAACTACAATAACTTACTTAAAGTGTTATAATAATATTAAAATTATTATAAAGTAGTAATTACTAAATGAATATTTTAATTCAAAATAAACAAACAATTAATTTTGAAGTAATTTTAATAACAACATGCTTACACAAGTAAATTAAAATATTGGAGAACGAATAAATATTATAGTTTGTTAATTATTTGTCGTGTACTGTACTATTACTGCAAAAATAATTATTCAGAATTATCAAATTTCGGTGAAAAATAAATCTCTTCGAGCATTCATTATTTGTGATTAAAATAATACGTGTGTTGCACACATTTAAATTATCTGGTTCGTGAAACCTTAATTACAAGCAAGGGAAACTGGAGTAGCGCTTTATTATTCAATTCCAGGGTATGCCCCGGTGACGTCATGCAGGCGGTTTCTACTGCGCAGCCTCACCGTTGCCCCTACCGTGTATTATATAAACCGTGGTTCCAACATACTACCGTATCGCTAACTTCATGAAACAGAGTTGTAGTATCAATTAAATGACAAATTACGAAATTTTACTCAGCCCTAATTGTGAAACCTGATTAAACCAGGGTTTAACCACGCCACGTCGAGGTAAAGGTCCAAGGTTTGAGTCCCCATTTAAGCTAATCACACTCGTTGAGAAAAGTTACTTCACGCACAAATTTAGTAGGTGTGTGAACTGGCGAGTAAAGATTTTTCTAAATTATCTTTAATGTTTTAATAAAAATATTTAAATTAAAAATAAAGAACAAAAACATCATCAGCACTACACATGGTGATTTAGTAAAACGATTTCTGTTCTACAAACGTGTTGTAAGTTTAAGAACTGTACTAGTTATATTTAGAATTAAGAGGAAAATAATTAAGACATGCATTCACTCCCGGGATACTATCCCGCATTTCAAACTTCTGTTAAAGTTTGAAGATGTTTACGAACACTAGAAATGTCTTGTGTTAGTGCTATCTTATATTCTTAGTTTTGTTTTATCTTAGTGTTAGGCTAAGCTTATAACTAACGTGTTACAGTCATAAATAAATGCCACTACTTACAAAATTACAGTAATGTTTAGAAGTTAAAATAAACGTGATTAATTTAGTTAGGCCTTTTTTCTTGGTATATAAATATGTTCAAACTGCAAGAAACCAATTTAAAAATTAATCTACCAACTTTACAATATTGTTGCATCATTTAACAATGGCGTATTTTGTTTTATAAAAGTTTTACTTTAAAATGTCTCAAGGCACTTGCTAAGGCAACGAGCAATTTTCATATTTAACTAAGATGTTTAGAAACTTCAAAACAGAAAACAAACTTAACACTGTATTGTGATAATAGCAAGTTGTCTCAAGAGGGTTCTGGACCAATTATTAACATCTCGAGACAAATCAAACAGCTCGGAGTTAGTTCTAAGTTTGTTAGGTATCACTTGAGGGACCCTCAACAAACTTAAGCTACAAATTGGGTTAACTACTTGCCCAACTACATCCAAAAATACTTCCTGTCATTTCCTAATGAAATTGAAAAAGAAATGAATATGGTTTGTGACCAAAATTCATACTCATGGACAAACTGAAAAGAATCAAACTAGGCCCTACCTTCTTTTATCATAAAAATTTTAATTAATTAGTTTAAATTAGCTTAAACTGAATTTGTAGCTTATTTAGTAAAAGACAAATTAAAAACATATTTTTTTTAACGAAGTACTATTTTAATAAAAAATAACATAAAAGTGAAAAAATAAAAAGTATATGTTTAATAATGTACGAGTATACCGAAACTGCAAGTAGAAATAAACATCTGGTCTGTGTAAAATAATAAATGAAAATAGTAAAAACACTGAAGGTGAGTTGTTCTCAAGTAGTGCAAGTCACTTAACTTTAATTAGTTATTTTACACCTATATTTTACTTCATTTGATTGTTGTGAGTAAATTAAGTCTGCAATGGAGAGTTCTCCCCTAATGAATATTTTACTTCAACATAAAGTTTAACAAAATATTTTAGTATGAAAACATACTGAAAGACCAACACTACGTGGTCCGGCTTCCACGTAAAACAGTAAGCCCTTGGTTGCCCTAGCTATTGGGCTGCTTATAAGGAACTGTCGACTTCAGTCACGATGACCATACTTGCTATAAAACTCATCAAACTCATTCACCCTTCATATTCAGCCAATCTCTACGACCAGCGTCTAAATAATTAAATAATGCTTACAACGAAACTATATGATCAATTGAAAATTGTTTTTTTTTTTTTAGATATGTGACTAAATAATATAGACTATTGTAGTCATTAGTATAATGATGAACAAGTTATATTAATTATTTAAGGCCCCAAACTTGTTTAATTTTATAATATTATTTTAAAAAGAATCCAAGAAACAAATACCATTTATTTTTAATTGTTTCATAGAAAATATACGGTCCATAGACTGGATTCGAACAACTATAAGCTATACCAAAATAATTACCTTACCAATCCAACCCTTGTGGATAGCTGACGAGCTGTGGCAATTGTTTCTGTTGGCAGTAACATCACTTTAATGATGCCAAAGTACTACGTATCATTACAGTTCCAAAAGCCTTTTAATGATGTCGGCTGGAGCGAATATATCCAAACGTAAAAATAACAAGTATTTTTTACTCCAGCGTGAATTTTGTTATTTTTTAACTAATTTGTGTAAGCTGATTGAAGTGTTTTTAAAATAATTATTACATTACTGATGTTAATTTGTATATTTAAGTTCTGCACCATTTGTAATTCTATAATTGTTTATTTATAGAATTACAAATGGTATACTATAATAATACTGAGTCGGCACTGGTGGCGCAGTGCTGTAACCCAGCTACTTGGGGACAAAGTGTTTGGGAGATTGTAGGCGATAGGTTCCACATGCTTGGTTCTCTTAATACCGACACGGTGTCCGCTCAATGGCTAGACTTCTCTAGCATCAATATAGACACTACTAGAGAAGTCTGGAGTGTCCGTATTGAATGGTAGTCAAGTTTCGGGTATTGTGTAGAGAAGAGAACTAAGTGTCACACTTGTCAAACGTGTAGTGTTGGTGAAAATCAGACCAACACTACGTGGTTCGGATTCCACGTGAAGATGTAGATCCCTTAGTTGCCTGGCTTTTGGGCTATTAATAAATAGTCCTTTCTGAGCTAAGTCGAACTGAGATAGTAACAATGACTACACTCGTTCATCTACACTCATCACACTCATTCATGCCTCATATTCGCCCATATCTCTACGATCGGCCTCTTAGAGATGAATAATGAATAGTAATAATTTTTAATACCAAAATATCGTTTATTGTTTACAACCATTAAAATCCTTTCAACCAATTTTTCAAGATATATCAATTAATTGAACTTTTTCAAATTTTAAACTAATTGCAGAAATCAATACTGCAAAGAAATTAAATAAGCATATTTAGCCTTTGATTGATTACAAATAAATCTTCTAAAAAATAATAGATAGTGGAAACTTATAGCTATTTATATGTTCATATTTAATGTAATTAATATATGAAGATATGAATCAATTTCATCGCCAAACCACCATAATTATGTTGGCCGAGTTTTCATTTATTTTTAGTGCTTTTTTTACGACCCATCAAAGTAACTCACCCTGTGTTAAGCATTACATAAGTATAATTTAAGACGTTCTGCCCATAGAAGTCTTTGAATTTATAAATTTAAGTTGATATTTACAAAGTTACTTGGATTTATCTTTACTGTCCTGGTCCATAGAAAATTGTATTGTGTTTATACAGCTCATGTTTTAACAATTTATCATAAAATAATAAAACTTTTACATTATTTGTAATAGTTGAAGTTCCTAAAATATTCAATATATAGTGTCCTATAAGTAGGCAGCCAAACTTCAACAGGTTGTTCCAAAATGTCAAAATTAACAAAAGATGTGATGTTTGTTGTATATGGTCTCTCTCTCGCTTCCGTTTCCGTATGTCTTTCTGTATGTGATTTTTCTTAATATAACATAAGTTATTTAAAATAAAATCACGAAACTTGGTATGAATATTGGATAAAATTTTATACTCCTTAAAAATTTTACTTCAGTGCACTAATCTTTTTTTAATGGAGGCAGTTTTAAACATTTAAAGATAAATATCTCGAAAATCTTATATTTTAGTAAAAATCTTTAGGTATCAGAATACCGAATAATTCCACCCACACATTGTGGTATGGATTAGTTTAAGATTGAATGTATATTAACTGAGATATTGAAATGTTTGTCAAATTATAATTGAATTATTCGGCCAGGAGTTTTTTAAATTGTTTATAAAATTGCTACGTCGCAGCTAATATTTGTCCGGTATTTTAAAAATATTAGTTTTACAATATTTGGAACTAATTTTTCGGTGTTTTATTTAAGGTTTTGGAGATATTTAGCGATAAGAAATTTAGATGACTGCAATTTTAAAAAATAAAGTAGGATAGACATTATATTTCTTACAAATATGTAAACTAGTTAGACTAATATTTATACGAAGTTTTACGATTTTATCTTAAATAACTCATTAAGATTTTCGTACAAAATACGTACATATAGACATAAAATGAAGCAACATACACCATACGCTCAATTCATGATATATATATATATATATATATATATTGTTACCTTTAAAATAATATCCTGAAGTTAAGCTGCTTATTTATGGGACATCCTGTATAATTTGAGAATAAAAATCATTACTAACAGAATTATGTTTATAACTTTCTTATTTGAATCTTACTGTGATCAATAACAATATCTATTGACTATGGATAAAAGCACAAATTCATCTTCTAATGTAGGATAGTTTTTAGTATTTGCTGAAATCTAATAAAACTATATGTTTACGTTACAAATTGTATATACTTTGTGTTTTATACGGAATCTTAAAGGTGTTGGAAAGTAAACAACGTAGGCAAAGAATAATTTATGTTTCATTCCTTAAAAGTCACGCCATAACGGGGGCAGTGGCTTCAAGTTTAATGATTGAACTTAAACCGTACAAATATTCGTATTGATTCACGTTTTGGGATCAATATTGACTATTTAAAAAACTTCATTGAAATCTTTGTAGGTCTCTTAATTTTCATATTTACCTCATGACTACATATTAAATGAATATGTATTTAAATAAATAAAGAACCCAATTTGAACTATGACACTCATATAGCATGGAAGCATCTAAACGCTTAGTAACCATTATCACATACATGCAAACTGAGTATGTATATTATTACATTACAAAGAGTATGTGTATGTATTACAAAGAGAAACTCTGCGACAACCGTTATACTTGGGTTGTAAGTTAATTGTTATAGTTGTTATTTATGCAGCAAACTCCGAGACATAACATGTTCACCTTAAGGATGTAATGTAATGTGGAATAGTCTTAGAACAAGTAGTTCCCAAGAAAGTTGGAGAGTTCTCTATTTGGACCCAAGGACACACTTGCATGTCCTTTATACGTCAATGTATTTCTAGTTTTATAAAATATTTCCTAACAAAATAAACAAATTCGACACTGTTGAAATTTTGAAAAGTTTTTTCCCAACAAAGTAATTCATCCTGTTTATAGTACTACACAAGTATAATTCAAGATGTGCTGCCCATTGTTGCCGTTTTTTTATCTTTATTTAAATTTATAAGTGTTAGTTAATATTTACGAAGTTAATTGTATTCATATTAACCCTTTAACTCATCCCACACGTGAGTAGATTATGACTTTCAGGTAAATAATTGTAAAAAAAATAAAACAACTGTAGAAGTCAAACAGTAAGCTTTATTTCTTACTAAGCCTATTTTTGATATGTGTCAAAAATGAATACTAAATTACATAGTACATGGCTCTCATGATATTGTTATTGAAATTAGTAAATTATACATAATTAAAATACACAGGAGTAATAAATCTACAGGAGTCCGAAACTAAGAGAAGGAATAATTGGATTAGCTCATCATCCATCTAACTCCTGAACTCTGGTTAACAAACCAAAAAAAGAAAACAAACCTATTAGTAATCAGTACTAAACAACTTTTCCCTAAAATAGAAAACAATTTAATAAGCCTTTTTATTATTGAAACATTTAGACAGGGGCAAATGTGATAGGTGCACCTGCCTCGCAAACATCTCCCATGGGCGTTGGAGGCAAACATTGGAAGCACCTTCCTGCCCCTCCCCCACCACCACTTTAACTAACATTATGTAACTCAAACAATGAACTTTGCTGGTGATGGCCGGAAAGCCACAGCCAGGTTTCGTAGTGGTTTTACATGTCGAAGGAGGGAGTAGATACATAATGTCTAACTGAGACTTCGAACTAAAATACTAAAAATTAACTAAAAACGGTACACTCCAAACCTACAAAAACCTTCAAAAAATTGTTTTAAGGGTAAAAAAATATTTGTAAAATAATTAAAATTACGTTGTTTAATTATTAGTTCTTACTATACTGTAAACACCCTATATATAAATAATCTCTAATTATTTTGGAAAATTTCAAAAATTCCTCCTCTAAGGAAGGATATTTGTAATACTTTACTAAAAAGATAACGAGACTTTTAAATTACAAATTGTATTACATACAGTGTCTTAAAGGTGTTGAAAAGCAAACTATGTAAGGCAAAGAATAATTTATGTTTCATTCATTAAACCTCCCGCTATTACGGGGGCAGTGGCTTCAAGTTTAATGGCTTAGTAAATTAAAGGAGCTGTCAAAAGCACGCCGTCGGAGGCGGGTCTTGAGTTCTAAAGGTGTTTCACCGTGAAACCAACGAGACAAAACATGGAATGAATATAAACGGTTTTATGAGTTTTTCTTTCTTTTTTCCACCTGAACTGACGGAAAACCTTTACTCAAGATTAAAATTTGTATTGTTAATGTACACTATCGTTAAATTAAATTATAAAATTGGTATTGCTCATTTGGTATTGTATATTTAATTTAAAATAGTTATTGAATTAAAACTGCTCGGTCGTATTTTCGCACTTTAAGTTTATATTTGGTGGTCGGTGAGTTCAGTGATACGTACTGTCTGAGATTAAATCTCTGAATGAGCTGACTTTTGGTGGATGTGAATTGAAAATACTTTAAAAACAATATACACATAATGAATGAAAAATACACTCTTGTTAGACTTATACCTTTACATTTAGATTTTTTTCATAATGTTCTATTCATTTCAACTGATTTTTTAATGTAAAACATAAATAAGGTTTCATATTATTATCATGGTTAAATTTTTATATAACTATAGGGTTAAGTATTAATCTCAATATGCATGTAGTTTAAAATTTTATGTTTATAATCTACTACACAATTTAAATGATAATAAGCTGCTTGTATCATATACTTAAAAATTGAAATTAAATTTTATTGTATAGCAAAAGTAGAATCAAAACTAAAAAATATTTTTCCGCTATATGTGAGGATGTTTTATAAGTAGATTCAAATAATAATGCATGAATGGTGTGTGTAAAATCTGGGTTTATTATTATATGTCATTTAGATATTCTCTGCGAATTGGACATTTAATGAATATGAACTTGTAATATTAAATTAATTTATTGTGGAATTAACTAGTGAGAATAATTATTATTGCTAATTTAAAACCATTTGTGTAATCGATTTTCATACAAATTAAGTTTTAATAGTGTTAATAATAACTCACACTAATTAAACCAACAGTTTACTTATTTGTTATTTTTTACATTTACCTGATTTGTTGAGTTTCCCATCTTTATAAATAAAACCAACTCAAAATATCATTTTGTTATTATTTTGCTTAAATTTTATAAATGCATGAGTATTTTTTTCTGAAACGTTTCTCGTTGAGCTTAACTACTGATTCTGACATAATAGCTCATTATAAATTGTGCAGAATGTTTAATGATTAATCATCCTTCCAGGATCTCCTTCCTTGAGAGGTAATGGGTTAATGAGCAAGCAGATTGTGGTACGTCACGCTCCGCAGGATCCGTCAGCTCCTCGTTAAGGAGCTCCCTATGTCTGATATCAGGTATGTAATATTTCAGGCACTTAAGCCCTATTGTTCAGTCTCAATCGCGTGATTCTTAATATACAGCTATCTCACATTATATTGTACAGTTTACATTGTTACTTACATAATATTATCACAGTGAAACTTTAAGTACTTTTCTAATCAATTATTTTATAATATCGTACTATTAGTTCGATTATTTTCGATTTTTTCTTTCATAGTAAACGTTTAGTAAATGTTTTTACATAAATTTAATGAATAATTTTAAATAATTGTGTTATAATTATATTTAACCTCATTATCATAAAGTAAATTTTCCATCCTGAATAGACATTTCTCAATAGCATTATTCATACGAATAGTTCATAACAAACTTTAAATGTATTTAACTTTTTTGTTGTCATAAGTATTATATTTATTTAAGAATTTGTAGAAAAGAAAATAATTATTTCATAAACATTTATTTATGCCCACTGCTTTGTTAGGTCACATCATAATTTTGATATTTCTAAAAAAATCATCAATTGTTTTTATTTTATATGAAATTATTGATTAAAACCGATTTACTTAATTTATTTACATTCGTAAAATGGGATCCTAAGCTTTTAATAAATTATCTCATTTGTTAAATTAGGTGAGAGCTTCAATTTATTTTGAGTTTGTAGGGATAGTTTCTTATGTATTCTACAATAGTTATAGTTTAAACCAGCCGATAGTTAATAGGTAATTTTATTTTTACCTCAAACCCAAATTTGTGTAACATTATATTGTGTACTTCAAATACTTTGATAAAAGATATTTAAATATTCCAACTGAGTCATTGCTTATTGTTAAAAAAATTGGAAATAATTCATTTTTTATTAATTTTAACACAAGTTTTACAAACATCAGTATAATTAAACAACAGATAGTGGAAAAAAACAGTTTCTCCGACGGAGACTACACGTCATCAGATACTAACTCTAGTTACTGTAATGTCGAAATGTGGCACCACATTGAAGATATATTATTGTTAATAATGAAAATAGGTTTTTGTCATAGAATTTTATATTGTGTACGTCATGATGTCGTCTTATTTTGTTACTAGAGTCTTTTGTTGTGGTTTGAATTAATAAGTACCAAATACAATTTGGTTTATTGCTACTATTTTATTTGTACTTGTATTTATGTGTAATTGATTATTTATTATCAATCACTCATTTATAATTAGATGTCTCTGGTAGAGATTTAGTTGAATAAGAGGAGAAAGATACACTTATTAAAAACCCGAAATCCAAATACATTTTGAGAAGGATCAGCTGATAACCACCGGCTGTTCATTTGTCATTGGGCTATTAATTAATGACACTTTCTAAGGAATAGTCGGCCTTAGTTTGTAACAATGACTACATTTGCTCATCTACACTCATCAAACTCATTCGAAATCCATATTCACCCATATCTTGACGATCGGTGTCTTATGAATAAATAAAAAAAATAAAAAAAATAAAATAAAGCAGCCAAGGGACCTACGGCTTTATGTGGAATCTGAACCAATATTTCTATGATGTTCAGGTAACTCACAAGCCTGATGCACAGTTCTCTTCCATACACACCTGGACCCTAATTAATACGTAACACGGACACCCTAGTCTTATCTCGGCATCTATACCGATAGCAATCATTGAGCGTTGATATTAAGAGAATCGAGCGTAAAACTTATAACTTAAAATCTTCTAAACACTTTGTCCCTAAGTAGCTGGGTTACAGCACTGCACCTCTATTGCTGACATGTATAATTTGAACTTTGCAATATTGTTTAATTTTAGTGTTGTACTTAATTTATATTTTGTTTTAATTTTAAGAGAACAATATACTTCTAGAAATAATATACAAGAGTTCTATTTGTAATTTTCAACGAAATAATAGACGTAAGTTGATGACAGAAGTCAACAATCGGTAATTTTGTAAAGGGCGGTATTAACATAAACACATTACTATATAAAGTTTTGTATTAGAAGTATATTTTGCAAAAAAGAATTTTTTTATAAATTTGTATGTATTTTGTTCTCTAGATTTATAATTATTAATCATCAGATGAACTAATTCAGTTACAAAAAAAACGAGTTTCTAAAAAAGTTAAATATTTGGTTATTAATCAACCGGATATTGAGTATATGTTCCATCCATTGTTGAGTATGTAGTAAGTACGTAAATTAAATTTTTGTTAAAGTTTATTAAGCTTTTTTTATTGTTATAGTTGATAAATAAAACATGAACTGCATAGTTGGTTATAGTTAAATAATTTTACTGTAGCGATAAGCAAATACTTTATTAAAATAGATAAATGTTTATATATAAGTTAGTAATGTATTTTTTTCTGAGTTTCAATGTCACTGCTCACAGTTATTCTGGTGAGCAGGTGATTCATAAAACAACATTTATAGATGTAATTGTTATGTTCAATATGGAAATAAAAATACTATCATTATTATATTATGACTAAGTATTGGCCATAAGGTGATTATATTGAATAATATTTATTCCTTCGTTAACAAATGACAAGTAATATTTTGAACCTTAGACATATGAGTTATATTTGGAAATTTATAATAAACAGGTAAATATGGATTATATTTATCCCAGCTGATTTTCAAGCTTATTTTAAAAACAAGTCAATATTAATTCCACAAACAGGAATCCCCCTACGTAAATATAATTTTTTACAGCGACATTAGAAAAAAAAAACTAAATATTACAGTAAAACTACGTATGTTAGATTAATATTATGTAGTTTCCTCTCAACCACGAGCATAATATACGTTTCCTCCTTCGAAAAATATTACCTGAGTTACTTAACAAACAAGATAGGTTAGGTTAGGATAAGTTAGATTAGGTCAGCTTAGATTAGGTTAGGTTAGGTTAAGTTAGATTATGTCATGTTAGATAAATTTAAGTTAGGTTAGGTTTGGTTTGGTTTGGTTAGATTAGGTTAGGTTAGGTTAGGTTGAGTTAGGTTATGTTAGGTTATATTAGGTTAAGTTAGGTGGGTTAGGTTATGTTTGGTAAGTTTAAGTGAGGTGGTGCAATGTAATGATAGTTTAGCTTGGGTAAATAACCTATTATTGTATTGGGTGAATTTTATAGTTTAATGTTTAGAAACGTATAATGAACCTTATATAACGAAAAAACCTTTCATATCTTACCTGAAAGAAATTAAAGCTAACCTAATTTAATTAATGTGATTTGAAATAACCTGACTTAATATATTCTACCTAACCTATTTCGTATTCATGGGATTGATGTTGACAACTAAAAAAAAAGTTAAATTCGTGTTAGAAACATAGAGTACCTATTTATCCTATGACTTTATAATAAATTTATAGTAAATTTAAATTAATGAGCAACTTACCTCTAACTGTGACATTTATACAGCATGGAAGCTCTTAATCGCTTAATAACCTTTATTATACTTATGTAAACTTAGTAACATATATTACAAAGGTAAACTCTGCGACAACCGTTATACTTGGGTTGTAAGTTAATTGTTACTAGGCGCTGTGTAGGCAATTGACATACACGGGGGAAGGAGTCCTGTAGTCATATTGCCTATCCAGCGCCGTCACATCTCGAAAGGGAGACGTGAATAAAAGAACATTTTGACTTTGTTCTATCACGGTGGATTCGGATAACGTTGATGATTTCGCTCATGCACGATTTTTGTGTTGATAAGAGTAATGTAATTTTTATTTCTTTTTAATGATATGCTAGGGGACACCACTGCACTCTTCGCGTGCCAACACCGTCACTCGCTGTGCCTTCGGCCTTGGCATATACATTTTGGACTGCATATATTAGTAATTAAAATGTATTAAGTATAATAATATTATTTAAATTCATTTACAGTAACTCACTCACTGCACTTGATTTGCACTTTATTTATAGTATAAAAATTATAAACAACCTTATTAAAGAGGGCAGAACGTTGTATAAATACTAATGGTGGTTTATTTTAACTCTAAACCTAAACAAACATGTAATTAAAACCATCTTAATAGAAGTAATAAATGTATCTAGTAATACAATGTGTTATAGACATAATATGTTTTGTTAGTCTTTCTTATTTCAAATCATGGGTTGCGTTTTAAAATAAACGCCCTGAACAATATTTTTAATTAATTATTGAGAGTGTATCTTTAAATAACATTAGAGTATGAAATAGGCTCCCTGGTCTTTATATGCCATAATAATTCCAGTAAACTTCGTGTATGAATATCATAGAACAGTTTAAAACGACTAATTTGGTGTTTTTTTTACATAAACCAGTTTTTGTCGAAAGGAATAAATTTGTAAATGAACGTTCATTATTAGTTCTTATCTTTTTTCTTAAGAAGTGTAAATAAAATATTGTGGAAACACTATATACGAGTGTACCATGGAATGTTCTTATGACATATGCTTATGCCATTAAAATAGCTATTCATGATGCTTATGGCCCTTATAAACTAATTGTTAATACCTAGTTGGTAGTTGCTGAGCCAAAGCACTGTTGCTGACGGACTAAACATGTTGAAAACACATAACTGCGTACTAAAATTTCGTTCCCACGTTCTCTTTAAGCTTGATAGACTCTCCTTCTCACCATACACAGATTTATGTGAATGAAGATCCTATCAAAAGGATTACTCAGTGTTTCAGCAAGGCTCCTTAATTTTTCACCAAGGTCCTAAGTGAGTTGCCCTTGTGCAAGTTTTGGCAAGTACTTAAGGAACTCATTATATGTTCAACAAGTTTCTTCAAAGTAGTTTAATCAGGTAAGCCTATTACATGAAAACATGATGTCTCACTTTTGGATAGGTTTACTTTATTAGCTACAGATTTTACAATTATTCTACGGACTGTGCTTACATTTATGTAACAATGAGTAAAGCATAGGTATTTACGTGACATTTTTTAAACTGTTTACGTATGTCAAAGATCAACTCACTATCAATACCACTGTACGTGTACAAGGATGGCAAATATTTCAACATATCGATAGATCGCAACCCAAATATCGATCTAACGATAATCTAAGAGTAAAAGAAAAATGTCGATAGATGGGGTAACCGATATATCGAATTGTAAATGATCTCTCTATTTTTAATCATGCACTAACTCTTATTTCATGTCCGAAAATACACTCATGTTTTGCAATTACTATTTATAATAGCCTACTGAATGTAAAAATTAAATACATTTATCTACACGAAACAAGTTGTGGTCTAGTTGAATTAAAAAATTCAAAATTAAAATAATCATTTCTTTAATTGTTATGTAGGTTCTAAAAAAAATTTAATAACATTTCTATTTTTATTTTTCATATTTTAAAATGTCATTAGACTTCTCTTGCACACTAAAAATTAAACAAATTAATTCACTAAAGCTATTTCCTATACGTTTCAGGTAAACCATTTAAAAATAAAAGTTTGGAAATCAATTTTCCACTTAACCTGACGTAAAAATTAAATAAAGTTACTGTATTATTTCAATGCATGTTTTATACGCATAAGACATAGGGCCTCTTGCTAGCCTAACGATTAGCACTCCTGACTTCAATGCAGGTTGTCGCGGGTTCCAAAGTGGGAAGTCCAACTAAATTTAGCTTGATGGGTTTGGATCGTTGTCCCATAACAATCTTTTAATAGTCTATAAAAAGTGTCACTGGCATTGAAATACACAAAAAAGAGGCAATTATTTTTTTTTTTTTCATCAAGATGATTTTGAGGAGAGAGAAAAACGTCAATATTTAGCGGTATTATATTCGGACCAAAATATCGATATTGCCGATGGAAAAGAAATATCGATACTAATGTATTGATGTATAGTTTCCATTCCTATACATGTATCGGTAGATATGTGACGTATTTTGTTCTAATACTTCTTAATACGTAGTGTAGTTCGCTTAGTGCTTGCCATGTATATATCATTACTATAGTAGTCTGGGGTGTCCTTGAGGTCTAGTAGTAATTATAAATGTTCACAGAGTTGAGAATCAAACTTTTTATTCATTTCTAGATGCTTTTCGTAGATATATGGGCGAATATGAGGGGTAAATGAGTGTGATGAGTGTAGATGAACAGGTGTAGTCATTATTA
Organism: Stictocephala bisonia; assembly: GCA_035578905.1. Lineage (NCBI taxonomy): Eukaryota > Metazoa > Arthropoda > Insecta > Hemiptera > Membracidae > Stictocephala > Stictocephala bisonia. The sequence continues at coordinate 425,923 of JAQJVL010000124.1, forward strand.
CTCGCTGAGTTCGACTAGTTTAGAAAGGACTATTTATTAATAGACCAGCCAGGGCAATTATGGTACCTTCAGCTTTACTTGGAATCCGAACCACGTAGTGTTGGTCTGATTTTCAACTACCTGACAAGTCTGACACTCAGTTCTCTTCCTAAAAAATCTGAACCATGACTACCATCCAACATGGACAACCCAGACTTCTCTAGTAGTATCCACGTCGATGGCAACCATTGAGTGGACGCCTAAATTTAGCTGAGCCTAAACTGAGATCAATAGCAGTGGTTAAGATTCCACGTTAAACTATTACAAAAATAATTTACATTCAGAATGTACATAAAATAAGATCGCTTAAAATATTCATTAAATAATTGAACATAAACCCAACAAACTAATTACTATGAGATTTAAATATGTTATAAACATATTAAATAGATAAATTAATTACTATCAAACAACTGGAGCCTCTCTTAGCCTAGAAGATATCACTGCTACTTTATATGCAGGGTCACAGGTTCACGTTCTGAAAGGTCCACTTATAAATTTGGGATTTGAACTGTTGTACCAAAACTACGTTTACACACTGAAATAAAATTACCTCTGGCGTAGAAAGAATAAAATAACTTAGCCTTTAGAAGTTGTTTAGTCGTTTGAATAAAGCAGTATCCTTTAATCTACAAAAAGATTTTAAAATAAACACATTAATACAAGTCGGGCGAATTAAACGTTCGTAAGCGAATTCACTACATAAGCGTACAGCTAATTGACTAGCGCACAGTTAATTGGTAATTGTCATGACAAAAACTACAGCCCTAACTAACTTCAAAGGATATCAGCGTCTAATTATAACTAATAAATTATTAACTGGATATTGTTCTAATCATTTAACACTTTGTAGTGCATTAGCTTAATAGTTTTTGTAATTGGAATTCTTTATATTCTTAATGACTTTATATTTACATTACATTTTATTTAGAAAAATGTAATTGTTTTAAGTGTTAATTTTCCGAACAATTAGGGGCTTTCGTATTTCACTTTAATGAAACAATTTAACACCCAATTTAAGCATATAATATAATTGATAAATTATACAGTTGAATTGAGGTGCTTTATATTCATTTGAATATTATGATGTATAAGCATGATAATATAAAGAATAAAGTAATGATATTTTTTACACACTTATCATACACTGTACCTTAGAAACTAGTTTTATATGTGTTTTGTAATTACAAGATGCAGCTTTTATTATTTAAATATTCGATTAATAATTAATCAGTTATGTAATCCATGATTAAGTGTAGTAATTAATTATTTGAACATGTATGAAAAATTGTATTTACTGAAAAACATTAATTATTTTAAAATGTATGATTTAATAATTTATATATATTATAAAAAAATAATCACTATACTCTATTATCTTTTATTATTAAACTTTAAATAATAATCTTGTAATTATTTACGATTTTTTACTAAATTTAAACTTGTGTTTTCGGATGATTGTGGAAGGCCTTGCTAAAAAGTTTTATTTATCAGTACAATTTTGGACATTAATAAAATAATGGAAATTATACATAAACATACTTTTCCATAACTAGAATCTATATTTTCAGGTGACAACCGCGTCAGAGTGCTATCTACATTATTTAAAAGATAACCAGATGTTTCGACCATGCTGTGCATCGTTTGGTTATCTTGTAATTAATGTATATTCCTCCTTGACGTGGTTGTCGCCGAAAGATATAGACTCTAGTTATGACACCAGCCGCTGAAGTTTATGCTATAAGATAGTTTGCCTTAATGATCTATAGACCATCAAATTAAGTCACATAAGCATTACAACAGGTGTTTTATTGAACTCCATGAGATTCTGCGAAATTTGTGTTATATGATTAAGCGGTGATATTAAATAGTCATAATTGTATGTGTGCTGTTTATGATTGTGATGTGTGCTGTTTGTGAGTGTGATATGTGCTGTTTGTGAGTGTGATGTGTGCTGTTTGTGAGTGTGATGTGTGCTGTTTATGAGTGTGATGTGTGCTGTTTGTGAGTGTGATGTGTGCTGTTTGTGAGTGTGATGTGTACTGTTTGTGAGTGTGATGTGTGCTGTTTGTGAGTGTGATGTGTGCTGTTTGTGAGTGTGATGTGTGCTGTTTGTGAGTGTGATTTGTGCTGTTTGTGAGTGTGATTTGTGCTCTTTGTGAGTGTGATGTGTGCTGTTTATGAGTGTGATGTGTGCTGTTTGTGAGTGTGATGTGTGCTGTTTGTGAGTGTGATGTGTGCTGTTTGTGAGTTTGATGTGTGCTGTTTGTGAGTGTGATTTGTGCTGTTTGTGAGTGTGATTTTTGCTCTTTGTGAGTGTGATGTGTGCTGTTTATGAGTGTGATGTGTGCTGTTTGTGAGTGTGATGTGTGCTGTTTGTGAGTTTGACGTGTGCTGTTTGTGAGTGTGACGTGTGCTGTTTGTGAGTGTGATGTGTGCTGTTTGTGAGTGTGATGTGTGCTGTTTGTGAGTGTGATGTGTGCTGTTTGTGAGTGTGATGTGTGCTGTTTGTGAGTGTGATGTGTGCTGTTTGTGAGTGTGATGTGTGCCGTTTGTGAGTGTGATGTGTGCTGTTTGTGAGTGTGATGTGTGCTGTTTGTGAGTGTGATGTGTGCTGTTTGTGAGTATGATTTGTGCTGTTTGTGAGTGTGATGTGTGCTGTTTGTGAGTGTGATTTGTGCTCTTTGTGAGTGTGATTTGTGCTCTTTGTGAGTGTGATGTGTGCTGTTTATGAGTGTGATGTGTGCTGTTTGTGAGTGTGATGTGTGCTGTTTGTGAGTGTGATGTGTGCTGTTTATGAGCTCGTTGAGGGCGAATCATTTCTCCAACCTCCTAATTTGGAAATTTATTGCATGATAAGCTAAGAGACCTTCATCGAAAGAACTATAAGAGGTTTTTCTTTTTTTCAGATGTTCCTTCTCTATTTTTATTTCTTGTATATAACTGAACAGTTTGTGTGTTTATAATACAAAATTAAGTGTCTCGAGTTAATAATTAGATAAAATCAAATATCAGGTACTGAGTATAAGTGCTGTTTTGAAACAAAATGCAAATCAATGTATCAATTGAATTAACGTTCTCTTTATGAAAACGGAAAAATGGGGAAATTGTATTTCAGTTAAAAAAAAACTGGATAGGGAATAAAAGGAGTGTTTTCTTAAAGATTTAAATATTTCAACGAAATACTTACAAAAAATAAACCAGACAAAAATGTTAAAGTTTATTCATTCAACAAAGCTCGATGTTTTATGTCGTTATTGATCAAATAAAATGAGGAATATTTTAAACAGAAACACAATTGCTTCCCCCCTCAGCCACCCTCTCAGTTTGTCTGAGCCTTTGAGTTCACATTGACACTTCTTTAGGAATTATTCATATTTCTCTTGAGAAATATTTCTATGTGTTTGACACAAAAATGACCTGATTAAATTTACTTCAAATATTTTTGAAACTTAAAAAGTTTATTAAAATTATTATTATTTAACGTATTTCGATCCACAAATCAAATCGTTCTACGTAATTTCTATACAGCCTTTAGGTTTCTTTACTTTTATTTCAATAAATGTTGCTCCTGAAGAATATATTACTTATTTAAATGAAGAGTATCAAAGAAAACTATCCAATGTAATGTTTTATAATTGGTCTTGCTGGATATCTAATTTAATATATATTAGTTGTGAGAATGGAATGATATAAATGTTATAAAATACATTTTCAAATTTCCATTTCAAATATTTTTCAAAAGTAAGACCCTTTCCAAACCAATCCAAATTTATTAAGATAAAAATAAAATAGATATCACTTGGTTATTTTTTTAATGTCATAAAATCCATATAAATTTTTAAACCAAAATAATTTTGGGGATGGATTTATGCACATATAAATTGTATTATACCTTTTTTTAGGAATATTCAATTTTCAAAACACTATCGTCATACTGATCTTAGTGTATGTCAGAAACCGAAAATTGTGATGTTTTATTAAGTTGCCAATTTACTTAGTTTTTAACATATGTTCTTCTTCTTTATATCTAAATTCCCAATCAGTGTTGTTAGTGAATTGAAATACGCATCGAATAAACAAATCAATGCAAATTGAGGTACACCATTCAGATCTGAAGGTAAAATTGGATTTCCCTACATCACACAGTAGATAGCACCAAAGTAACCAATACAATATCTAGGTTCCTTAAGTAGGCTGGCAATGTATAAAGTAGGTTATGAATTCACGTTTTCCACGTCACTTTGATGCTTTTGCCGGTTGAAGGTATGTCTTACTAGACGACATTTTGCTTTATTACGCATTAAATTTCGACAGTAATTCTGGTGCTCAGTATATTTTCAAAAGTGATACTACTGTTGGAGCTAAAACTATGTGCACCTGAGTTTGAAAGTTGTTTTCTAAGAACTAGAATGTCTACGGAAAATGTCTACTTTTTTTCTCGTTTAATTTTAAGTTGTGACATATTCATTTTGAAATGTTATAACAAGGTTTAATAATTTTTATCCTAGTTGGAACAACAACAAAAAAACCTAATGTTAATTAGTTTTCACTGTATATGAAATTTACACAAATATTACTCAATGACCTGTTATTGTATTGGATTTATATTTTAATACGTTTTCTATAAGTTTCATAAATTTTAGAATTTTAAATTTTCTAAAATATAAGTTGTTATCGATTCCCTGAAATCTTGTTTTCTTTGCTTTTAGAGGTTGTAAAATCCTTGTTGTAATCCTTATGACGTGTATAATTACGATAAATTACTTACAAATATGACAGTTATTTACTGTAACTAAACACGTCGTAAGGATTACAATAAGACAAAGTAATTATTTGTACGATTTCTAGAAGCCAAGAAAACAACGGTTTATGAAATTGATAACAACCTTTTTTTCTCGAAAAGTTGTGATTCTTCAATGTATGAAACTTAAATAAAACATTCTTTCCAACCAGTTATCAAAATATAAATGCGATACATTCACAGGTTTTTTTTAGTAATAACAGTGTTAATTTGATGAATAGTGGTAACTAGTTAAAATGTTGGTACTTTTTTTTGTTTCAACTAGAATAATAATTATTAAAACTTATGGAATTATTTAAATGCATATGGTATAGCGCACAATCATACGAAGAAAACAACGGTCTTCTAGTTCTTAGATAACACCCTCAAACTTGGGTGCGCATAATTTCTGCGCCGACAGTAGTACTTATACTGAAATAATCATAATTTTAAAGATAAAAACGACTACTTTTATTTTACTATCAATTCTAAAATTTCTTATTATATGAATGTGATTTAGGCCTATACACGTTTCTAAAAGGAAGCTTGTTTCTCTTTATATTGTTTTTTTCTATCTTCTTGTTTCAGAAGATACTAAGGGGGTTTATTTTAATAATGTAAGTATTTTTACTCGTGTAAAGGAAGAACATTGAATAACAAATGCGCAAATTCTGAGAATCTTAACAAACAACAACATCGATATAACTCATTTCAGTTACAAAGCCACAGGTGGGCAAGAGACAAATAAACTATGGTCAAGTAAAGTTTGGGGTACAAAACGTAGACCACTTTATTCGGTTGTGTAAAACAACTTGGAATCATGTGTATTGTTTTTCAGCACTCTTCCTACAGTCAGCTTGGTACTCGTAAACTACGGGTAGAGTTATCACATATTTAGTATATCCATAAAAAAACTATTTGTGTGATGCACGATCATTATAAAAACACCAACTACTAACCACAAAAACAAAAATTTCCTACATTCCCGCCAAAGTGACGACCGGAAGGCCGTCATGGAGGCCAAACACCCAAATTTAATTCATTTACATAAAAATTTATTAGTAAATAGAAAGTAAGGAAAGTTAGGTTATGTTTGGTTGTCGGAAAACAAATGATATACTCGTGTTCACCATAAAAATACATGTAAAATAATAAAAAAGGTTTATCAAAAAATAACAATATTTTAAATAGTTGGTTTCTGCACTATAAGATAAGAGACTAGTTTTCGATTTTTCGGCTAAAATCTAGTTTTCCGCTGTTGAAATTAACCTCCTCCAAAAATATAAACTCCTATTTCACCACATTTTCAACAAGAAATCCTATTTTCTGAGATGGGAAGAAAATGCATAGTTACCAATATATTTATCAATTACTATTATTAATAAATATTCAGTTTTTTATAATATTATAATGCACTGAACCTACTAACTAAATATAAGGCTACTTTTAAAAATGTACATATTTTGAGGTCCAAATAATTGGGTTATTTTAAAATACGCCGCCATCATTTCTACTCCTCTGTTATTATATGTACTGGCTATGCAGCCAAATTGCAAAAAATGTTTGTCTCTTAAAACTAAAATAATATGAACATATCATACATTTATATATTTAGACATATATTATGATTAGAAAATATTTAATTCACAATTTAGATTCTTTTACTTTACAACATTTAGCTTGTCATGGACTGTTTAATTTAAGCTAGTTTATGATTGTATTTTAGTTATTTTCTTTACTTTGGCAAATTCAATTTTTTTTTTTTTTACCTTTAATTCATATTTTCTTGTTTTTTGACCTTTTTTGACAACAACTTTTTGTGGTTACTGAGTGAAGCAGATAAAAAAACAGTAAATAATATTGATTGAGATTGAGTTCATTTAAAATATATTTTTAAGTATATTTTGTAAGTATATTTATTCTTAAGACACCGATCATTAAGGTATGGGTTAATATGGATTTCGAAAGAGTGTAATGAGTGTAAATAAGCGAATGTGTAGTTATTGTTAGAAACTAAAGCTGAATACATTTTCTTTAATAAGTGTCATTAATTGATAGCATGATGACAAATTAACAGATGGTGGCTATCAGCTGATCCCTTTAAACATTTGTTTTGACTATGATTAGGGTTGATTTTTAAAAAATGTTTAACTACTGTCAGCGGATAAATTATGTGCATCCGAGTTTGAAGGTTGTTTTCTAAGGAATTAAGAGACCTGTCTCGTAACTATACATGTCATAAGGATTACAACAAGACCAAGTAATTAATTTTAGAACGTCTATAAGCCAAGAAAACAATATCTCAGGGAATTGATAAGAACTGTTTTAATCAAAAAGTAAAAATTCTAAAGTTTATCACACCAATATAAAACATTCTTATCAATCAGGTATTAAAATAAAAAAGCGATACATTACGGGTTTATTTAGCAATGACGGTGTGAATTTTACGTACAGTGAAATCTAGTTAAAATTCCGGTACCTTTTTTGTTCCAACCATAATAAAAATTATAAAACTTTGTAATAGAATATAAAAAGGCACATGTTATAACCTACAATTAAACGTGGTTAACAATGGTGTGATTAGATATTTCGTAGGCTTTTAGTTCCTTAGAAAACAACTTTCAAAAACTCGGTTGCACATAGATTCTGCGCCGACAGTAAAAGGTATTTGACAATCAATGTTTAAAATGAACGTTGAATAACCAGTAAACATTAAATCGATGTAACTGGTTTTTGTTATTTCAGTTGTAGCAGAAGTAATCGTTCCGAACGTAATGCGATTGTCACTATAAACACAAGTCCGATGGTAACAACATTGTTCTGTTAGTCTGCACTGATTGTTTAGTTGCATAAATACAACATAAATAGGATTTACTTCATTGTTATTTTACCATAACAATTTCCATTATTGGTTATAATATGTTTGTCTATTCAAACATACGGTAATTTCATTTATATTAAACTACAGTAACTGTATTATTTTATATCGTCAAATAATGCATATTGGTATATTATTTGTTTATTGAACATTATTAGACAAACGATTACTAACTATTACTAGTAAAAAATTATTAAAGACAATTTTAATGTTCACTAACAATTAATTATTAATGAAACTGTTAGGAATATACCAAGTATTGTTTTAAAGTACTGAATAGCTTACTGTAGTTTATTAAAAAATCTGTAAAATAGGAAAGAGTGATTCTTGTTTATTCTCATTATATTACAATTATTGATAAGAATTACATTTTATAAACAATTACCAGTTTGGTATAAAGCCTTAGGTAAAATATTTATACGTTATAAAACAATATATATTATAAATATAATCTCTGTATTCACCAGCCAGAAGATTTAATATTCTGGAATTTTAATCTCCACGAAGGTCCAAACAATGAACAGTGTAATTGAGTAGACGAGTCCAGTGAATCAGATTTCCCTTTGAATTTACTCATCGGTTGAATTTTATCTGACCCTCCCAAATTAGCTCATAACAATATAAACTATACTAATTACTAATGTGTTAGGTCAAATCATGCCAGGGATTGAAAGTGGAGTGTAGATAAATACTTGTCTAAAATACTCAGTAAACCAGTTATGTTAGGTAAGGGAATTGTAGAAAGGTGTATTGGCAAAATATAAAACGTATACAAACTGTATTATGTCCTTAATTTCCTTAGGACGTAAAGTAAAAAAAAGTATGTTTTAAAGGAGATGTATTAAAATAGTAAGGTAGGGACTATTTCGTCCTTCAAAAAATAATTTTACCTGAAAAGGAAATTCAAAAAACTATTGAGTATTTAGGAAGCGAAGTGATAAAACATTGTGTTGATATGAAATTAATATACGAGTACAGTTGAGGTTAGTATCAATCTATCTGTTGAATATCAGTCCAAGACAGCATTTAAAAGTTGAACATATCCATGAAAATATTAAATTTACAGTGAAATGTTTACTGACACATAAAAAAATAATAACAAAAGTAATAAGTCAAAAATATTCATAATGCCAGCTTATATATGCAGGCAATGTAACTAGTTTTGTTATTTGACGGTACACAATAGTTGCATAAAAATATTTTTCTGATATTTACTATCAACATACAAAATCAATATCACAACAGTAGGTTAGGGGTGGGTGGGTAGGTCACACAACACACAAAAGAATTTTGTGAATCCCTCTGGTCTGAGGAAGGTGAGCGTGGTTCACCGAAATCGATCACCATAATATTTGTGCATTTTGTGCTTGTATTGTAGTATATTTGTGCATTTTGTGCTTATATTGTAATAAATTTGTGTTGTGTGACGTTTACTTGTACTGTATATGTACGAACACGTATTATGCTAATCAAAAAAAATTAAATTAAACTAACTATAATATACAAAACATTTTGTAAACACAATAACAGATACAGGGCGGAAAAAATATGGAAACGCTTTCTCAACAACGTTATTTGTTTCCATAGAAAATTGTATATTTGATTTGTTTTTAATAATTGTGTTCCATAAAGTATAAATTTTGATTATAATAATTTTCTTTACACCGTTAAATAGCGGAGAAATAATATTGTTTAAATTAGTAACTTTGAAATTCAAATGACCGCTACTCTGGAAAGTATAAACTTTTCGGAGTCCGGTTTGCGGCAATTATTTTTTTTTTAATAAACCTTTCATTTGATACCAAACTCGACGTAAGCTTAAGTTGAAGATTTTCGCTCAACTCCTCGTAGGCCGTCCCTCTGAAAAGATTAAATGTCGCTAAAGGCGTCAAAAAGTATGTTCTTTGTAACCATGATTATGTACAATATTTCACATTTACAAGAAGTCATACAAAAGTTGTGAACGTTTTCATATTTTTTTTGTTTTCCACCCTGTATAAAACAAGTGTAACAATTTGTCCTGTATATCAAATTTTTAAATGTTCACTAAACATGCATATTTGATTGAAGACGGGTTGTAAATGTATTTACTTATTTCAATACTTTCACAGGTTAGCGCTCTCATACATTAGCTAAAAGGGTTATAAAACTGACTGTAGAAGCACTCTAGTAAATATGATAGTTTAAGAGGTTGGACTATAAAAAATCTTGTAACTCAGTTTGAGCTGAACTGCTATTGCGACAAATGAAATGGACACCCGTAGTTCCTCTCTTTCTAATAGAAAAATTCCATTTAGAACATTATTTGAGTGTTAGTTTTAATAAATATCAAACCATACTTAAGGTAGTGTGGGTTACATAAATGTTGCTCTTCCAAAGTAAGCTATTATAAGATAAATTTCTAAACAAACAAATTAATTGTTTTCTCTTTGCTTGAAAACAATGTTTTTAGCTAATTATTGATTAATCACTTAAAGATGTTACATTTTCGAATACACAAAAATGCGTACAGCGAAAAATGCGTACACCAGGAATCTTGCGAAATATGCGTACAGAATCAAGTTTTGACAGATGACGAGGGTAACCTATGACGTCACAACAATTAGATAGGCGAAAAATGCGTACAACTTTTAGGGCAAATGGATCTTTTACAACAATTGAATTATATAAATACGTTTACCTCTAAAATAAATATGAATGTCGCTTAGTTTCTTGGAATTGGAGAACCTAACCTAACCTAACCTAACCTAAATTCGATGTACGCATCTTTCATGCCACCGGGGAGAATACTTACTCTCGTCAAATACCACTATTTCCTTCTGTACGCATATTTCGCCGTACGCATTTTTCGATGTACGCATCTTTCGTGACACCACATTTTCAGTATTGCTATAAATTGCTGTTAGTTTTATGTTCGATTAAAAGCAAATGCTCATTGTGTACATTAACGAACATTTTGCAATTTTTATAGTATATCTATAAAAATTTATCAAAAGATAAAATAGATACTGTTTTGTAGGTTCAAGAAGTGATTGCGCTTTGAGAAACCAGTAGAAGTGAGAAGCTTACATCCTATTGGAGCAAAGGCACTGAAAACTTTCGTTCGACAGCATAAGACGCTAACTTAGTACCCACATTACATTCGATAAGTTCTCTCGTTCGATGGTCATTGGCCTAATTTATATCTGCAACTTACAAGATTACAGAAGCCGTAAGGAAACGAACTTTGTTTCTTTCCTCTTGGTGGTTAAACATAGTCAACATGAATACTAAAAAATCTAAATGAGGATGAAATAAATTACTTGGAAAACATCGTTATTTGGTACCCATGGGAGTTTATCTAAGTAAATACATGTGACATCATATTTGACGCACATAGGAGGCTGGTGGCACTCCCACTTAACCAAACGTTGGTGAAAAAATGACTTGAAAAGTAAAATAAGCCATTGTTATTATATTCCACTAAAATAATTGTGAGCAGTTTGAAAAAATATACACGCCTTTAGATTTCTCTTCTTTTCAGCGATATGATTGATGAAAAGAATGATAGAGTTGATATATCTAGCTCACCCGTTTCCATTTACAGAATTCAATTCTATCACAAATCGGTTTTCCTGCTACATGACGGATCGGCATTGACAGCGGATATATTGTTTTGGACCTTTGTATTCCAATGAAAGGGCGCAGTTCACCAACCACACTTTGCTTCCATATCTTTCCGCGTTTATACAATGTGATTGAACTGTTCTTTGTTTCAGAAATACGATAACAGTGGTAAAATGATGGTTTGGACAGTTTTCACTTTATCGTAGATTTTATTTAAGGGTGTTATAAATAATGTTTTTTTTTAATTTTTCAATTTGACTCAGAAAAAAATGTTAAAAATAAATAGAATTATAATCATACTATTATGTATTTAGAATCTCCAGATGCAAGAAAAGTCCTGATCCCTGTATTCTTCTTTGCTTGGAATACTAAATGTGAGTGGTACTTAAGTTTGGCTTTCACCGAATATTCCTGCCCTTTGATGTGTGGAAAATACCGACACCACGCGAGAAACTACAAACATTGATGTCTGCTGCTTTCCAAATAGACGTACACCCATGTACACTATTTACTTGCTTTTAATTAACTCCCGACTTGACTCGAGCGTGATTAAGTGCCGCTTGAGTGAAGCTGTGTTGTGCAGTGTTGCCAATTCCACAACAATTTATTTAAAAAATTGCTGACATAACAAGTAAACTCACATACAAATTCACATATTTAAACAAGAAATTAATTATACAGTTACTATAAAGAACTTAAACATGACATCTATGTAACGCATTAAGGTGATGCTACAGTTACGGCTGACTAATATCATCACGACATTGATCATAGGACTAAAAAAGTCCTCGTAGTTCCAGCACGTGCTATAAGAGTGCTCTGAAGTCAAGTCGGAAGATTCGTTATATAACCGTAATTTGCGAGTGATTGTTCTCTTCATATCTGGAGTTAACACTACGAATATGTTTTGTTACCTACGAGTCCCGTTAAGTCGATTTGCGTGTTCATAAAATTAGTTCTGACTCACAGGTAGTGTCAGTGGTCTTCGTCTCTCTAACCGTGTTAGGTTAAGAAGGATATAACTATTTTTCGTCTCCTCCAGTACACAAAAATGCTAACTGTACGCAGAGAAATCGTCAAAGCGCTTATTTGTGACAGTTCACCGTTAGATAGCCACACAAGCGCGCGTTTACAGCTATTATATTGCCTTGTGATACCAGTTTGTTTATATTGTCAATGCAAAACCCTATGTATGCAATAAAATAAACAATAGTTTAATCAAATCTTGGTAGTTGGATTTCATCTAACAATGTAGACAAATATAACTGGACTTTTATATGAAATAATTTAGTTCACAAACTTAGTTTATATATATAATTAGTTATATAATTTTAGGACTTAAATTATACCCTTTTTTAATAAAAGTCAAATAGTTTTGATTAATATTAACTCGGCTAATATTCAAGGTATATTATGGACTTGATAGTCAAAAACAATTGAACTTGCATTCATCATATTATAATTCTCTTTCCATACACATCACATTATCTTTCAGCATTATTACCTCCACCACTCATAATAACAATATATGTTATTTAATATAACATATACAAAAATAAATATATCATCTGTATAAAGTAAGTAGACAAAACTATATTGAGGTAATTCCGTAGCTATAAATAGACGTAATGACGAATAAACTGGACCTAATGATGCATTCTAGTAAAATGTTTCCATCTTTAAAGTTCCACTATGACTTCAAAGTATATAACAGAACGTCATCATTAAAACTGCGATATTTTACTGTCAGATTAATGTAGATATATCAAGAAACATTAAAGCTGAGTCGTTATTGGCTAAATTTACCTACAAATATGTTAATTTTGGTAAAGCTTAATGGAAAATGGCATTTTGAATCGTTATATTCCATTGTTAAAAGCAATTTAAGCTCACTTAATCCTCTTTTAATACTTACTGAGCTGGATTTTAAACAATCGTTTGAATTAAGAGGAAAAATGTGTTATGTTTATTTTTATAAAAGTAATTCTATAAAACTGTAGGATGCAAAATAGTAATTAAGAGGAGAAGTGGATTAAGTTATAATACATATCAGTAATAAATTATTATTAATATTCAATAGTTATTAATTATTCAAGTGTTTAACTACAAGAATCCAATTTTGTTTTAATATACATTTAAAGTACTTTATCGTCTAATTACTTATAATTAATTGCATCAAATTGTTAACAACAAACTTTCTTCTTTCTCAGTCTTACAAACAACAACTTATTTGTTTGCAAAAATAACTGGGAGCATTCATAAAGAGATAAAGTCACAAAGTACTAGACTTCCAGAATAATTTCTCATGTTACCTTTGAACTTAAAACATATATGGTATGAAGAAAATGTATTTTTTACAGATAACCATACACATTTTTTATCTCTATGTAATAGAATGACATGTTATTTCCCGAAGTTAGTGGACTGTCCGCTAAGCTGCGCGTCTATTGTGGACTGAGCGTAGTTCTCAGATCGTGCAAGTCTACAGAGGTTCAAAATTTGCTCTCTACCGTTCATTACGGCAACTCTGCAAGCAAGTTACCTACATTTAAATTGTATGTGTCAGGGAAATGAGCGCAGTTTCCCCTATACCATAATTAAACTGTGTATTGTTACATATCTGTGAAATGTTCTTTGACAAATAAAACTTAAATATATTCTCCGAACAATAAATATTTCTTGTTTTCCTTTTTATAGTTCTATCGGTGTTGTTTATGTATATTACATCTCTGACATGCAATGATTATAGGAGATTATTTTACATTGATTGTAATTGTACTAATTGAACTAATTAGCCTTCTATTTTTTACCAATAGTTGAGGTTCTTTAGGTTTGTTAAATTTTATCAGGTGTAGACAGATGAAAAAATTGATTAGGTTATTTTGCCAAAAGTAGAAAGTATTCAAGAAAATGCATTGCCTTTCAAATGTCAAAAAATCGTTGGTTTTCTACATATAAATTTAATATAATGATAACCTCGGTCGTAATAGAAATGTTTTGCATATTTCATGTTTCATGAATGTGTAATCTTTCACTCCAATACTTTAACATGTTTAGTTTAAAGTTAAATAAAATACACGCTGAATTATTTTCTATGTTTATTTGCATGTCAGATGTAATCATATAATATATTGGTGTTGTTTATTTTTTAAATTCTTAGTTGTATTTTTAAAAACTTTAATATACAACTACATTATTTAGATATAAAAAATTAAATGGTTAGATGTTGTATTAATGATATTTCAAAAACAAACAAAATTTACGTTTTCCACCACACTGATTCGTTTACACAATTTAAATCAACCTTTGTTCAGTATTCATTTAGTAACTTGAAACAAATTGTATGGGAAGTGTACACAAAGATCAACTTAATCTCAGTTGGGCAAGCTCTAACAAAGCAAGGATGATTCAAGAAAGCTTGTAAAATAAATGGAGCATATGATCAAATAAGTTTCCAAGTGGAGTTTTACCCTACCAAAGCAACAAAAAAGAACGTTGTGTCCGAGACATTTTATTAATTTTTCTCTCGAACTAATGAAACGCATCAAACTATACTAGAACTTCTTGTCCTTAATTTATTATTGATTAAGAACTAAAGTAATGTTGTAAAAGTATTATTGAAATATATAATTAAATGTTCATTGATTCATTTATTTAATTGTTATAAATATGTTATTTTAAGATTAATTTTTTTTCAATTGAGTAGAATTGAATTATAGTTTTAGTAAGTTTAAAGATATAAAGATATTATAAATCCCAAGTCGAAGTTTTAAGCGGCTAGTGTCAAGTAAAGCTTCTAGTAATGACCGCGTCAAGGTGTTATTTACAATATTCACATCACCATAATGAGAATTGGCATCAACCACTGATACTGCCACGTCACAGTATTTTCAAAACCTTTGGTAACGTAAATATTGTAAATAAGACCTTGACGCGGTCGTTACTGGAAGCTTTAGTTGTAAGATCTTATCGGTAAGTCGGAAACATCAATATTTAAGCTCTAGTACATCACTATTAAAAGAAACATGATAAATATTTAGATTTTTTTATATTTTTTGGCTGTTTTTGTATATTTTATTTATTTTATACATCCCTACCTCAGCGCACTTAGTGACATTTCAGTGTGGCTCTAACGGAGGCGTGCATACTCGTCCTAGTGCAGTCTCATATAATATTTGTTTTATTGATTTGAAGTAAAAATAGCTTATGTCAGTAGTTATTTGCACCCTACACCCAGTTATTGGCACGTATATTAACTAGTTATTGGCAACCATATGTTTGCAATATTTGAGCTGTTACTTATCACTAATCATACATAGGCTATCTGCCTGTGTATATAAAAGGCTTACTAAATTTAAAACTAAAAAATGATAGTGCTAATAATTAGTGTGTGCCAATAATAACTGGCTTCACCCTACTTGGCATGCCAATGATAAAAGTAATCGGCAGTGCCAACTAGAATTACGTCAACAGATCCAGTTATTGGCATGCCGATAATACCAGCTATTGGCACTGCCAGTTAGGTGCCAATAACTGAAAATAAACACAAATCAGAATCAGTTGTTGGCGCCCCCTTTGACTCATAATTTGCAGCTAAAGACACAAAATCTTTAAGGTTATGTGAACAATAGTACTTAGTGCATCTATAAATAACATTCCACATACAAAAGTATTTACAGAGGGTGAGTAAACTGGAGTACAATGGTTCAATTGACTTATGATTTTGCTAAGAAATTAAGCTAAATTTCTTCTACTATGACATATTTTTCTTATAACTTTATAACATCCGGAACAGAAGTTTTTACTGCACTAAAACAGACTGCAAGTGATAGGTCATAGACTAATGAAAAATCAGTCATGTTTTGGGGATTTTAGATGAATTTGTTTATTCACAGCAATACTTTTTAAAAGAGGGTGACAATAATACCTGCCTTTACCCTACTTTTCAACACTAGTGTACAGTTATAATACAAAATTAAACAAACTAACCGTGCAAGTATTTAGATATTAAAAATAATTATAAATTATTTGTATATTCAAATGATTATACCCACAAAAATATGATTATACTCGCCATCAAGTTCTGTATTGGTGAGACCAATATGTATGGTGATTGTTAAATAAATAAATAAGTTTGTCTAGTTTTCAAAGTTACTTAAGTTCTATAGTATTATGCATTTGACTTGACAAACATTTCTTACATATAGTTCAATCTGATAAAACGTAATTAATCACACTGTTTTTAACTCACTAATATATGTAAGTAAATATTAACTTGAATTTTTTAACGTAAAGAAAATGTGTCTAAATGTTATTAATAAAGTTTCAATGGCAAGTTACCATCCAGTTTTTTACGATACTTCATATGCAAACTTTCAAAACTAGCTTATCTATATGCTACGTGTATCTTGTAAACTTGTTATATAAACGTTGCTTCCGATCAGAGCTTTAGAATAACCTCGTTTATCTAGAAGAATGCAGACGTTTATTTCTTGTTATTTTAGTTCTTTTTCTTATTTCTAAAATATTATCTGCTGTTAAAATATGCTAATGTACTCTATGCCCAACACATTGTCACTCAGCTTTTGGATATGTATCCAAAGACCTCTGGAGAAATAATTTTGGATGCCTCTGCTTCTGTTGACAACCCAAAGGAAGCATTATCGTTTATAATTGCACTGTCTCCAAGTAATCGATATTTGTGATCACCCACTATAATGAAATTATATTTCAATTGACTTTAGTCAAACTAGATTATAATTCAAACCTATAATTATATACAAACATTTTAGACGCCAAAACTACTAAATTTACTAATTCATTTAAACGTTTTCTAGTAATAATCTATATATAATTATTTAGAGCTAATTTCAAAACATATGAAACCAGCGTGAACAAAATTATTTATAAATATTATTTTTCTATATATTTTAAAATATAGCCCTTTCTTAGATATCTGTTACGAAATCCAAAACAGGTCTTGTGTTAATTGGACCTTCAAATGTAAAAAACTATAACCATTCATGATGGTACTAGTTTTACATTTGAATACTATATACTGTGAATTATTGGGTTAGACAATCTACAGTACATCTGAAGGTAGAACGTTAAAAATTTACACATATAAGTAGAGGCCCCTATACGTTTCACGTGCCAACCTCACCGGTCGCTACGAATATATCACCATCCGCCTTCAGACTCGGCCTGTGACTACGTTAAATTTAGTTGGTGACCTGTGCTATACTTAGTATCCTTTTTTTAGCAGCAGTTTTTTTACTTGTTTTATTTTTTATGGACATTAGCGAAGATCCTCAGTTATTTTTTACATTTTTATTTTTACCCTCTTGGTGATAAGCTTTATAATGAATTATGTCAAGCTATTTTACCTCTTCCTAGCTTAAGAAATTTAATGGAGACCAAGTTACTTACGGATTCAAACATATACTTTAAGGTGGAGAAAAAAATATAGGGAAACACTTTCACAACAACGTTATTTTTTCATGGATAATTTTTTATTTTAATTTTTTTTATAATTGTGTTCCATAAAGTATAATTTTTGATTAGAATAATTTACTTCAGCCGTTAAATAGCAGAAAAATAATATTGTTCAAATTAGTTACTTTGAAATTCAAATGACGGCTACTCTAGAAAGGATAAACCTTTTGAAGTCCAGTTTGTGGCAATTAATTTCTCTTGAATAGACTTTCCATTTTCCAAACTCGACCTAAGCTTAAGTTTAAGATTTCCGTTCAACTCCTCCCGGGCCGTCCCCCTGAAAAGATGAAATGTTGCTAATGGCATAAAATAGTATGTTCTTTGTAACCATTATCATGTACAAGATTTCACTTTTACAATTGAAGTCATACAAAAGTTGTGAAAGCGTTTCTATTTTTGTTCCACCTTACATAGTGGAAATACAGTTGTGTGTTTTAACAGTTATATGTTTTAGTAAAAGTATACCAGTACTGTATACGTTTAAAATTATAGTACAAACTTAAAATAACAAACAAATTTTAATTTGCTTTGCATTAATTAAGTATGCTTAGTAATATAACATTAAATGTTTTATAAAATATTTTATATAATGTATTCCATGCTTTTAGCAATTCATATAAAAGCTATTTCAGGATTGCATTATTCATGAGATGACAGAAAAAACTGTCTTGAGTTTATGCATTTAATAGTATTATTAATCTACATGAAAACTCAGTAATAATAAAAGATAATTATTTACTTGAAGTTGTTCCACTGAATAAATTAAAGATCTACTTTTAATTCTCGGTTAGAGAATCATAGTAACAACAAGAATACTTCTCAGTTCTCCTTGATTGTTGATTAAGTGAACATGAACTGAGTCGTGTGTACAAGGTTAATGTTAATGAATTAATGTTAATGTAGACAACTGTTTGATAATAACCGTGACTCACTATGCTCTAAAAATTTTGTAAAAGATACTTAATTTTTTTTTTTTTAATTGTCTTAAATTGTAAATTGATAACAAAGATTATTTAGACATTTCGTTATCAACGATAATACCATTTTACCAAATATAATGAACATATATTCTGTAAACATTGTTATTGCAAGTACTTATCTTCTTTTTCATTATTTTTAACCATGGATTAAGCAGGTTAATTGGTTCCTGTTATCATCATTGTGAATTACAGAAACGAAGACAAATATTTTTTTTTAGTGGTGAAAGGTATATAGCCAAGGAAGGGCTCTTTTCTTTACCAGTAAAACATATTGTAATGGAGTTTTATTTAAATTATTATTTTTAACTTTGTGCAATTTTTAGTTAATAAAAACTATTATATAATCCCGTATACATTTATGGACGCTTTATTGCTAAGCTTTGTTACCTTAGAAAGAGATATTACAAAACTTTTATTCACATACAGTATCTATCATATATATTAAAAAATGGTTTTTAAATAATGTTTTTACCTATATTAAGTGTATTTTGCATAGAAAGTCGGTTATAATTATAGACAAAGATATGTTTGTTATTTTAATTACTGTTTCGTAAAATACTATTATGTTTAAAAATATAATCATTATAGATTAAAAAAATACGGACTCTCAAATAATACTGAAGGAAATCAACTAGATTTTTCTACGTGCCCTATTTAAAAAAAATCTAAACGTTAATTTCATAGTGGCAATTTTAATTAATTCCTCTTTAACTGAAAACAAGCCAGAGCGAGGTAAAGCTGTAAATTTGGTAGTAATAATCGTATTATGTATTAAAAAAACATCAGTCGCAATTCATTTCTAAAGCGAACAGCATGTCACTATGGGGTGAAAAGAAAGAACGCCTTAAGGTGGTTGTATTGTTAATACAAGCCAAAAGAGCCGCTCCATTAGGGAAATCGATTTTTCTCTCCAAAAGAGAGCAATGCTTTCTGTAGCTGCCAGAGTCACTGGCTTTTGTGTAATGTATAAAGTTCACATTGCTATACTCACTGCATATGCTTTCTGAATTGTGAAATGTTTCATGAATTTACTCACGTTCTTTTATAAAATTATAACTTTTATATTTTTAATATCAAATATTTCTTACAATATTCTCTTGTCAATAATATTTTTAATTTCAATATCTGAACAGCTACCTGTATTAATTTTCCCCTGTTTACTGACTACGTAAATAAAGTTAAAATTCGTTAAGGATTTTAACGATTTTAACATTAACATAACATTAATAACATAACAATAACATTAACATAACATTAATAACATAACAATAACATTAACATAACATTACATTAACATAACATAACATTAACATAACATTAATAACATAACAATAACATTAATATTGTATAATACTAAATTATACAATATTATTACTAAAACAATTTATTTCTTTTTAAATAATTTGGTGTGAGGAAGTTAAAGATTGTTTAAAGGAAGTGATCATCATAATATTTTAGTGTTTTGTCCTTATACAGGAGTACATTTTTCTTTATGTCTATATAAAAAAACACGAATTTGAAAAAAATTTCAATTAGGACACATATTATGAATTTTATCTTGTTATCTACCAATTTTTTCAAGCTTTAGATAGATCGTCTTTATTCATCTACTAGGAGACACCTGCAAGCTTCTCGTGCCAACCCCGTCACTCGCTAGCTCACGAGGAGAAGCACGGCCTACGGTCTCGGTTGGGAACTCGGCCTACAGCATCGCCAAGACACTCTGTTAGAAAGCCCTCGGCCAGCGGCCTCGTGGGAAATCTCGGTCTACGGCCTCCCCAAGACACTGTTCTACAGCCTCAATAATTGAATTATTGAATTATTGAAATAATTCAATTATTGAATCTCGGCGTACGGCAAGACACTTTGCCTGTATGACAATGAATTTTGGTTTTGGAGCAGTTGAGCCCATAAACATAATGTTATCTAAAATATGATTTATGTTTAAAATCAAGGGAATAATATCTTTAATTTGAAACCCAACTTAGGTGTTTTATTTTAGTATTACACTTTTTTGTTTCCTAATTTTGTAGGGGCATATACCTCTTACTATTTTCAGTTTTCTAAATCTGATGGTATATTTGGATTCAAGATCAAAATGTTATATCATATTAGGATTAATAACATCAGTTTTGAAAATCTTACATTTACAAAGATTGTGTTTTTGGGCCCCGATACCTCGAATATGTGAGATTCTTAAGCTGAAATTTATATATAAGGTGCACATGTATTACGCGTGCACATGTAAATTTTGGGAATTACGCTTGATTAATTTCTTTGGTAGATGAAAATACTAATTTTTTTCAAAGTAACATATTCCACATTGCGAATGGTCTTGGGTTGGGATGAATATTATTGTAGACAAATATGTCCTTACATGTTTTTTAATAGTGAGATGTCAGTCGTCAAGATAGTTAAAAAATTTTAGATTGCCTTTTTATAACCTTAAGTCATTTGTTCATCAGGAAGGCCATTCATTAATAGCTTAATAGAATTAAGGGACCTACAGTTTAGCATGGAATCCGACCCACGTTGTATTGGTCTGATGTAAAAGAAAAAGACAAGCCTGCTCCCAATTTTCTCGCCTGTACAATGAATTAAACCTGGTGTCCATCCCCTATTGACCCCCCTCACTTCTCCAGTAATATCCTCATCGATGGTAACCATTGAGCGGAAATTTTGTCACCATTAAGAGTACAGATCATAGATTTTATCGTTTACAATTCCTACTGTACTTCGCCCTAAGTAACTGGATTTACAGCACTGCCCCATAGTGCCCGCAATACTATTTTACCTTATGAGCTCACTTTTAATACTACTGTATGTTAGATCCATAACTTAAAAAAAAGCTTCGTATACCGATTATATGACTAACATTTTGTGTATATGTTTAACAAATATAGGATAATCGTTGAACAATAAGTGTATAAATAAATGATTGTTGAATAACTTTAAAATACATGTATATATTGGAATAATTATTAATTGAGTTTGAACATAAGATATTCAATTTACTAATTTCAAATTCGTACTAGTTTCAATATTGTGCCAAATAAAGTGAATATTATTTATGGACCATTCGCAGAACTAGAAAAGTAAATTAACATGTTTAAATCAATTTTAAAGAAATTGTGTTATGGGATTATTGGATCCATAACAGTAGTCTAAAATACATCATAAATCAAAAACAATTATTAAACGAAGTAAATTAGTAGAACTTAAAAACGGAATTATTGTTGCACTGTAATGGCACATAGAGTGTATTCTACGTCCCAGATCCCCGGGAGGTTTCTACGAAAAAGATATTTTTTGCAGTATTTTAACAACTTTTCAATATTTATGAAGAATACGATAATGGCTTTTTAAATTGTCTAAATGAAAGTCGATATATTGAATATTTTTTTTAAGACTAGGCCTACTTAGCAACTGATACATCAACCCTCATAGTGCCATAGGTACAGATTTGTTATGATCAGTTAGCGATGGAGATGGCTGTTCAGTCAGCCACAGTATCAATCTAGTGGAAAATGTGGGTAAATGCAAGCAGCTTGTGGGACTTAGAAAATAAGAAATTGGAGTGCTGTAAATATTTACACTAGAAATATTCACACCTTCACTAACAACAAACGGTGTTGAAAGCATCAATAACGATTAATGATATTATCGGCTATTTTCCACGTCGGCACTAGTGGCATGGTGCTGTACTTTGCTAGTTGCACCCAGCTACTTAGTTACAACGTGTTGTGGAGATTGTATACGGAAGAAAACTGAGTATCAGGCTTAACAATTAGCTGGATATCAGACTAATTCTACGTGGTTCGGATCCCACAAAGCTATGGGTACCTAAATTGACCTGACTATTGGTCTATCAATATATGGAGTTTTCTAAGGAACAGTCATTCTCAGTTAATAACAATGACTACACTCATTCACTCCTTATAATTTAAGTCAATCCCGTAAATAATTGTCAATCTCTAAGATCAGTGCTTTAATAATGAACAATTTTGAAATTAGAATCAAAATGTTGGACGTATTTTGAATTTACCAATTACGTACATTCGTAATATTATACTGAAAGAATTTATGAACCATCAGGAAAGCAATAAGTCAATATGTCAGACGTAATATAAGCTTTTATGAGAAACAGTTAAAAAGCAGATTCATTAAGACAATTAAGCCCCAATAAAACTATCATAAAAGAACATTGAAGACGAGAGATAAACCTCCTCCGGACCGTAAATATCTCTACTCAAGTTGTTTATGTTTGTGAAGCTCGAGACAGCAGAAAAGAAGCTCTCTCTCACTTTACGTCCCAACTTTATGGTTGACATCAGATAAAAGAACGGGTTTTCCAATTTCTTAAACTATCGTTAAAAAAGGCAACAAAGAAATATTTTTCAAAAGTTTATCATAAACTAAATAACTACCAACTGGACAGCATTCTTTTAACCACACATGAAATATAAGTAGGTACCAATACTTAAATTTAAAAAAGGAGTTTTGATTGTGATAAGCTTGAAATTAAGTAAAAATTCCATCGAGAAAACGTATGAATATTTGTGGCAAATTATTTTTTGTATTATAAATAAAGAATCAACTATGTCTTTTTAGGTTGGGTTTTATTTGGTTAGGTTATGTTTAGTTAGATTATAGAATGTTTTCATTGAGTAAAGTTTAAAATGGAATGAAAATGCCAAAAAGAAAATCTTTGTCAGTGCTTAGGATTGTTCTAGTTTTTTTTAATTACTAATTAAGTATTCCATTATTCTGACAATTTTTTTTATAACAATGATTATACTACTATAGATAGACCGATTAAATTGCGACCTACTGAAAGCACTGGTGTAAGAGAGACGAACTGAGTGGTGGAAGTGAAAGAGAGAACTACTCTTCCCCAGCGTGTCACTCAATTTAATGTTGTCAACTACTAGTAGGTAGATGGTATGCCATGTGCTAGCAGCGCAGCAGCAAGGACTGTTCACTACGTCATCAGCTGCTGTTACTATTGGTTGGTTTGATCAACACTATCGAATTAAGCTTAGAAAGATTAAATTAAATTATTATTTTATTATCAAAATAAAAATTAATAATAATAACAGGACAATTAATAATAATGTAAACAATAAATTGCAATAAGAAAAACTTGTACAGTTTATCAGTTATTTTCTACAACTGGAGACTGCGAAAGATGAAAATTGATACGTGCTTGAAGGCGAAAGTTAGTCAAGCCCATGATGGACAATGACGGAACGGTGGGATGTTTCCCCTTCGCCGTTGAACCCCATGTTTGAGCTAAATATGACAGCCAGCACACAAACTGTCTGGCCCAATTTTAATTATTAAATTCATAGAATACAGCATGAATAAACTATTTCAAAATCAATTATAAAGCAAATTAAATAATTTTTCATGTAAGAAAATATACTGTGGAATTGTGATTCTACGTCAATGGGATGTTGAGTTCTATTACGTATAGCTCACATATATTTGTAGCACAAATATTCTTAAAATATACTGTGGAATTGTGATTCTACGTCAATGGGATGTTGAGTTCTATTACGTATAGCTCACATATATTTGTAGCACAAATAGTTTTAAAATAAAAACCTTAGCACAAAACAACAACAAATCTATGATATGGAAGAAAGGGAAGGTTCACTGCTAGGTATAATATTACTTTTACTCCAGAGTGAAAGCCACAGGTGGTTGAGGCAGGTGTAAAATTACGATCGCATGATATTAAAGGCTGGTTGTGTATCGAGGGTATAAGAGGGAAGGGTTGTTATTTAAGAGGTGAATTCTTTCATACGATCTATATACATTACTTCTTTGTTTAAAACAGCTGGAAAGTATAAACTAAAATATATAAAACTGCCAATAAAGATTTAATCCAAACAAAATCATATACGCTTATCAAAGCCTTAAAAATAAGTAATATTTGCAGTGCATGTGTGCAAACGTAAGGACTTGCGTGCGTAGGAAGTGCGTGAGGGCGTGCGTAAGGGTGTGCGTGTGTATAATAGAAGCGTGTAAAAATGGCTTATATTTCCTCCAGCCTTGATTTATTTTCACCCTTCCTCGTTTATCTTTTTTAATGTATCTATAGAAAGTTATTGTTAACTAACATTTTCCGTTCCATTCATTAACGATCATAAACTATCCATCGTTTAAAACATGATAATATATTATTGTATAACTATTGCTCAATAGAGTTATTAAAAAACAGTGTGACTGTGACAGCTGAATTTTTTTAATGTGATTTTACCACACTTGGGACTGAACAGTACAACTTAACCACTTTATAAATGCAATATTATTACTGTCTTTAAAACGTTGTGAATTTGCTTTCATAATAAAAAAAATAGTTTACACGTAAGAATTACTAAATGTTTAACTATATAGTAAACACACTACGTATTAATTACTGTACTACGTAAAATTTAAGAATTAAATAAACACTACTAGGGGACACCCCTGCACGCATCGTGTGCCAACCCCGTCGGCCTCGGCATGTAACTTTTGATATTTTTGATATAAAACTTTTTTTAATTAAATAAATATTAAACATAAACTTATGATTTTGCTTATCAAAGTGCAAGTATGTGACAAGAACATGCAGTGAACATTTCAAGTCTCTAGGTATAATACTTCCTGAGAAAAGGGTACATAAGTAATAAAAATACTTGTTTTCAGGAACGCCTATTCAGTAAATACATGGATAATTTATACAGCAAAAACTAAATTTACATGTATTAAAACATTCCTGCTTCATAGTCTTTACTATGAAGCAATCACTGCTTTCAGTTTTTAATAGCAACTGCCAACTTGACAAAATAAAATAATGGAAAGTTTATATTATTATACTACTATATAAATATTTGCATACAAATTTCAACAGTGCTACCAAAGCAAAGAGGGAAATCGTTGCATATCTCCTAGGTATGATAAGATTGCAACACATATTTTGCATTGTTATAACTATGGAAACTAAATAAATGATATATCATTTTTTTCACAAGAAAATGGAGTTTCATAAAATGTAAAAAAGTAAAAATGAAAAAAAAATATTTATCAGTACAATGTTCCCTTAACATTTGTTTATGCCACCAGCTGGTCAATTAAAATTAATCTCCAGAGGAATAATATTGCAACTTTGACGCCGTGCAGAACAAAAGCCTATGATAATTTTAAAAAAAAACCAACTCCGTTATGACTTATAAATCAAAATTATCTTTGGTTGAATAAAAAATGCATAAATATCAGTAAAAAGTTCATAAAGTGAGTAAACTAAATTACCTGATTGCTTTAATATATAGGAAGATATCAAAAGAAATAATTTTAAAATTGTTAATAATTACAAAAAAAATATTGCTGTTAGGCATTTCGCCTACAATGGAGGCATCCTCAGACATTAACAAAAATGTATCTTTAAAATATCTGTATGTTTTACAAAACTAAATAGTTTAACTGTTTAAACATGTGTCAAATTTTAAAGTAATCAAACTAAAATGTGTATATATAAATATCAATAATAGTTTTTAGTTAAATTTTACTATAAACGGATAATTTTAGTGAGAGGAGGTTATTTATTTATTAATAATCTATTATACTTTTAATTCTAGACACACCACGAAATGATGTTTACAAAAAGCATAATACTCTGAAACAAGATTCCTATCCGAACATAACAATTCAGTTAACATAATATTCCTATCCGAACATAACAATTCAGTTAACATAATATTCCTATCCGAACATAACAATTCAGTTAACATAATATTCCTATCCGAACATAACAATTCAGTTAACATAATATTCCTATCCGAACATAACAATTCAGTTAACATAATATTCCTATCCGAACATAACTATTCAGTTAACATAATATTCCTATCCGAACATAACTATTCAGTTAAAATAATATTCCTATCCGAACATAACAATTCAGTTAACATAATATTCCTATCCGAACATAACTATTCAGTTAACATAATATTCCTATCCGAACATAACTATTCAGTTAACATAATATTCCTATCCGAACATAACTATTCAGTTAACATAATATTCCTATCCGAACATAACTATTCAGTTAACATAATATTCCTATCCGAACATAACAATTTAGTTAACATAATATTCCTATCCGAACATAACAATTCAGTTAACATAATATTCCTATCCGAACATAACAATTCAGTTAACATAATATTCCTATCCGAACATAACTATTCAGTTAAAATAATATTCCTATCCGAACATAACAATTCAGTTAACATAATATTCCTATCCGAACATAACTATTCAGTTAACATAATATTCCTATCCGAACATAACTATTCAGTTAACATAATATTCCTATCCGAACATAACTATTCAGTTAACATAATATTCCTATCCGAACATAACAATTCAGTTAACATAATATTCCTATCCGAACATAACTATTCAGTTAACATAATATTCCTATCCGAACATAACAATTCAGTTAACATAATATTCCTATCCGAACATAACAATTCAGTTAACATAATATTCCTATCCGAACATAACAATTCAGTTAACATAATATTCCTATCCGAACATAACTATTCAGTTAACATAATATTTCTTCAGTTTAGCCATTAGTAAAACCACACTAGCAGTGATGGAAGCCCTGCTCTTTTTTAACGGAAAATCGATTTTACAAATGGAGAACGATTCAAGTAGGTCGTTTGCCCTAAATTAACAATACAACCGAGCCACTCACTCTCCCTTTCATCCACCTTTCACCCCTGGGTGATGTAAAATGTACAACGGGGATGTTTTAAGCAGAACTTTCTGTGCCATTTATTTATTTACAGTACTGTTTTAATTGGAAAACAATTTTATGCGTTTTTTATACAATATAACAAGACCTAAAACATTTTTTTGGCAAAAATGGTTGCGAGGCCTAAAATGTTTTTAAGGGGTTGCGATGTGGAGACATGTTCTGGGCCATGTAAATTTCTCTCTGGGGTGAGAAAGGTCACTTCCTGTTTCTCGGCCAATCCAGAAGCTGATAGACAGTGCGATAATCTGTAGTGGCAGATTATATACACAGAAAAGTGAGTGAGGCCATTCTAATTTACATTTTTGGAATCTTCTGGATTTCAATGGCACCTATAAAAAATACACCCATGGACCGACTGGCCAGTGTTTCAGTGTAAGTTTTACTGTCTGGAGTGGGTGTTTATTTGTATCAGTAAATTGGTAAGATACATAATACTATCACACTTAATTTTAGAACCATGTTTCGGAGCCCAATCAAAAATATACTAATTGATTTGTTTGCAGATTATAAAAGTATTTTATTTAGAACAACTGATCCGGGGTCGATAAGAGAATCCTACGATTATTTACTATTGAATGGTTTTCAGCAAATAAGGTTTTTATAAATCACTTAAAACCTTAAATCACACAGTTTTCTGCCCAATCCTTCGGCCAGCATCAACATATCGATCCTTAGTTAAATAACATTGTCCTAAACTCACAATTTTGTATAAATTTTTATATTTCACTATCCAAAACAATATGAACTGCACTCACATATTGACCACATTTGTAGAAAGCTTAACTCCTCAATTTATGCTTTCAGGCAACTACGCTATATTGGAACCAGGGAAATTATCTTGTCTTCCTACTATGGAATTTTGTTATTTGTCTTGTCTTAAAGAATTACTTGTTATGGGTTTACGAGCTAGAATAATTAAGAATGCGTCTTCATTTTATAAAGGAATACCCTCAGAATTGTCTGGGGACTCGGTCGTAGCTGTAGGGGGGCCTTTGCTGGAGATAACATATTAACCGTGTCGTTGCTTTTACCTTATTTTTCAGCTATTTTTTTTCAAAGCCAATCACGTTACACAAATTTACATTAATAAATAATCACAAGAAAGCATGCACTTTTAACCTCAGGGAATTTTAACTTAGGAACATGTAGAAACTCAATTTTTTATCGAGGTCGAAAATTATATAATAAATTACCCATTGAAATAGGATATAAACTGATTCAAAAATAAACTGAGTCTTTGGCTGTCCCGGAGGGCTCTTTACATAGTTTATTAGCTGTGTCACGTTCGCATTGATTGTACAGTCTGATTACTTGTATTTTGTACATAACATTTTTGTTTTCAATGCTTTTGAATTTGTTTGACTTTCACCGAAATTTATCAAACGTCTATGATGGAAAAAAATAATTTTAATACAGCTTCTAAATTCAGGAAGTAATTAAAAAAATAAATCAGTTAATATACCGCTTAAGTTTATCGATAGATATACTTGCCTAGTCATACGGATGACGGGTATGTCGAGTTAAATGAACCCTCGATTATGTGAAATTCTGTAAGCTAGAAGATATTTTATCACAATTTTGAAATGTCATGCCATCATTATCGAAACGCTGCATGCAATAAAATACTCTTAAGCGTGTACAAACATGATACATACACTAACCTCCATATACATCGTCTGGACCTTCGTTAACTTAGTTAAACACCATTAGTTAACTCACAATTGGTATTTATTAATTTAGTTATGTCAAGGAAAAGCTCTTCAATGATAAGTTAAAAAGCTTTATGAAAATATATTCTATGAACATTTTATTTTGTTGTTGAAAAATTTGATGCGTACTTCACGAGTATTTTCAAAAACTATGTTTATCTATTTTCGTACGCATTGTTAAAGATTATATTGATTTTTGTTGTTTTAAAATGTTTTTATTTTGTATTGAAATAAATGAGTGAAAGGTGTGTGGAAGTATGAAGCAAAGTCAGTCAATAGTAAATAAACTATTAGTTAAATAACAGTTGACTGTAAAATATTTACTTGAAGTTAATCATTAACTGATGGAGTATTTATTCTTTTCATTGTAAATAACAAGAATAGGCTTAACTGAGCGTCCTTCGAAATAGTACAAGGACGCGCGTGAAGATACTTCCTTTAGATGGTTTTTTAGTAATTTACTTAAATACAGTTGGAAACTCAGAATGGAAAAATATAGTTCAGCTTAGTGCACTTACTCTCTTAAAAATAGTAAATAATAATCTTGGTTTACATTTAGGTAGCCTATTGATCTTCTTTTTTACGTGATAGTAAATAATAATCTTGGTTTACATTTAGGTAGCCTATTGATCTTCTTTTTTACGTGGAAAATGGTTAGTTCACTAAATTAATTAATTAATAAGCATTCCAACCATGTACTAAATCAAATCAAAATATCTTTATTTGTAACAGTACAGAGTTGTACATTAAATAGCGTCACTAAATTTATTGTATAAATCAAATTAACTTACGACTAAGAACTATTAATATTCGTCCAAAGAATATAAAGATTTCGAAATAAGGTATGATTTAACCAGGTATTTAAAATTTACAGAGTCAAATTTATTTTTAATATTATAAGGTAGAGTATTTATAAACTTCACACCCATTACTGAAGTTTTCTTTTTAAATAACTCTGACCTGTAGTTGGTTATAACTATCTCCATTTTACCCCTTGTATTGTAAAAGTATATGTCAGAGTGAGTTTCCACTTCACTGAAGTGGTCTCTAACATACATTATACAACTTAAAATATATAATCCAAATACCGTTAATATTTGCAAACTTTGGAAATGACCCCTTACAGAATCAGTAGCTCCTAATTTTAAAATTATTCTGATTTCCTTTTTCTGAGACTTACTACCTGCTGATATAAAGTCTCTGGAGTAATTCTTTCTCTTAAATGCGTTCGTAACAACATATCAATATTTTGTTTCCCTCACACAAAGATGTCAAAGCACTACGACTGGAATTTCTTTGTGTCTCTTTGATAAAAAGTTAAACAAACAGTGAAATATCACCATCCGCTGTCTTTGGTGACGTCTCAAGCCAATCTGCTTCAGCAAAGCTTTGTGTCTGTTCTTCAATTTAGGAATGATGTAAACTCGTAATCTTAACTAAGCAGTTATACGAGCTTAGTTAAGGTTAGCTATATTAGCTAGCCTTAACTAAGCTCGTATAACTGCTTAGTTAAGGTTAGCTATATTAGCTAGTCTTAACTAAGCTCGTATAACTGCTTAGTTAAGGCTAGCTATATTAGCTAGCCCTTTTCACTACACAATGATCTGTAATAGGCAACTAATTATTGAAAATATCTTCTTTAAAATAAAAATTGTTTTCAAACTGTTTAAAACCATTATACAATTATGAATTATTTAGAAAAAAAAAACAGTGGATATCTGGGAGAAGAAGAATTTTAGGACATACAGTTACAGGTAATTTTTAATTTATTCTGGTATGGACCAGAATTGAATTCCTATTCTAGACTTTAATAATATAAGTTCTTATGGACGCATTAGATATATTTAGGGCATATTTCAGAAGCTTAGATATTTTTTTACGGTATATTAGTAAAAATCATTCAAGGAATTTCAGATATTTTCATTATTGCTACTGGGGTTAATTTTTTTTAATTACAAATATACAGTAGAATATTTAAAGAATAATATCATGTCATATAGTTAATTGAAGTGTAGTTTAAAAGAGATAGTATTAAGTTAGTTGGAATGTTAAACTAAGTGAGGTGCCTATGTTTGATTTGTGCTCCATTGGATCATCGATTTCCCATTCCGAACGGATATCGGGGGAGGTTTCTCTCACTAGCTGCATCACTCGCTGATTTATTTCCAAAACCTCTACTTACATTTCAAATAATATTCCTGTTATCTTCACAGTAAAACTAAAAACATTTTTAGCGTTTTCTGAATGCTCGTATTTTATTTGTAAAAATTGTGTACATTTTAAAGGTTTCAAGGGAGGAAATATATTTTAAAGTTTTAAATATCTGTAATTTGAAAGAGGTCTCATTGTCAGGGAGACTACAAAATTGTGTATTCTCTTAATTTACAGTTCTGTAATTGTTTTTTTTATTTCAATCACTAATATATT
The DNA here is from genome assembly GCA_035578905.1 of Stictocephala bisonia. Lineage (NCBI taxonomy): Eukaryota > Metazoa > Arthropoda > Insecta > Hemiptera > Membracidae > Stictocephala > Stictocephala bisonia. The sequence continues at coordinate 457,652 of JAQJVL010000124.1, forward strand.
GTAATTAATTATACTCAAATCAGAGTATATTTCACATTAAAAGTGTCAAATTGTTCTTTGAAGAAACCAACAATCAACTTTGTTTTTTTTTTGTTATTTTTTTGTATGTCATAAGTTTAAATTAAAAAATCGTCATTATTTTCTTTATGATTAAATTTGCGTTGCAGCTTTAAATTTATCTCTTTGGCAGAGCTGCTATTTAAGATATAGACTAAATTAAATTACTTAAATATATAAATAACAGCAACACGTTGAAACGGTAACAAACAATAATGATTTCAATAATATAAATGTATTCTATAAATACGACAGCAAGTAAATCAAAAACCCTCACAGATCAAAAGATTATAATTATTATTAAATAAATGGAAAATAACACATTTATAGTTAGTTTAACACGTTTATTTAAATAAAAATAAATGTTGTTATTAATATAAACGTTGGTATTAAAAATGTTATATCTTAATACTTGTGCGACTTTTCAAGTCGTTCAGTACAGTGGGACTTGGTCAATTGTTTAGTTCTCAAAATATCAAAAGCACACGAACTCAATGATAATATCCGAATGCCGGAATGTTGGGAGTCACCAAGTGCCACATTATTGTGATAATAAGGCGTTTACTGCAGCTTTATAATATTAGATTTGGTATAATGTATGTACCTATGTAACTATGTATGAATGTTTATCAACTCAATAGCATAATATGCGATAGTAGTCATAAGTTCTGTACCCTTTGGAATCACAAGTGAAGTCTCTCACAAACCGATTCCCATTGATATTTATTAATTAGGTACCTCTTACGATATGTCTACGGGGTGGAAAAAATATGGAAACGCTTTCCCAACAACATGATTTTTATTTTATTATTAGCAATTTGATATTTTTTTCAATAGATGTGTTTTATGAAGTATAATTTTTCATCAGAATAATTTACTTGAAATCTTTAAATAGCGGAGAAATAATTTGTTTAAATTAGTAACTTTGAAATTCAAATGACCGTTACTATGGAAAGGATAGACCTTTCGAAGTCCTGTTTGCGGTAATTAATTTCTCTTGAATAGACCTTCAATTTGATACCAAACTCGACCTAGACTTACGATGAAGATTTGCGTTTAACCCCTCGTGGGTCAGCTCCCTGAAAAGATGAAATTTCACTAATAGAATCAAAAAATATGTTCTTTGTAACCATCATCAAGTACAAAATTTGACTTTTACCAGTGACGTCGTACAAAAGTTGTGAAAGTGCTCCTTTTTTGGAAGGGAGTAATTCAAAAACGCCAGCTATGGTGTGTAGTATAGGAGTCTACCCAATGTAACCATCCTCGCTCTATAATTGAATTGTGGAGTGTCGGACTTTATCCTTATTCCTCAAGGGAAAACCCAATCTCTGTCGCCCACAAAGCCGATCAGCGTCAAGGGGGGGGGGGCTTTGCCCACTCATTGACTTTTGGATCCTAAAACGTGTTTGTGTATAAATTAGAAGTTATATAAGAATTTGGAGATGTAAATAAAAACATGATGCTGCGTCAGCCTCTTTTTTATTTCCTCAAAGTCCCTTCATGGTCAGTGACTCAGCAAAGGCGTGGATACCTATGTTTTCCCTACATCAGCACTAGTTACTCAGTGCTGTAACCCAGCTACTTGGGGATAAATGTGTGGAAATTATAAGAGAATATTTTGTCCTCGACCGGATTAATACCAACAACCATTGGCATTCACTCAATGGTTGCCATCGAGTCGAAGTTTGGTTTTCCGTGTTGGGAGGGTCGGTTGTTGTGTAGGGAAGATAACTTAAGTATCAAGTTGTACTTTAATCAATAAAATATACCTACATTTTTCTACTTTATATCATTCCTGTATAAATAAATAGTTTAACATCATGAGACAAAACAAATTTAACACTAGTTATGAAACTGGAAGTATCGAGCTGAATAAAGAAAACAAATATATTTTTATTTGTCTATAAATTTTTCAATTATGTTGATATAGTATTTCCTTACTAACCAGTTAAAATTTTTCAAATGTACTTTTTGTATTTATCTTATTGGATATTATGTGCATTTTTCCAGATTTAAATGTAGTATATTAAAAAAATTTCAGTGGTAAAGCTTATCATTCAAATAAATGTTGTACACTTTTTAAATTTGTTTTAATTTGTTTACATAAAGCATGTAAACAAATTAAAACAAACATCTGTAACCTAGTGAAAATTAAGTTTTATGGTGTAACGCATTTAAGTCACCCACCCATACACTTGCAGAGATGATGGCTTTCCCACCCACGCATACAAGTACAGTGGTGATGGCCTCTCACCTGCCTATGCACTTAGAGTAGTGATGGCCCTCCCACCCACGCATAAAAGTACACTGGTGATGGCCCTCCCACCCACCTATACAAGTACAGTGGTAATGGCCCTCCCACCCAGGCATACAAGTACAGTGGTGTTGGCCCTCCCACCCGTCTATATACGTACAATGGTAATGGCCCTCCCACCTTCTCATTTCCGTACAATGGGGATAGTCCTCCCACCCACCCATACACGTACAGTCCAATAGTACACCTTACTCGTATAATTAAACCTCATCACACTAGCTTAAGCCTCATGAACAATAATGCGACCCATAAAAATGGAAATATAAAAATGAATATAATAATATGAGTAAAAAAGCTTGATAAGGTATTGGAAAAGTATCCTACGATAAGTTCAAACCACATAACAGGCAAATTATCTATAAATTCTATAAAATGTAGTGCTTAGTACCTTTTAAGGGTGTTAATGTGTTCCGATTCTATTGTACCCCATTTGAAAATTAAAATTAATCAAAGTTCTACTTAAACAATGTTAAATATAAAATCACACTTTAAACATTTGAATTAAATAACAGCAACTCCGAGAAATTAATAATACTAAAATGGAAACAATATACGTAAAATAAAGATCGGACGTTTTCCGGTAATTCACTACCACTACTTTTTCCGTGACTTCACTACCACTACTTTTTTATTGCAATTACAGTTACAGGTTAAGTTAGGTCAGGTTAGGTGGCTACTAAATGTGATCACAAACTTACCGCCGAATGCACTCTCTGTGTAATTTCTTTGAAAGTGATAATATAAGGCCAGTTATTTTGGATTCCTAGAGGATAAGTAATTCCACATTGTACGTAAAAATGATAGGAGAACAGTTTTTATAGTAATAGAATATTTATCAAGCAGTAGTAAATTAACCGAAACAAAAAAAGTAAAGGTAGTTAATTAAAGATCCGTTATATAACTTATTTCAGATAAATGCAGAAGCAGTCATACCAACTTAATTCTAAATGCAATGTAATTGATCTATTATTGCGATATAAACGGTCCGGGTGAATCTGCCACTATATATGTAACAGATATATTGCCTGAAGCCATAATCGTATTTCATTGTAATTGACTTTATTGATCTCCTGTCAATTAACCAACACAATCAGTCAGCAATGTGAACGTGCTGGGGTGAATCGCCCTCACTACCTGGGGCAGGTCCGACAATGGAAGTGTTTAACTCGCTGCCATACAATAACCTCACATCATTGTTTCATGGACTCATCAACAGAAACGGAAATAGTGACCACACGTTATGTTGTAGCTGGATATTCGTTGAATTTATGTCACTTGTAGCATTCAGAACAAGGATAAAGTGTATAATGGAACAAAAATATTAATAATATATTACCTTTTAGTTCTTTTTTATCTATTTGTCCATTTCAATTTTATTTAACTCATCATTAGGATTATAAAAGGTTATAAATAGGGATGGCAACGATATATCGCAAAGATCGATAAATCTGTTTCGGTATATCGATACATAAGTATAGATATTTTCTTTCGATAATATCGGTCATATTGATATTTTGGTCCGAAGTATCATATCACTGAATATTGATGCTATTCTCTCTCCTCAAAAACATCTCGATTAAAAAAAAAAAACACATTAAAATTACCTCTTATACGTAAAAACCACGCATTGATATAATAGAGTAATTTTATTTCGTATGGAAAAACAAAACAAAGTGGAAAATTGTGGGGATAATATAATATGATCGATTATAGTTAGAGTCGATGTTTTAAATTGACGATTTCACGTTTTATCCCTAACAGAACAGTTATATAAAATTATATCTTTACAACTCATTGCTATATACCATAAATTTATATGATTTATATCATAAATACATATTCTTCGTACAATATTTTTCATAGAATGTTAGTAACAATTGAAATAAAATATTTTAGATATGATTAGTAAATACAAAGATTGAAAATACAACCAACGGACAGAGTGATTAAAACAACAAATGTAGGTATAGGAACTTGTACAAACAGGAATGCAACTTCCCCCATTAATGTTTGTGGTGATATTTTAACAATTATCAAAGGTTACAGTTGAGACCAGTTTTGTACCCTGTCAGTCAATTATTTTTAATTCGTTTACTTAAACCAATTTATATATGCTACTTACTATATTAATTATGCAATTATCTCTAATTAATCTATTTGTTAATACTACTTGGATAACCGCAGTAAGTATTACATGACAAATTTAATTATGTGATTAGAATTTCCATTTAATTAACTTATAGATAAATATTATTTTTGTTATAGCTCTCACTGAACTGTTCACATAACAACTTGAGATTAGAGTTTTTATTTAGATAATATTTGCATCAGGAATATTTAATAATTTAATTTACACTAGTTAATTTAATACAATATGTTTATTTAATTATATTTGTTTTATTTTATTGTTCTTTTCAAATGGCAAACAGCCAGTATAAACGATTGTGCGTTTGTGTGTGTGTGTGTGTGTGTGTGTGTGTGTGTGTGTGTGTGTGTGTGTGTGTGTGTGTGTGTGTGTGTGTGTGTGTGTGTGTGTGTGTGTGTGTGTGTGTGTGTGTGTGTGTGTGTGTGTGTGTGTGTGTGTGTGTGTGTGTGTGTGTGTGTGTGTGTGTGTGTGTGTATTTAAATTAAGTAGTGTTTGACTTTTCAATGCTTTTTCCTTTATAAGACACAAGTTTCAAAAATTAGATTAAACATGGTATGAAAAATATTATATACACGTACTTTACTAAAACAATAAATGAAGATATACCTAATACTAAACTAACAAAGAAAGATTTGCAAGAAGTAATGAAGCTCAATCATGCGTCTTGAAATCGTTAAAGATAAGTGCAACAAAAATATCAACAACAATAAATTATTAAATAAAAAATCAACATGATATAGATAATATCAAATTTAAACAATAATACCATGCTAAATAACTACCAACAACATAATATAATATCAGAGATAACAAAGTAAAAATAACAACATATTGAAATGAGACCGAGCAAATGTACTAAAATAAACTATGGCTTCCAGGGAACCCAGCAGTCTCCGCTTGATGAAGAGAAAGCTGTCGTAGAGGTCTACATCCCGGCAGAAAAAGTTGCCAAGCCTCTGCCTCCTGGTGAGGGAACCTTGATATATAGTATTGGTTAAACTGTAGTCATCCAAAGAGATTCAATGACCGAGTACCAGAAGACACCTTGAAGTCGACAACACTTGAATCTCAGGACAGTCATGAGTTTATGGAGAAAGATATTGTCACTCACACAGTGCTTGGCGTGCAGGATGGGGAGACTGAGTACCACCTGCAGGGTCGTCACTGGAATCTCTGCATGTTTAAAGCCATGCCTAAGTCCCAAGAGTCGAAACTTCTTCTGGAAGGCCTCCAGCTAGTCCCTTTGATGCCGTACTCTAACAATGCCGGATCAAGGAGCAGTATAGTATCAGGAGTGCTTGCGGACACCTCAAACTTCGGGTGGAACTTATAAAAATGTACAAAACGTTCATGCACACTCATACAGATGAAGTCAATTCTCTTATGTAAAGAGAGGTTAGATGAAAAGGTAATACCAAGATCCTTAATGTGAGAGGCCCTCTTGACAAGAACACCATCAATAGTAAATAGTTTAGTTATTGATTATAACAGTTCAGCCTTCATGAAATGGCTTTATAGAGAATTTTGTAATATTGAGGGACATTTTGTTCTCCAGAAACTAAATATGAAAAGGTTCAAACAAGCTTGCAACCTCAAAGCGTCAGTTGAAGAAATCACCTCAGTAAAATATTTTAATATCGTCCACAAACTATTCCGAAAAGTATATATTCTGAAAAGCTTCCTCCAAATCGTTAACGAAGATTATAAATAGACACGGTCCTAAAATTAAGCCCTGCGGAACGCCACGGGTCTGGATAAATTCTTGGATAACGGCGTTTGGCAGTTTAACTCTCAAAAGATGACAAAACCCTGAGACAGTTCAACAATGGATTAAGTATTCCATATGCTTCCAGCTTCTGATCAAGATATTGTGATCCAATTTGTCAAATGCCTCAGTAAAATCAATGAAGTTACTTACCATCCACTTGTTTTGCTTCACCCGTACTTGACAGTAGATACTTGTTAAAGTATAGAAGATTTGTCACAGTGGGTCTTCCATCTGAGAAAGCGTATTGCGTTGGATGATGAACAAGTGTTTTTGTTCTTCTTTCTAGTTAATCAAAATTAATGAACAATTATGGTTTTGTTTTTTAAAGTTTTTTTTATATAGAAGACGTTTACTACACTAAAATTAAAAACATACACCAGCATACATAAAATATACATAAATAGTTGTTATAATTACCGATAAAAACACTGTAAGTTATAGAAAAGGGGTGGACTTTTTGCAAGCAGTAGGGAGAGCTCATGTAATATTTTACATTTCCGATATTTTCCAACCGTACTTTACCCTAAATTTTAAAATGAAACTACTTAAGATCTCCTACGTGTTTACTAAGTGATTGACAAATTACATGCAGTCTGATTCACTTTTAATTGATCTTAGCTTCTTCACTTTAATGTGTATTTGTGTTAGACAATTGATGGAATTTTTTCCGCTTGTATCTATAAAAAACAGTATGCAAAAGAAGTTACAACGTTTAGCATAAGGTTAAAAATGTTGAATAAATTTATCTAGGGCTTGAAGAAATCAAGGAGGACTGTGGACACAACCCATGATTTTGTTCCGTTAAGGAATTCAGTCCCCTAAACGTTGAACGTACTGAATATATATTTAAAGAGGATTGGGTCAGAGGAAATCTAGTTGAACTTTGGACACTACTTTATTATGTCGTTGTATTAAAGAATTCAATTTCCTGAAGATAATGTAGTGGACTCTGTATTTCTAGTATTTATGTTCTTTCTTTCTAACCAATTTACTATATTTATATTACAGTTGGCTATTAATCAAAATTAAAATAACTTATTAATTATTAAATCATTTTAGAATAATTTAGTATTTCTTACAATGGAGTATTGCTATTTTTCTTTTCAAAAAAATACTCTGGTTCACATGAGCCTGCAGGCATGTGCGTGAACTATATTCAACGAGTGAAATGGAGTACCAACCATTAGCTTAGTTTGGGATTTTAAACATCATATTATCCACCACAGTATAAGCCACTGAGCCACTATACTAGCAGTTTAATGAAAAATACTGGATTTTGTAGGTTATATCAACAAATTTATGTGAATTTTCGTTACGTTAATATACAATATCTGGCACCTTTCTTATAGTATGGATCTATTATCTGGGACTTTTCTGGAAAAATGTCGAACTGTTGGGCATCATGGAGATAGATAGCCTAATAAGTGGTTAGAATACTCATATTTCAAAGCAAAATACACACAATAGAACACACAAGGTCGTAAATACACGTTTTTCTGCATGATGTTCACCTGGAGCAGGCGCTCTGTATACAGCATGTGTGCATGCGGTATTGCCGTAATGACAAGCATAACAGAAAGACCACCACTCGCACACGTTGTGGCCTGGCACAATCTGACAACCACGCTCAGTCCACAACTGTTTGGCGATCTGCAAAGCGGACAGTCCACAAACTATATAAAAGTGATTCTCTTTAACAACCTCTTCTGTGAATAATTTTGTCACACTCGAGCATAAGACCCTCTTCTAGTGAACTTTGGAACTACTTGCAACTTTGTCGACTATAAAAATACCGGTTGTTGTCTGTCTGTCAATCCCCAAACCATTGTATGAATTAAACAGAGTGGCAGTTGACTATCCTTCTTCACTTGGCAACCACGCAAGCTTTTGCAGTTGAACATTACTTCAATTGAACACATTCCACGCTTCCATTGTTATCTTTTTATGACAAGTGTGACTATTGTCCCCAGGATAAGTTTTTCTAACTCTTTTGCTTCATTAAAAAAAAAAAAAAAACGTTAAATAAGAACAATAGTTATTGGTTGTATATATAAAGTAAATATATGCATAAATATAGTTAATGAATTTTGTCAGCTACTATATATATATATATTTTTATTTTTTTTTTATTTAAAATTATATAAAAGCAGTGTTTTATACTTGGAAAAAACTCCAAAATTCATTAGTTTATAACAAATATTGAAAATAAATAATAAGAGATCTCCTGTCACAAAGATAAATCCAAACCATCAAGTTAAGATGTTGTTCGCATCCACAGGAAATTTTTAAAGCTATTCTTATCCCCTGGGCACTTCTAAACGAGCAACAACCCTGGTAGCTGGACCGACACAAATAATTTGTGATCTCCCAGCTACCCCACAAAGAAATACAAAATAAATCAAGAGTCAAAATAAAAATCTTATCCAAAGGTTTCTATACAATTTTGTTCTCTTTAAAAAAATGGTCAAGTTTAAAATTGTAAATTGATAAATAAAGCTGTAACCTTTAATTGACCTTGTGGAGAAACAAATCCAAAACTATGACAGGTGTAGCAGACTCTTAAAATGGAGACGATCTATCTGTATATTGTTAGTTTATTTGTGGTTAGAACCATTTTATTACTGAGTAAGGTAACATTCAAAGACCGTACTGAATAAGAAGGGGTTTCGATCCGTATAAAAACTGGAAAGCAATAATTTAACCGTTAGGAATGTAAAGAGAATACGAGAGTCGATGTAACATAGTAAGCAAAGCAAGGAATATCTTTTCTAAAGCAATCAGATTTAAGTAGTTCTCTACATTACTTACATTAAAGTGAATGTTTGATGCCTTTACTGTCACGACATGTCGAGGGAACGTTACAGTCTAACCTCACAGTTTCTTAAACAAATCTACCGCTCTAAAACACCTTTACTGAGGGGACAGAAAAGGGTTTTCACATAAATTAGAGACATTTTGTAATAAAAACCCAACATGTTATTAAGATTCTTAAAATACATTTTTTTTAACTATAAATATAATTTATTTATAACTTTGATTTTTAAATTAACTCAATAGTCACAACTTTGATTATTTACTCGATATATTAATAATGAAGCAAGATTGTACTAGATTAAAAGTGAGACACTGACAAAATATAGCTTAAATTTTTATTTAATATTCCTAATTTAAATAATATGGGATCGATTAACTTATAGAGAAAACCTAACATTCTGAAATTTTCATATTTTATACCTAATTTTATTTATTATTTATGTATAATAGTCAAAGACACCTCATATGCTAAAATATAGCTAGGCAGGTGACTTGTCAAGTTACAACAGTGATATAAAACAATATAAAACAACAATAAATATATAACAAAGATGAGCAGCTAAAAATATATACACCAAATAAGCAGTTTTCGCTACCGGTAAACCACCCATCCCGACGTGGAATCCAGGTAGTCTGAGACACTGTAAAAACAGTTTGAGATTAGATATTTAAATAGTCTCTTCCTAAACATCTTATAATCATCCAGGCCTTTTAACTCGACTGGTAGATGATTTTATAGTTTTACACAGGAATAAAAAGGGGACTTTTCGAGAAAAGTTGTTCGATGAATAGGATACTGCAAAATGGAAATGTTTCTAGTGTTATAGCAGTGCGTGTAATTCATGTTAGAAAATCTCTCATAATTTGACTTTACAAAAAGTAAAGGCTGGAACAAGTAAGCCGATGGTAGAGGAAGAATCCCTAAATTTTGGAAATGTTTCCTGCAAGAGTCATTGTGAAGAGAATCTGTCATAAGTCTAATTATTTTCTTTTGTTTTAGAAAAACCTTAGATGATTCAGAAGAACTTCCCCAAAATAACAGTCCATATGTAATCAGAGAATGTACATATGCAAAATAAACTTGTTTTCCATGTATTAGACCATTGATGCGGTCAACCTGGAAGGTGATATGTTTAATGCAATATATAAAGAGGCGTTAAAATGCGTACAAACAATTGATTTCCATGTACTAATTTTTCAAATTTCTTATTTTCTTATTAGAAATTGTATATTATTTTAAAATAGATACACTTCAAAATGTTGGTCATTTTATGTTTTTTGGATTATTTTTTATTATTTAAAAAAATGTTTTCTTTTGGTCTTTTACGTAAGTTTATTTTTTAATCTATATTTATATAAAATGTGTTCTTTCCGTTCAGTGTATTGTTACAAAACTATATTTTTCATCTTAATTTCGTGACATAAAATTGCAACTGGAAGAGGGGTTTACAGGCTCGGTTGTGTTGTTAATTTAAGCTGAAAGCCCAACTCGAGTTGCACTTCCCTCTCTGGCTATCGATTCCTATTCACAAAAAGAACAGTTTCTACCGCTGCCAGTGGCATTACCTTTATGTTGTGATAAGGCCAACCCTCGGATACCTCCACCCAATCTGAGTGAACTGAAATCAAGGCTCGAGCACTGTGGGTAAAATGTGTTTTACAATTGAGAGCCTTTTAAAACGTTTTGACGTCTATTGATTAAAAAACTGGTGCAAAAGTAATGGTGAATATTGCAAGAAAGGACGGCAAAAAGGTGTACCATAAGCATATATTTGTTTTATATAATATCTTATAGTTAATTTTTATTATTTATTTGATAATTTTAAATATATGGAACGATTTTAATACATATAAATTAACAAATTCTGCATATTTTCCTAGTTAGAACCAAACCTTTATCAATAAGAATAATTTAACATGCAAAAAATAAAATTTATAACAATAAAGCTACTTAAGTTTATGTCAGTATCCTATTTGTCTTCATACTTTCTTAAATAAAACTTATCAAATCTACACATAATTTATATAAGTACGTTGTACATAATACACCAAAAACCATAGTCAAATGACAGACAAAAAGATCAATACAACAATCACCAAACAATACATAAATAACTCTAAATTACTCACGCAACACAATGTAAATATGTAAAAAATATGCCCATATGTAACAAAAGTATAGCGATATAAAGCAAGAAACATAAAATTATATAAATATTAACAAGGGTGACAACAAATAAATATATTGAGGGCCAACAAATATAGAGTTACACTGGAATGCAATCATATGTATAGTTAAAATAAATATATTGAGGGCCAACAAATATAGAGTTACACTGGAATGCAATCATATGTATAGTTCAAATAGTACTTGATTTTAAAACATTATTAATATGGCAATTGATTCAGTGAAAATTACATCAAGAGTATGTTCCATGTAATTTGAATTACAGCCAAACATTTTCAATCCACCATTTGTAACTTATATTATCTATAATGTAAAAAATATTAGCAATATATAGCAGTATGAAAACATTTTACACACTAAAGTGTTATTTAAGGCCACGTGTTTAAATCATTATACATCATTGTCTGAAACTATATAATAAAGGTCCAGTGAAAGTAGCTCCGAACAGCTGTAGTAACGTTTTGTAAGGGTCTTGTTACTCCGGGTTATTTTCGGCCATTAGGTCAGAACTGGAGAGGGAAAGAGTTACATTCAGTTAAGAGCCCTAATTATCTGGTTTATGTAGTAGCCCACCATCTAAGCAAATTGTTTCTCTTTTAGAACATGGGCTGTTGGGTTGATTTGGACATGCTCCCTCCTCTTTACACAATAGATCAAAATCTACAAGTGATACAATACGAATTTACGATTTGTAAACTTTGTTAATCAGAACAGTTTAAGTCGTGATACTTACTAATGGGCTGGTAAATGGCTGGTGTTTTCTATGAAACTCACTTAGTATAGAGTGAAATTTGCCTCTTAATCTTCGTATAGTTGAGTAAGAATCGATTTCACGTGATCGACCTTCGTAGCAGTACCTTATCGAAAGAAGACGTCAGTGAAAAATTATTTGTTATTTCAAAAGTGTAAATGGACTTGTCAAAATAAAAACAACACATCACCACTAGATAGCTGTACAGCAGAAAGTGGGGTATCAAACTAAAGGTATTTATCTCCTAAATCACATTATACCATTACATGTTGGAAGAGATATCATTTAAGGGCTCTGCTCCCCTGTCCTCCCTAAATAAAAAATATGCTCAAAAACCCAAAATCGAATAATTTTAACTAATACATCGAAGTGGGGTGTCAAATTAAAGGTTTTCGTCTCTTAATTACTTATATACCATCAGATTTTTAGAAAAGACTTCGTTTATGGGCTCCACTGCTCCAAAACCCAAAATTAATGCTCATACTGCTTAAGAAACCTGGCAGGGCCGTAGACCGATCTTCCACACGTGGCGACATACCGAAATCCACAAATTCGTAATGTAGCGCATTGCCTTGGTGAGGCCGAAGGCCGAACTTTCCCCCGTGAGGCCGTAAGCCGAGTTCCACAAAGGGGCTCGTGAAAGACCTCCGAAACGAATCTTATTAATAACCTACAAGGTAAAGCAACAACAAAAGATCCTCAAAATCCTCTTCAGTTTGCAAAATTCATCTGAGGGAAGCTTGGTCTCCCGGTACTGTATTTTAAAATATTTAAAATTTAACAGGTGGTATTATTACTGCTAGTCTACTGTTGGAGAGACAATTTGCATTCATAGTAAAATTTTTTTAATTTATTTTTAAGTCGCATGGGCAAATGTGGATTTCAAATAAGTGTAGAAGAGCCATTGTATAAAGTATGTAGCCATTAGTACAAAATAAGATAGACTATTTCCTAGAAATTCCATTCACTAGCATTCATTTCTAGCCCAAATGCTCATTTGGTAGCCCAATGACTAATGAACAGTCGGTGGTTGTCAGATGATCCCGTTCAAAATTCGGTATCACTCAAATTGGTATCGAACTGAGAACATTTAGCTTGTGAAGCTAAGCTTTAAACAACTACGTTACCGACCAATTACGTTGTAATCAGTACATATAGCGGAGACCAACACGGATGGCATACGTACAATTAGACCAATTAGTACAATCACAGTCACCTGGATCACACCTGATCACTATCTGTGATTACGTGGACCCAATGGGACAATACATCAATATGTATCGCACTAACTTGATTTCACACTAACATGCTAAAATGGATTTCACAATTGTTTTTTGCACGGACCAGATTTTGCACGTATGATTCCGACACAGTTATGCTAAATTGAATTAAGAAATATGTCCTACAACCCTTACATTTTAAGTACAGTTTTAACTGTTGTTTTTGTTCACACTACATTTCAATTTTACTTCAACATTACGATTTCAAAAATATTTACAGTGTATAAAATTGTAAATGAAAATTATACAAAGTGTTTTCTTATATATTTGTTGCCAATCGCATCTATGTTTAATTCCATCTATGACCAATCTCATATAAGACCAAACCTATCTAAAAACAACCCCATCTAAGACCAATCCTATATGACCAATGCTATGCATGACCAACTTTATCTAAGATCAAACCCACTTCATTTTATGACCAGTATTTATATTTTACTAGTCAGAAATATTGCTAATTGTAATTGGCACTAAGCCTAACTTTATTATTAAGGTAATAAAGGAATTATAATAAAGAAACAAATCAGGATAAAGATTATAAAATGTACACGGTGTTTTGTACTTCAGATAACGAAAACTTAATTTTTTCCTTTTTTTGTAGCTTTGATAACGTTTTTGGAGTTTACTTAACCTATCCAAGTTTAAAGCTCAAACACAGCTAGTTCACGATAATTGGACATTCTCTAATCCTAATGTTTAGTTTTAATTTTCGAGAATAAATCATACTTTGACCATATATATCAAATGGTGAACTTATATTTGTTATAAATACAAACTCCATGGTACATTCCTAATATAAAACGTTGTCATTATTGTGATAAAAATTATAGTGCTATAAGTCATTTGTATATATTTTGTGTGTTAATAATTAAAATTACATACAACTTCATATATGTACATGATAAAATCGCATTCATAACAAACAAATCACTAATGTATCACATTGATAAAAACATCACATAACTCCATCCATCAACTCCAGCTTTCTCTTTTTTTTCAGCTATCTTAACTCACGTCGACGAAAGAAACGTTCATTAATATCTTTTTATTTGTAAAAAAATCATAAAAATATTCTCTTGTGATATGAACGTCAATGTTCAAACTATAATAGATTTGATACCTCAATGTTATATGATTCCTCAGCCGTTATGTATCCTCCAAAAGTTCTATGATTCTTCAGTGGCTATATGATTCCTCAGCCGTTATGTATCCTCCAAAGGTTCTATGATTCCTCAATGGTAATATGATTCCTCAGCCGTTATGTATCCTCCAAAATTTCTATGATTCTTCAATGGCTATATGATTCCTCAGCCGTTATGTATCCTCCAAAGGTTATATGATTCCTCAATGGTTATATGATTCCTCAGCCGTTATGTATCCTCCAAAGGTTTTATGATTCCTCAGCCGTTATGTATCCTCCAAAGGTTCTATGATTCCTCAATGGTTATATGATTCCTCAGCCGTTATGTATCCTCCAAAGGTTCTATGATTCTTCAATGGTTATATGATTCCTCAGCCATTATGTATCCTCCAAAAGTTCTATGATTCTTCAATAGCTATATGATTCCTCAGCCGTTATGTATCTTCCAAAAGTTCTGTGATTCTTCAATGGCTATATGATTCCTCAGCCGTTATGTATTTTTCAAAGGTTCTATGATTCCTCAATGGCTATATGATTCCTCAGCCGTTATGTATTCTCCAAAGGTTCTATGATTCCTCAATGGCTATATGATTCCTCAGCCGTTATGTATTCTCCAAAGGTTCTACGATTCCTCAATGGTTTATGATTCCCCAGCCGTTATGTATCCTCCAAAGAATCTATGATTCCTCAATGGTTATATGATCCTCCGACGATCGTATGATTTCTCAATTGTCACGTGGTCCCTGGATGGCTATAGGATCCCTCAATGGTTATTTAATCCCTCAAATAGTGTAGGACCACTCAATACCTATACTATCCATCCACGGTTAAATGTTCCCTCAACATTTATACCATCCCTCAGCGGTCATATGATCCCTAAACAACTATAGGATCCATCTATCGTTATATGATCCCACTACGCTTTTATGGTCCTCAACTGCCAAATGATTCATCAATTGTTATAGAATCCCTTAACGTTTATATGAGCCCTCAACATGTATATTATCCCACAACGGTTATTTGATTCCTCAACGTTTATATGATCCTTCAACGGTTATATGATCCCTCAACGGTTATATGACCACTCAACGTTTATATGATCCTTCAACGTTTATATGATCCTTCAACGGTTATATGATCCCTCAACAGTTATATGACCACTCAACGTTTATTTGATCCCTCAACGTTTATATGATCCTTCAACGGTTATATGATCCCTCAACGGTTATATGACCACTCAACGTTTATATGATCCCTGAACGGGTATATGACCACTCAACGTTTATATGATCCCTCAACGTTTATATGATCCTTCAACGGTTATATGATCCCTCAACGGTTATATGACCACTCAACGTTTATATGATCCCTCAACGGTTATATGACCACTCAACGTTTATATGATCCCTCAACGTTTATATGATCCTTCAACGGTTATATGATCCCTCAACGGTTATATGACCACTCAACGTTTATTTGATCCCTCAACGGTTATATGACCACTCAACGTTTATGTGATCCCTCAACGTTTATATGATCCTTCAACGGTTATATGATCCCTCAACGGTTATATGACCACTCAACGTTTATATGATCCCTCAACGTTTATATGATCCTTAAACGGTTATATGATCCTTCAACGGTTATATGATCCCTCAACGGTTATATGACCACTCAACGTTTATTTGATCCCTCAACGTTTATATGATCCTTCAACGGTTATTTGATCCCTCAACGTTTATATGATCCTTCAACGTTTATATGATCCCTCAACGGTTATATGACCACTCAACGTTTATTTGATCCCTCAACGTTTATATGATCCTTCAACGGTTATATGATCCCTCAAGGGTTATATGACCACTCAATGTTTATATGACCCCTGAACGGTTATACGATCCTTCAACGGTTATATGATCCATCAACGATTATATGACCCCTCAACAGTTATATTATCTCTCAATATTTATAAGACCATTCAATGGTTATATGATCTCTCAACGAATATATTATCCGTCAACGGTTATATGAATCCTCAACTGTTATTTGACCCCTCGACGGTTATATGTCCCCTCAACGGTTATATGACCCGTTATCGTTTATATGACTCCTCAACAGTTATATGATCCATCAACAACTATACGACCCTCCATTTCTGCTCACGTTGCACGTTTGTCATCGTAATTTGTTTTACTTATTTTATTGTGATGATTGCATTTATTTTGTTATACGTTGTTTAAAATAGTTTATACCGTGAATAATTAATTACATGATAATATTTACGAAAATATGTTTTTGACTTTAAATTAAACGTTATTTTATCATTATAAGACAATTTTACCCTAACACTAAATATTATTTTAATTGGAAATTGTTAAGAAATAGACTTTGTAGTAACTAGTTTATAAATTTATTTCGACTTCCACCTACCACCAACTACATAAATCTTGTTACGTGTCTATCTCGCAGCTTTGCATGACACAGAATTCCCTTTTAGAATCAAACAGAAAACAATATCACGATTACGGCTGGATTTATTTAAGACAAAACAAAACGTATGAAAACAATTCATAAGTTTTTTATTACTATGGGTAGCCAAACAAAATAAAATGATCAATCCAACATTACAGTAAATGAGTTGAGGCTCTTAAATTACGAAATCGCTGATCATATGTATAATCTGGAAATGTTGTTCAATACATAACCTAATAAATACTTAAAATTAAATAAATAGTCTTTGCTTAAAGCTCAGATATCGAACGTGAGTATAATACAATGTCTCAAATATAGTTTAAATAAAACCAAGAATAACTGAATAAAATTTTTTCCGCAAATTTGAACATGATTTGCATTTTTAAAAGTTTAATGTAAATTTAAGTATTAAAATGTATACCAAATGCCTGGACTGTATCATACATATAGAATTAATGTTGGATTAATTCATGTTGAATAACTTATTTTCCAATTAATACTATAGTGGTATATGAGTATGACCAACTCACTTCATTAGCTAATTCTTTGAACTGAAAAAAACTCGAATGAAACGTATATTTACTTCAAACGTATAGTGAGCAAATAAATTAAATTTTCGAAATACAAACATTTATTTTATCACATAATTCGTTTTATGGTTATATTTCAAATCAGTGTTAGTTACATTTCAAAATTATTTTTAAAATATATCCAAGACACAATGTACAATTTTATGTACCGTTGTTTGGGGTGTAAAAAAAGTGTAATGCAATATGTCAGGTATGTGGAGGAACATTAATAAAGGCACCCCTTAATGGTATGATTGAAGCACCTGAATGTTTGATGCAAACACGGCAAGTGGCGGGGTGACACACAGGGGAGGGGGAATACAGTGGGGGGAGGTGATGGGATCAGACATTTCAAGTCCCGACCTACTGTAGTGGCTCTATGCTTTGTCACCGTTCCACTAATGTAATATACAGCAATTAGTGCTTACAGTACATTTTTCTGTATCAAATTGAATTTTTAAAATATCACACTGTGTTTGTATTTATTTATGATTTAAAAAAATAGAGATTTAAACTATAGATTGGTTCAATAAAAAATGTGATAAACATTCACTATAGAACATTTCTGGGCCACAATTTTAACTGACAAAGTTAAATTTTTAAATATCATTCATGAAAATACACAAACAGTAGCCATACTTACTGTGTGTATCATGTAAAAGACAATAATGTTAAATAAAACTACATAACACAGACAAATAAAAATTGAAATTGGGAGTACCCTAGTCAGTGATGCTTCCGAGGTTGCGGACGAGTTTAACAGATTTTTCTGTCTGTTGCTTGTCGGCAAGGCCCTCGTACATCACAACTACAAGGAGATCCTACGCTCAAGCAGAGTCCAGTACACTCAATAAGACTGACCCCTGTAATTGAGGGAGAGCTCGGACGAATTATTAAACAATTTCCTAGTAAAAAATCAAACTATATTAACTTGGTATCTATGTGGCTCATAAATAAATGCTCAAAGTATATTGTGAGACTACTAACCCATTTAGTCAATTTGTATTTTCAAACAAAAGTTTTCCCCTCTCTCTCCTGAAAACTGCTAAAGTTCATCCAATATTTAAAAAAGATAATCCTAACTCAATAAATAATTACAGGCCTGCTTCAATCTTGCCAGCTCTGAGCAAGATATTTGAAAAACTGTTTCTTTATAGAATGCTTTATTTTCTAAACAAATACGATCCAATACCAACTTGAGTTCAGAAAGGGCAAATCAACGATCGACGCAGTTGTGAGTCTAGTTGATTCGATTGTAGAGGGGATAGAACGTCATAATCACACTTCAAGTGTGTTAATTTACATTTCAAAAGCATTCGACTGCGTTGAACACGAAACACTGCTTGACAAATTAGAATCCCTTGGAATTCGAGGCGTGACGCTTTAAGGATTAGTTCGTTTTTAAGATATAGAACACAAGTTGTTCAGACTCCAAATCATTGTTCAAAACAAACTCCAGCCAGATATGGAGTTCCCCATGGTTCAATTCTCAGTCCTATTCTCTTCCTGTTTTATGTCAATGACATAGGTTCATCACTTATGCATGGAAAAACTGGTGCAGTACGCTGATTACACAACTCTCTGTTTTAAAGC
Organism: Stictocephala bisonia; assembly: GCA_035578905.1. Classification (NCBI taxonomy): domain Eukaryota; kingdom Metazoa; phylum Arthropoda; class Insecta; order Hemiptera; family Membracidae; genus Stictocephala; species Stictocephala bisonia. The sequence continues at coordinate 476,748 of JAQJVL010000124.1, forward strand.
AAGCTAAAAACTAAATATGGGGGCAACAACTTTTTTTGACGTAAACAACTGCGTTCAACAATTTAACAGACTCAATCTTCAAACAAACCTATCAAAATAGAATATTCTAAATTTCTTAGACTCAGAATAGAGTCTGAGGGTGGGCCCACCGTCAAGGTGGCAGACTCCATTCTAGAGGGAGGCAGTTCCTCAAAGTTCCTTGGAATATACCTCGATCAAGGTGTGACATGGTACCGTCACATTGACTATGGTTGTGAAGTTGTCCTCGGGGATATTTGTTTTAAGCTCTTTGGCCAAATACTGCCCAAGTCAGGTACTGATTAAGGTGTATTATGGTTGGTCTATCCACATCTTTCATATGGAGTGGTTTTGTGGGGAGCCAGTGCAAACATTCATTTTTTAAGAGTGTTTACACTGGCGAATAATGACATAAAAATTCGATGTGAACTTCGCAAAATTAAGAGCACAGAATCGTGCAGGGCTACTTTTAAAAATGTTCAACTGTTGACTCTGTCTAGTCTTTAAATTTTGGAAACTGCCATTTTTTTCCGAAATGTGCCTTAACCAGAGGCCGTGACGTACACGGGTACAAGACAAGAGGCAGAGAAAATTACCGGACTGGGAGACACAGAACGGTAGTTTACGAACACTTGCCCTCACAAGCAAGTGCTCGCCTAATCAACAGATTGCCACTGTCAATTAAGAATTCAAGAGTACCTAAGGTGTTTAAAACTCGCCTTAAACGCTTTCTAGCGTCTAATAAGTTTTACAGCGAGGGAGAGTTTCTAGGAAGGAACTGGGAGACCAATTGAACGTCTGACCCCTGTGCTGGAAGTGAGTGAAAATTGGTGACGGATGATTGCGAGAGTGAGTGGATAATCAATTGAAAGTGTCTTTGATGTTAATGAATGCCTAAATTTTAGATATAATTAATTAATAATTAATAATTAATGGCTTGAGCAATACAATATTAATTGCCTCCTGCACTAATAAATGAAATGAAATAATATGAAAAAACCTTTACTTAACTTAACTAATTTATTTAAACATAGTGTAAGACTGAATATATGAAGAATATTACTTAATAGTTAAAAAAGAATTTCAGATTTAATATATTTGCTCACATTTGAAAACAAAAATTATTTCCATAGACTTCCCCATCACAATGCAAATGTCAACCATAAAACTAGAGTAATGGCTCTACGTATTAAGCATAATTTTCAGAGTGTTATGAGTGTTGAATATTAAATTATTGAAGTGATGCTCTACACATATGGTATCGTTCTCTTTTGAAAAAATCTCAATATTTGACAAAATAAGTTTTAATTATTGCTTCAATCAGAAATAAACATACGAAGTAAAAATAATTAATATTATTTTATTCATGCATCCAGCTAATATATTTTTACAAGTAAACATACAAATAGAACATAGTTATGATTATCAATGTTCAAATTCTGATTCTAAACATTTGAATATGCCAAATTACAGAAAGGATAAGAAAAATTTAATTTGAGTAGTTTGTAATTGTTTTCACTCGTTGTCACTAAAAACAAAATTATATACACTCAATGCCTAAACAATATAATCTTGAATAATTCAAAAATATTTTGCTTGAACTACAGTAAGTATAATCAACTTGTTACTTCGAAAACAGATAAATAATCAATATAAACTGTGAACGGGGATGACATTGGTTTTATTTATGACATTGTCTTACGTTCGAGAATCCAAAGTTGATAAATACCAAGAAGTAACGATTGATGTGTTTCATGGACGAATTTAAGTTGTTGTGAAACCAGAAAACTTAAATACAGGGTGTTTACAAAAGAATAACCCGATTTTAAATAGCTATATTTATTAGAAACAAGGGATTTATTCAACTATATTGAACATTACAATACTCACTAAAGAATTAATTGTTAAAAAATGAGTGCTATGCATTAATTTAATATAACAATGTATCAAATTTGAGTTTAAAATCAAACCTATGGATGCCAGGACTAAAGGTCAAATTTCTGCCAGTGCACACGTGCATGTAGGTGACGTCATATCTCAGTTAACAACAACTACAGGACAGCTGTCACACAGTTAAAAGTAACAGTGTTTGCTGTTACATGTGTTATGTGACATTTCCTCAGTCATGGTGAAAACTACCCCCCTCACCCTCTTATCGACCGGCTGAATAGCCAGCTGCCCTTATCAGACTTGTAATCTCTCCTTAGATTCACAGACACAACGACCCCAACCTACTTCTACCACTTAGTACACATGTGGGTCAACAGTAAAGACAACACCTCCCCCCTAACCCTCCTATCGATCGCCTGGGCAGAAGGGATGTGCCAACCTGCTGCTTTTGCTTAACTGATGTAACAGTTCAATTTGCCAGCGCGTATCAGTTTAAAATAACTGATGTGAAGTAACACGAAGTCAGGCATATAGTCACTGTTGAAACTAACCGCATCAGTTCAAACGAATTAGCAAGTCGTCTTGAGTATTCACTGAATGACAAATACAAACAGTTTTATTTAAGACTTGCATCAGTTTCCATGTTGCAACAGGAAATCAACCGACTGTTGTGTTGTCTGATACAAATAGAAACAGAACAGATGAGCAGGATGAATAGATTATCCATTTCCAGTTGCATCAGGTGGTCTTGCACATCAGTTACTTTTCGCATCAGTTAAATTTTATCAACTGATGCGGTTACTTTTTACCATCCCTACTGGTCATCCAGTTGCCCCTATCAGACATGTAAACTTTTCCCAGGTTCACAGACAAAATGACCCCAACCTACTTCAAGTGGAGTTCGTAAACATGTGGTTGGGCAGTGATGAAAACACCCCTCCCCCCCTTTCTCACCATCCTATCGAGCGGCTGAGCAGCCAGCTGCCCCTATAAGACATGTAAGCTCTCCCCAGGTTCACAGACACAATGACCCCAACCTACTTCAAGTGGAGATAGCAAACATGTGGATCGGATAGATATGACATTAATTTAAGACGATTGCTTATTGTAATGAAGTTTTAAAACTGTAAAATTAAGAATAAATTCAAACACCAATAAATTCCAGTAGAACGAATACAGACTTCAAGATCCTAAATAAATATTGTCATCCTCTCCGACCCCGGCAAACATTGTCCCTTCATTTGCATACTGTTACAGTCGGCACGTTACTGTACAAGTGCTTCAAGACTCTTATCTTCTTCTTTACGACCAAGAGTTCGGAGACAGCTTATTTAAACTGTTTTTAAACACGACTTGGTGAATATTTAATGGTCACTGGTTACGATTCTTCTTTATTAAGTGAATCAACAAATAAGCTGACTTGGTTTGCCGGTTGGGTGTTTACTTTTAGGAGTCGACTAATAGAATGTGCTACCCTATCTTTTGGTAGTTACAATTTAATCGACTCTATGTGAGTTAATATACTGACCACACATGAACGGTCGTACGGCAGTGTTGTGTGTAGTCATTTTAAGACAACAGTTTTAACCCCCTTACCCCCACCACGTGGGAGCAAATACACCCTCTGGCACATACAATTCATGTATGTGTAAATATCGATTTACTAAATTCTTTGCGAATAATTCTATAGCTAATTTATTGGTGAGGAGAAACTGTATGTATGTATGTACATAATTATAAGTATTCTTAACAAAAATCTTTGTATTATTCTCATGAATAGAAACATTATTAGTCTAACTATCATGTCAAATTTATAATTTTTATAATCTTCTTTGTCCAATATTAGAAATATGTTTTTTAATACTTTATACTGTAAGCTTCGATATAAATTCCAAAGTAAAGAGAGAAACATAAATTTCACAAATGTAAAATTCTATTGCCAGTACCTAAAGCCTATTTTTCCTTGTGGCATAAATAGTCAAATATTAATGAAATCTATATAATTTAACGCCAATTTCAAAAGTGACCCTCCTACCCAACCATATACATGCTTATTGGTAACCCGTCTTTCTGTACAAATATTTTTTAGTTGTTGGTCCAAATAAACGTTCAAATAAAACATATTGATTTTAATATTATAATATTGCTTTAAGGATTTGTTCATATTTTCAGATTCTTGGCTGTACCGTTCCTGAAAAAATCCGTTCCGTACTTTTACTTTCTCCAATATGCGTTAGCATAAGGTAAGTATTGCGATCGTCCAAAAAAGTTTTTTTTTTTTACAAGGTATTATCAAACTACCCCTTTAAAACATAATACCTTATTAAACAACTACACACAACACTGGATAACTCTAACCATGTTATCTAAAATGGTTCAGAGTAACAAAAATCCATTTTAGAGTTCTCTGAACCAAAAATTTTGATGTTTGTCCGTATACATACAGTACAAGTAAACGTCACACAACACAAATTTATTACAACATAAGTACAAAATGCACAAATATACTACAATTACCTATACACGTAAAGTGGCATTTGGGTGCTTAACTTAAAAGTTTAACCTTAACTTAACAGACATACAACAAATTAATAAATGATAATTGACCCACCCGCCCAACCATACACGTACAGTGGTACTGACCCACGCTCCCACCCATACACGTTCAGTGGTATTAACCCACCCGCCCATCCATACACGTACATTGGTATTGACCCACCCGCCCGCCCATACACGTACAGTGGTACCACTGAATGTGTGTGGGGAGGGGGTTACCGTTTCCTCTGTTCATTTTGTAGATTGATCTTAAATTTGCTAAAGTTAATACACTGTACGTGTATGGGTGGGCAAGTGGGTTAATGCCACCGTATATGTGGGTGGGTGGAATGTTTTTGTGTATGCCTAAATGTCGGGAAAAAAACGTCGATTACTCAGATATATATGAAAAAAATTTTAAAAACCTAGTATTTTTGGATTTTTTATTCGATTTTAAATGAGTGACAGTCCAAATTACATAAAAGAGCCTTTTGTTGGTAGTTACAGTTTGTTTATCATGTTATAAAATGCCAAATGAATAAAAAGAACCCAGCTCTCAGGTACAAAATGTACAAATATTATGGTGTGCGTGGTTCACCGAAATCGATCACCACAATATTTGTGTTGTGTGACGTTTACTCGTACTGTATATGTACTAACACGTATTGTGCTAATTAAAAAGCTATCCATATATATGTCTGTCTGTGTGTATGTGCAGTTTGCTGGAGACCAACCGGATGGATCAATTTTTATGTAGGTTTGGTATGTAGATGTATTTAGTCAATGTCTCCAGATCACTTTTCACTTTTTACTAATTATAGTTTTTTTTTATTTTTATACGCAAATATCATACAAAAATGAAATGTTCTCAAAAACTGCTCCAACGATTATTAATATATTTTTATAAAATATTTTGATTGAAATTTTAAATATTTTCGTAAAATTTGCATATCTCTATCTTGACTAGTTTTTAGTTATGGACAAAATTTGGGAACTAAACAAAATATTTTTATGGCAGTTTCTTAAGTTTTTCAATTCTATATTTTATTTTACTTCAGTTAACACGCTATGGTTTATGTATTTTTAATCGAGTTGAACACTAACAGACAGATATACTGAAATCGTATTCCAATATTGATGTGTGACAATCGAAATGCGATACGATTTCCATGTTTATCTCGATGTTGTGCTATTCCTTATAAATCTCGTGGTGACAACATCGTTTTGTCTTGTTTATGGTGATTTTCCCGTCTTGCCTTAATGTATTTGTTTTTCGATGTGTACTACTATAAATACTGTTACAGTAACATAGTACCTCGAACATTGTTCACAAAGTACGTAGCTGATAGAGTTAATTGTTATGTTTCTTACCAATTAACTACTTTATTTAGCGTTTTATTATAATAATATTTAAAAAATGAATAAATTTGCATTGTAAACCTACGTAAGGTATGACGCAATGTTAATTTACATGATGTGAAATCGACTTAGAGAGAACCTATGATGTTTTATAGATATTTTTCTTTAGTATGTTATTACTTAAAATAAACATATAATGATAATAATAATAACGTTTATATTTCCCAAAGACATATCAAAAGTATAACAAACTTTTAACAAAAACTCTCTCCTAGACATGGGATACGAATAGTCCAATAGTATGAGGTCTGCCACTACTGCTAGTTTCAACTGCATTACATTTGTATGGGACCACAATATTACAGAAGGCCCAGCCTAACTGTGCTCACGGACTCAACTGTACTAACCGTTCTCACGACGTACAACTAGTTCATTTTGCCACCAAAGGCTAATAAATCTTTTACATATACTTAAAGAAATAGTTAAGTTTCGTTTATTATTTAATAAAATTACCTTATGATTACACAGATGTTAGAAAAACATACATTTTCCGTATATTTTTTAAATAATCCATATATTATTGTTTTTTTAAATATTGTATAAACAAACAATAAACGTATTGAATTAACAATATTTAAATGTTACTTTAAATAACTATTAGTAAATAGTCAATAATGACAGAAAAATCGTCTGGGCCTAATTTAAAACAATTTAGAAACAGTAATAGTTATTTGCAATTATTTGCGATAGTACGTTGGTTATATTTACAAATAGTAGAATTAATACAAAATTATTAGTTACCGTTGCATTTCATTTTTTTCCATAGGGTCATCCTGTCCACCATGAAAATGAACTATGTTTATGGTTTTTTCACACACAAATATACCATATGACTGAAGCCTACTTAGCTAAAGGTTAGGTCTTAGTCAGAATAAAAATAAAAATTTAAAGACATAAAAGACATTTAAAGATAATCACCGGCTGTTCATTTGTCATTGTGTTACTGATAAATGTATGACATGGTCTACATTACAGAATTATCACACTCATAAGAAATTCATTTCGCCCATGCCTTGACAACCAGCGAATTTAAGAAAGATAATTAAATACTCCTATAATCTACATTTTATGTACGCAAAATACTACTTTTGCATAAAAATACAACTATTCAAATATAACTCAAGGTATAAGCATCTTTAACATTTATTAACATTTTTAGGTGTTCCTTTTAACGTAGTTAAATTAAAATCATCGTCCATAAAATTTGGACTTGTCCACATCAGGAGAAAGTTATACTCTAATACATTTTGCATAGTCAACCGAATATACATAATATATAGGCTACGCAGTTTTCAGAAAATCCCCTAAAAAAGCCCACAAAATGCCATTTTATTTACATTTTACATAACATAATGTTTATTTTATGTCTCGATTATTTCTTGTCCTGTTTTTTTTTTTTTAAGTAGTTCTTTGTTTGTCAATTCAGCATGTTTTGTAAAATATTTAAGTTTGTTAAAAGAATAAATTTCCTAGGAGTCATTGTAGTTTTTGAAAAAAGTTACTAAAAAAGTCCATAGTTTATTTTCACTAGTTTTTATGAGTCGTCTTTTATTTTATTTTGAATGTATTTATTAAAATCTGAATATTCAGAGACTCATTAACATAGATTTTAAGGTATATTTAGAAGTTTTTAACAAAGTTTTCAATATTAGAATATAGACATTCTAATATTGAAGATAAGACGTCGATCGTAGAGATATTGGCGAATAGAGGAGAATGAGTGTGATGAGAATACAGAATAGAATACAGAATACAGAAATCTTTATTATTGATCATTGAGAACAGAATATTTGTCACAAAATATAACATTAAAACAACAACAAAAATGTAATTGGTCACATATTCAAGTGCAGGAGATTTAAAAAAAATTAAAGGTCAAGGGTACTATAGAATTCTTCCATGCTGTAGATAGATTTCTCCACCAGCCAGTCATGTAGTTGTCTTTTCAGTGTCTTCAGATTACTATTTTTAATGTCCTTAAGAAGTGCGTTAAAGAGCTTGGCTCCAGCATACGATGGCTTTTTGGTGTAGATAGTGGTTCTGTGGGCTGGAAGGTGATATGTCTGAGCTCCTCTAGTTTGATATGCATGCACCTCTTCATTTCTTAACAGGTTTTGTTTTGAAGCATAAATAATGACCTCGATTATATACATTGAGGTAACATTAAGGATTTTTAGGTCTTTTAAAGCTTCTCTACAGCTGTCGAGGTGAGAGAGACCAGCCATAATTCTTATTGCTCGCTTTTGAAGAATTAATATCCTCTGGAGGTTGCTGAAGATGAAGATGAGTGAAGATGAACGATTGTAGTCCTTGTTACTATCTACTAGAAAGGACTATTTATTAATAGCCCAACAGTCAAGCCAACTATGGCACCTACAGTTTTACGTGGAATCCGAACCACGTTGTATGGGCCTAATTTTCAGCTAACTGACAAGTCTGACACTCAGTTCTCTCATCTACACAATATCTGGTGTGAACGTGGACACCCTAGACTTCTCTAGTAGTGTCCACATTGATGGCAACCATTGAGTGGACATACTACACATATTTAAAAATTACCCTAATGCATAGTATGTTACATTAACAAATTAAATAAAAGATATTGTTAATCCTCCAATTTAAATACAAAAAAGAAATAATTGTAATACACTACTATTTACAAACAATACGTGATTCTAAATAAATGATAATATGTAGAATAAAATAAAGTCCACATAGATAAAATCCTGTGCTTGGGCACGAATTGTAATTTTTTAAGGTTATTTTATGTTAGTCAAGAATAATTATAAATAATTGAAATCATATAAAATTCACAATATAAATACAGCAAGGATATGTTACAATTTATCCTTAAAAGAATAAAAATATAATAAACAGTCGCAATTTACCTTCTACTTGAATCATTCCTTTCATTCTAAAAGTACTGTTAAAACCCATCTGCAGAACTGGGTAAAAATATATTGAGGTAATTTCAGAGACGAATACTGCTCCAGGGACTATCTGATATGAGGGGCAAAACGACGCCCTTCTGGATGATTTAGGAATTTGAGGAAGGGTAGTTTTTAGTCGTAATAAAGCAATACAACTGATATTTGTCACACTAAGGTATATTTATTAACATTCCTTTTGTCATTTTGGTTTAAAGTCATTTTAGTGGTGAATATTGGTTCCATTTATTATGCACTTACTAAAGTATTTCACTCTCGACAGCTGGTCGTACGTGGGGCTGGTGGGGATTAGAGATGGCAAATATATTCAAAATATTGATATATCGAATCATTGATAAATCGCAAACCAAATATCGATCTAACGATAGTATCGAAAGAAAACATCGATATATTGGGTAGTCGATACATCAAACTGTAAATGATTTATTTGTTTTAAACCATGTACTAACTCTTATGTGATTACCAAAAATAAACTCATGTTTTACTGTCATTATTAGAGTAGCCTACAGAATACAAAAATTAAATACATTTATCTACACGAAACAAGTTGTGGGTTGGATAAAAAAATTTAAAATAAGAATAACTATACCTATAATTAATAAGCTAATTATAAAATAATAATGTAATAACATTGTTATTTTTGTTTTTCAGATTTCAATTTGCCATTAAGCTTCTTATGAACACTAAAAATTAAACAAATTAATTCACTATTGCATTCAAATTAGGCATCTTAAGTTTGCGTTCCTAACTCACACGCAACTTCATTGACCCGTTCCACTGGTCTACAATAAAACTACATTTTAGTGCGTTAGCCTTACGTACAACAACTAAATAAACTTACTTCATTATTTCATTGCATATTTTGTACGCATAAGAGGTAATTTAAATGTGTTTTTTATTTCATCGTGATGATTTTGAGGAGAGAGAATAACGTCAATATTTAGTGATTTGAAATATGGGACCAAAGTATCGATATAGCCGATAATACCGAAAGAAAATCATCGATACTAATATATTGACATGTCGGATTATATTCATCGATATTTACGATATATCGATATACCGTTGCCATTCCTAGTGGGGAAATATAAATATATAAATACCTGGCATCAATCTTCTAAAAAAGGCCTATAGACTTAATATAAAAGCATAAAAAAGATATACAAAATTAATACAACTGTAATAAGATATGATCAATAGCCTGTAACAAAAGCAATGAATCGAATTATTATCTAAATAAACGTAAACATTTATTATTTATTTAAATGTTGTATGTTGCTTAATTTATTCCCTGATTTGTACATAAAACATTATATTAATTCCTTATAAATGAACACAACAAATTTAATCATTATAAAGACCAAATTATACTAGTTAATATGGCTAAGAAAAAATTACTTTTTAAAAATAATAACACTCCATCCAAACATTGGAATTCTCTAATTCTCAATCAAGAGAAAAGTAATTTCTTGTAATATACCAACAACATTGAGCTTTATTTTTCAAAACCATACCTTGAAATTAATCTAACTTAGTTAAATGGAATCGATTATTCAACTAATATAAACTTCAATTTGACACTTAGCTGCTCTTTAGGATTATAAAGAAATTAGTAATTATAAAAAACTTAATTTTTAATAATTTAGCAATTCGGTTTACGGATGTAATCCATAGTATATAAGCTATATAAGGCAAAGCCCTGGCTGACTTACTCACTCACTCATCACTAATTCTCTAGCTTCCCATGTACGTAGAGTGCTGAAATGTTGTACACTGTTTCTTTAGGTCTTCAATAGGTCAAATAAAGTATTTTCATCTTGATGAAGTACTCATAAGGGGTAGAAACCACCTCTAAAAGATATTTCCATAAGTACAACATTGGGTTGATTTTAGTAAATTAATAACAGCTGCTTTATAAATAAATAGACATGTTTATTTTTTATGTTTGACATTAAACTACTAATGGCTCAGAACTGCCTTGTGATTTATGCATTTTAAAAACTATACTATGTGTTTAATCTTCAGCAGTTAAACAAAAACAAATCAAATAAATACCTTTGAAATATGCTAAGTAATACCATTGGGTATTTATACTAATAAATAGGTAGCAACGCAAGTATTGTACAGTTAATCTATTTATTTTTAGTCAAAAGAAACATGCCGAAGTGAATTGAACGCAGTGAGCTAGGGGATGGAATTATTATAAATTATTATCCCCTAGTTTATAATAATTTAAAGGCATTATAGAAAAATCCAAGATATTGAAGCTATATAAAACACACTAATAATATATTTTTAATCTCCAAAGAAAATCATGAAATAAAATTCAATTTGTACATGAAAATTGGATGTTAAGTAATGGATAATTATCTTAAAATAATAGTATATAGAGAAACGTAACGATCACATAAGCTCAGTATCAGTCTAACGCCTACAACATTTCAAAAAACGTAATTTATGAAAAAACAAATTAACTTTAATATAATAGTAAGTTTGAGTTTACTTATCGTTTCTAACCCTAATCTTATTTCAATTACACCTGCGTTTGTTTAGTACAATTTTTGAATCGATAAAGATTTACTTCATTTAATATATATTTTAATTAACGTTGTTTTTCCATAGATTAACATGAGAAAACTAATAATTATCTTGCTGGTGTGATACCCATGATATTAGATTAGTAAAGTGAGGTGTATTTTGTTGTATGAACAAAATTCAACTGCGATCAATTTTACTTGCTATCTTGTCATCAAGAAGCTACCAAACAATAATAATTATGTTCAAACAATTATCGTAAAGTTAATAATGTAAACCGTAGAAATGTAAACATATTACTTACACATGAGTAAAAATATGGTCTTCATGATTCCCGGTAATGTTTTTTTTTTTTTTTTTTTTTTTAAGTGATCATTTATAACGCACAAAAATGTAGTTTTATTGTAGATCAGTGGGTGGAATGAGTAAATGAAGTTATGTGTGAGTTAGCAACGCTGACTTAAGATGCCTAATTTGAATGACCTAGTGGATTAAGTAAAATTCACTAAATATGAACACACAGACATCGTAAAACAGATTTTAACCGTACATTTGACATTATCACATTTGTTCGAATTGTACCTATCCGATATAAACTCCATTCACTTAGTGTAATTATTAGTTTGTTTGTTTTTTCTATGATAGCGAAAACAGTATTATAATTATATTAAAAGTCATAAAATAAACTTTATTAAATTGAAAGTAATACAAAATACTAAAATCCGAAGCTACGAAGGTTGCTAATTATTTCAACTACAAAATGGCGAAAGTACTCGCCTTAAAGACACCCACTTCTGTAATTTGCTTCTGGCTGCCTTAAGCTGTAAGTTGTAATTATGCACTTTGTATTTTGAATGGCAGTCTTTTGACTGATAATAGTTCAGACATATAATTTATTTTTTTTTTTTTTTAATTAAAGAATTTAAAATGTCTTTTCGACTATATATTAGCTAGAGGACACCCCTGCACGCTTCGCGTGCCAACCCCGTAACTCGCTGTGCTTGTTACACATCGGCTGTGAATTTTCACTACAAATAATAGAACGTTATTCTTATTCTTACTTATGAGACGCTGACACAACTTTGTTGGTATTTTCAGGCGAATATGAATGATTATATGAGTGTAGGATGAGTGTGGATGAGTGTAGTATGGTTACTAACTGAGTTCAACTATTCCTCAGAAAGGGCAATTTATAAATAGCCCAATAGCCAGGGCAACTAAGGGACCTACAGCTTTACTTGGAATCCGAACCACGTATAACTGTATAACGTAAAATCACAATATTACATTTATCTACAGTATTTCACTCACCCTACGTGCGTTGCTACCTACTTGTAAGTATAAACACCCAATGATAATACTTAGCCTATATAAAATGTGTTCATTACATCCTTCCCTGGTTTATCATTCTGAAATATCTAACCTCATCACTATTACAAACACCATTGTTTTTATTCCAACAACTGTCAAAACCTTTTAGAAATCAATATTTACATTTGAACAAATGTTCTGTTGTGTTATTTAAATCTCTTCCCATGTTATTCTTATGGGGGAAAAACTTTGAGGGCTTTCCATGCCCTTTGGGGTGAAAATATTTCAGAATTAAGACCGTATTGCACAACTACGAACAGAGGCAAACATTTTGACACCTCAACCGTTTAAATTGGTCAAGAAATAGGAGAGGAGTTGCGTTGACAAAAAACGGCTTCACGTATTATATATAAGGATTTAATTTTGAATACACAACTGTTGAGTGAAGCTGAAATACTTCCTAAAGGGAACTGTATGTTTGTATGATACATGGGACTACGCTTAGAAACAACAAACTTCAACACAACAAAAACAAACCAACTGATACACGCTCCTATCACCGGCAAGAGCATGGTACATTATGTATTGCTTGTGATGATAACATTGCAGTGAAACAATACATTTTATCTGCTTTGTGAGTAACACAGTTTTACCGATTACAGTTTACTTCAAACATTGAAAAATGATGGAATAAAGGAATAACATTTTAACTGATTTAATATTTCATTTTATTACATTGACCAGGAATATATAACATAATCTATATATACAAGCCAAATGCCACCGATTGACTTACTCACTCATGATGAAATCTCAAAAATCATCAAACAGATTTACACGAAATTTAAAAAGAAGTATCGAAGGGACTCACTAAGAAAGGATTTTTCGAAATTCCATTCCTAAAGGGTACAAACAACCCCTCAAGATGTCCTTTGTTTCTATAAGAAGAAAATTATGTTGATTTTAGTAAATTAATAATAGCTGTTTTTTCATAAATAAACATGTTTATTTTTTATATTTGACTCTACCCTATTGATGCATTAAGAGTACTTCAACTGTTAAACAAAAACAAATGAAATAAACACGTTTGAAATAGGCTACATATTACCTAATAGTATACTAATAAATAGGTAGCAACACAAGTAGTGTGAGTGAGATACTGTAGATAAATGTAATATTGTGATTTTACAATAAACAGATAATATAATATTATCTGTAGTTAAAGCCGCATACTGAGACCGAAGGCCGAGTTGTAACGAGCGCAGCGAGAGTCGGGGTTGGCATGCTAAGCGTGCAGGGGTGTCCCCTAGTATAGTATAATGAACATTGCGCATGCAAAACGAGTGAAATTGAGTATTATAGTATGTATCATATATTTAAGCAGATTTCTTTAGTTAAACTGTGACAAATATTACCCAAAATGCGATTCCATGTACAGTTCAATATTTTTTCTTTTATATTTTAAGATAATTAGATCATAAACAATTTAATTTGGTCTAAAACTTTAAAATATAAGTAAAAAATCTACATTAAAAAAATTAATTTTTCATCAGAATAGTTTACTCAAAACTGTTAATAAGCGGAGAAATAGTATTGTTCAAATTATTTACTTTGAAATTCAAATGACCGCTACTCTGGAAAGGATAAACCTTTCGAGGTCCGGTTTGCGGCAATTAATTTCTCTTGAATAGATATTTCATTTGATACCAAATTCGACTTAAGTTTTTTTTCCGTTGAAAATGTTCGTAGAACTCCTCGTGGGCCATCCAGCTGAAAAGATGAAATGTCACTAATAGCGTCAAAAAAATGTCATTTGTAACCATGACAATTTCCAAGTTTTCCCTTTATAAATGAAGTCATACAAAAGTTGTAAAAGCGTTTTCATATTTTTCACCCTTTATAAGTAATTAAAAATATATACTAATATATAAATGGCAATATCCCTATTATTTTTTAAATAAATAGTTGTCAAATGTAACTAAACCATTTTTTACCCTGAGTGTTCCTCTTTGTGCAATACTTTAAAAAGTACGCCAAGAGTCTTATCTAACATTTAATTACGACTTATTTCTGTGAGACAACTCAGTTTTAATTGTTCTTGAACACACTTTCCTGAATTCATAATTAATGTTTCGTAACAAGAAACGTGCTTGGCTTTAAATTGAAAACCCAAATTAATTGTTTATGCGACAAATACTTTTCTTGTGTTGTTTAATTTGTCTCCGAATATATTTAAACTTTAATATATTTAATCCTTTTGTAATATGAAATTTTTAAGTCTTGATAAAATGTAATTTGAATAACTGACTCATTTTCCTCATTTCTTAATTATGATTATATAATTCACATATTTAAGTTAGTAAATGTATATATTCAAACTAAACATAGAAAGTTATTTCTTAAAATATTTTTTTTAATTTCAAAACTAGTTTAAAATTTTTTATTCATTCTTTGTGATTAAAACACCGATTGTAAATATATGGGCAAATGAATGAGTGTGATGAGTGTAGATAACATATTTTAGTCATTATTACTAAGGTTGATTGTCCCTAGAAAGAGTGGTTTATTAATGTCCCAGTAGCTAGGGCAACCAAGAGACCTACAACTTTACTAGGAATCCGAACCTCGTTGCAATGTCTTATTTTCAGCTGGTTGGAAAGCCTCATACTCAGTTCTCTTCCCTGCACAATATCCGAACTCTAACTGCCATCCAATATGGGCACCCCGGAGTTCTCTAGTAGTGTCTACGTCGATGGCACCCATTCAACGAACGCCGTGTCGGTATTAAGAGGGGTGAGCATCGAACCTAAAATCTCCAGAACGCTTTGTCCCCAAGTAGCTGGATTACAGCACTGCGACTTTTCCATCCAATTACTTTATTTAATCAATGAAATTTACTTTAAATTCATATTAATATAGCCAATGACGTCGATTCTTAAAAAAAAATATAAGGTATGGAGATTAGGGGTTTTTGTGAACTTATTCTTTACAATACTAAACTACAAGTTCAGACATGCACCTGATATGCTTGTCTGGACATGAACATTCTTGCAAATAAATCCCGTGTCTTTAACCGAAGATCTTGCGTTAATTACGAACCTTTAGTAGCGTGGATTTTACATATTTAAGAACACATTGTGTAAAGTGATATAAGGAACAAAATATAAAAAACTAACATGTTTTTATTTCGTTTAACACTAAATGTATAAATCTGAATATTGAAAAGTAAACGTCTTTAAAATAATATCATCTTAAATATGTTTAAAAATTAGGGAGAACTACTCAAAGTGCATTGTTGAATAGTTTCTCTACCCAAAATTATAGTGAATATTTTGTAAGTTGAATTTTGAATCTATAATTATGCTGCTTATTTTAAAGACTTCTTATTTTAAATATCAATGTTATTTACCTCAATTATTTAAAAACATCTGTTGATGTAGAGAACAAGAGATTCTAGTTAAAACATCAAACAATTGAATAAGACTCATTTGACAAAATAATTATTTGCAGGCATTTACAATATTAGCCGTAATACTTAAATGTATATATTTAAGTATTTGTTGCTGAAATGTGAATACAATAAATAGTCCTGAAATTATACAAGTGAATTTTAGATAGTTCTATTTAAAGTCCCAACTTTAAGCTAATAGAAATCAACTTGATTCATTAGCAAAAGGTTTAATACCAAAGTTAAATGAAACTTTAACGGATTTTGGGACTGTATTTTAAATATTACGGACTTATGGTAGGTATTCTTTATTCCTATTGAAACCTAAAGTGTAGATTGATCAGTTCATATTTTTTTGAACTTTTTTTGAAACAATCATTTGTGATTAGGTTATTTTGATATAAAAAATCAGTTCTTAATTATTTGTTAAAATTCTCGTTACGATCGTATTGGTAGATGGGGAAAGTAAATTTACTAGTACGCACCTACAATGTAGACTCTACAGCAGGGAAGGTGGTATACGCATTGTTTGTACTACATAAGTACTACATATATACATAAGTTGTATATATGTATTTTTTTGAAACTTTATACCACATTTTGTACTTTGGAATAAATTCTCTATAGTATAGAATGTGTTACAATTATTCATACCTTAAAAAAATAATGAATATTTTTATAGTCAAAGTTTTGCAAAATTTCATTGTTCAGAAACTTGAAAATACAGACTTTTTTGGAATCTTTTTTAAGCATAGATTAAATATTACAGTTAAAAAAATATACATATATAATGATACATAAGACTTAAAAAAATGTAAATACGTAATATAAAGTCAAAAAAAATATTATTTAAGGTTCTAAAAAAAAATGCAGTGGGCTACATATGTAGCCCGCGCGACTATTGGTGTTTCGGTAAACCGCGCGACTGCCGCAGGGTTAAGGCTATATTCTCTCCCAAATCACCCCTTTTACACTCGTATTTATGTATGGGGAAAATAAGAATAAGATTACTATGTAGGCACCTACAATGTAGACTCTACAGCAAGGTAGGCGGTGTAAGTATTGTTCGTACTATACTTAAATATTAAGGCTATAATATATCCCAAATCGCCCCCTTTACACTCGTATTGATGTATGGGGAAAGTATGAGTAATAATCCTGTGTGGGCACCTACAATGTAGACTCTACAGCAAGGTAGGCGGTGTAAGTATTGTTCGTCCTACACCCATATATTGAATCCATATTTTACCACATTCCATCCATGTTACTTCCTAATACATCCAACATACATACTGTTATTTGACAAATGGTCATTACTCAATTCCGATTCAATCCAATTCCCGGCTCAGTGCTACTGCGCTACATCACTATTGGACAGTGTACATTGTACAGTGTAGCGTCACAAGCTTCCATAAATTTCACTTTATGGCTGTCGTGTTGTATTTCAGTGTACATGTATTATTTAGTTAATGGAAGTCTTTTATGCTATAATTTGGAGGTCGAAATTATGGTGTTTACGAGAAACGTTATGTAAGTTTTAAATACTTTTCAGATTTTTTTATAATATGGGTTGTAACGTATATACATCAATAAATATGATGAAATAAAAAAATTAATAACATAAATGAGTCATATATGATTTAATCCATCACCATCTGGGTTGAACCATAATTCTTTACTTTTCAATAAGTGTCATGAAGATTGTGGGGGATAGCTTCGTTTTCAGTCCTTTCAATTACATCAACAGAGGTTGCCATTGACGAAGAATTCACTAGAGGAGTATGGGAGTCCGTGTTGGATGGTGTACACGTATTTAGTGTTATGATGCTGTCTACGTTATGCAACTGAGTATCAGACTACGAGTTAGTGAGGAATCTGACCAATACCACGAGGTTCAGCTTTTGTGATAAACTCCTGGTTCTTTAGTTGTCCTGGTTATTGCGCTGCAAATAAATGACTCTTTTTGTAGATAAATCAGCAATCATTACTAATCAGACTATTAAGGTCAAACATAATCATCTTATTTTCATATAATGTTTTACAAATTTACCTTAAAATACTTGTTATTTCAAAATCTATGTCTTTGTGTTTTACTTGCAGAACCCACCACTCTAAAATGGTTTAAGTGAAAGTTTTTTAATTTTTCTTTACGTTATTGCTTGTTAAAACAACCAAAGTTGTATCATCTGCATATAAAATAACGGGAGCTTCAATATTACACGGTAGATAATTCACATAAATTAAAAATAACAAAGGTCCCAACATTGAGCCCTGAGGAACCCACATTTGATTATATCCCAATTTGGAAAACGTCTTTTACCATCCTTTAATATTTTAGTTCTTTGTTTACGATCAAATAGGTAAGATGTTCTCTAAAATTACTAATATTGTAAACATTATGCC
This sequence comes from Stictocephala bisonia, assembly GCA_035578905.1. Classification (NCBI taxonomy): domain Eukaryota; kingdom Metazoa; phylum Arthropoda; class Insecta; order Hemiptera; family Membracidae; genus Stictocephala; species Stictocephala bisonia. The sequence goes on from JAQJVL010000124.1 coordinate 495,255, forward strand.
CAGAAATTTAGTGTCGTTGTAATAAAAGACTTATACCTCTGCTAAATTACAACACAATGAAACGACAAGTCTTTGCCTCTGGAAATAATGGTGCAAACTACGAAATACGCAAAATTATTTCTTACGTGTGATATAAAAACAAAAAAAAAACATAAAAGAGAGGCTTATTTACCGTTGTACCAGGAATTGAAAATATTACCAATTATACATTTGTTTGTCTTTACACGTACGGTGGTACTAACCCACCTGCCCACTCATACACGTATGGTGGTACTAACCCACCCGCCCACCCATACCCGTACGGTAGTAATAACCCACCCACCCATCCATACACGTACAACCCCCCACTATGTTTCAAACAAAACAACCATGAAAATCGTGCATATGAGTTTATTAATATAGCAAATATAGATAATAACTAATTGATAATTGCAAATTGTTAGCTAAGACAGGAAAAATCTAAAGAAATGAAACATACTGCTGTCATGGTGTTCTGTAATCTTTAGTAGTTGTCATGAGGACAATCCTCATTACACACCTCTCTGCCAGCGTGGTGGTTCAGTGGCTATGGCTTCGGATCCCCGTATTCCAAGGTTCGAATCCCCACTAAGCCAACAGTCGGTACTTCACTCATTGAATATAGTTCACGCACAGGCTTGCAAGCCCATGTGAACTGGCGAGTGAAGTTTTTATTTTAAAAAAATGAACATGGCCAACCCAAAGAAAGAGTAGACAAATGGAGTATATACAGAGTGAATTGTATGTCCTGGCAGACCAGGACGGGCTGAGATATCAATGTGAGTCCTTGACCATACCTATACACACGTACTGTGGTAACGACCCACCCGCCCACTCATACACGTACTGTGGTAATGACCCACTCGCCCACTCATACACGTACTGTGGTAATGACCCACCCACCCACCCATACACGTACTGTATACGTAATTAAGTATAACCCACACGTGTATACGCATTAATACACTGTACGTGTATGGGTGCGCGGGTGGGTTAATGCTACCATATGTGTATGGGTGGGCGGATGGGTTAATACACTGTATGTGTATGGGTGGGCGAGTGGGTTAATGCTACCGTATATGTATGGGTGGGTGGGTTAATACACTGTACGTGTATTTTAATGCTACCGTATGTGAATGGGTGGGCGGGTGGTTTAATGCCACCGTATGTGTATGGGTGAGCGGGGTGGGTTTTTAGAGGTATATTTAAAAATGGTTTTATTAATATAATATGGAGTAAAGCCAGTCTCTGTCAAATACTAATGATTTGTAAACATCATCACTCAGTTCAAGGTTAAGATTGTTAATTGTTTTTATGTTATGATTATGATTCGTCTTCATATTACCTAAGAAAGCAAAAAGAAAATATTCAAAATGTTCTTGTTTCAGGGTGGTTTCAATAAGATAGACAAGGATTGTTGGATATTTCCATAATTTTTGAATAAACTAAATATTTATATTTTAATTTTTAGAGTTATTATAACTAAGAAAAATAAACTTTTTTAATACTAAATATTTTAATACTACTATTTAAAAACATATTTTACTTCAAGTAAAATTAAAATTTATATAAACCTTTCGATAGGAATATTTGAATTGGAAGTAAACATTTTTAGTTGGAAAGTGAATTAACCAGCAGCAGGACCGTTCCTATTTGGAATCGGGAACAATCAGGCTGTCCTCTCGGTTGGTTTAATTCCTGACAAACCTTAATACCACTCACTCATTCAATCAATCTGTCTGGTGCTGAATCAACGTTAGCATTTGTTGTTATATTTTTCGTATTACGTTTTATTCTTTATTTATTCAAAATGGCCACTAACATGTTTGTATAATCGACATTGATGATACAGTTTCTTTCAGCAATTGTACACTTACAATTACTATCAGCAGGCCTACGGAAAAATAATCCCAAAAATGTTAACATTTTCATGATTCGTAAAGTTGTTGGAGATTTCAATACTTTGATTGTTTTAAAAACAAGCACAATGTTTCGACAGTTATAAATCTCCAGTTACCTTAAGCTGTTATTTGCTACCTTAGCCTACATTTAAAATGTTTACATCCTAAATTAACCCATTCCCATATTGTAATCGCAAGACGAGTTGAGACCTAACCGTGGTATATACAATTTTTGAAGGCGCTTCACGCCGTCGAGTCGGCCTCTCTCTACTGTTTGTTGTGTTATTATTGATATACATAGTATAATTATTTTCAGTTTAACATATACAATGAATGAAAGATTTTAACTGTAAAATGAAAACCTTTATTAATAAAAAGCATAGATAGATTTACTCATTCACTGTTGTGTTTAGTAAATAAAAGTGTGCCTTTATGTGAAAGCGCCTTCATTAACCTGATACTCCTCAAATTACGCAGATGATTTGAGGCCCACTTCAGGTCTCCTCTCGTCGTGCGTCCACAGTATCAGTGTAAGAACAACCCTTATATAACTACATCCTTTTAGATAACCATAGACTCTTTCTAAAGTTGTGAATTCTTGCAAACAATTACACATATGCACAAGTAAGATAAAATATACCATATAATGAACAAAATGTGAAAACGTTATCAATTTCATTTTAGTATACATATTACTCCACCGCCATCATCATCATCATATTCAAGTTCTCTTCTCGACACATGGCCTGACATCTAAGTCTTCTAAGTGCCCCTGTTTTAAATAGCTTATGTAAGTCACAGTTATTATAGATTTAAAAGGGAAGGAAACAAACCTAAGAAATCTAATTAAACGTTGATTTCAGCATGCCAACTACACTCTCCTTCCAAGGTCATGTAATGGAGTCATTATTAAAACGTCAAACATGAACATTTAAAATTGTTGTACTTTAAGTTCTTTTCCAATTTAATACTTTGTTTATTAAAAATGTATAAGGTTCTGGATATTACACATTTATGTATGTATGGAAAATTATCATATTTTACTCTAAATTAATTATTAGGTTATTATCTGTATTTATTATTTTATTGAGATAAAAATTAAAATGTATTACATATTAAGTTATTAGTAACATTTTTGTTCGATTAACACACTTTGAAGAGCGATAAATCAGTTTTTTATTGCGTATTTTTGCCTCTTTACAAGTCGTCTCCATTATTCTTTCGTTTGGCCCTAGTGTTATATTTTGTTTCTAGAGTTATTTTTCACTGTGAAAGTTTATATATAATTCCTTAAATAATTTTGTAAATTGATATTGTTAGTGTTGTATTTTAAGTTGTAGTTTCGTATGGTTAAAACAATATTTCAAAAATAACTACATCAATACTAGTAGTGTTATAGGAATAAATATGACAAATTTAACTATGTTATTGTCAAGTATAAAGGAACTATGAGGGAATTGTTTATAAATGTATTGTTTATTATATTCTCCAATTATGTTTGTTCAGATTGTTCATTACCATCACTTCTTTGTTTTCTACATTTTATTAACTAATTTTGGAAATTTTTGAGAAGAAAAACACTATATTCTTTTTATAAATTCTAAATATTAACGAGCAAAAGTATCTTCAAGTATTTAACCCATTAAAATTAATACAGAACAATTACAACATCGACATCCCTTACAGAAATGTCGTTCTAGGAAGTATTGAATTGAGGGTGAACGAATCGGATGGGTCTCTCTAAATACATAACTGTTGTAGATAAATATTTAAGTCCAATTTCTTACAGTTTTTATAACAAAAAATAATATATGAAATTTTATGTATAAAAATAAATAAATACGATTCAGGCAGCTTGAGTGAATATTCTAAAACAAAGAGGGATGAAGTTAATACAATTATCATAAGCGAAGAGCAATTATCATATAATGTCCGACCACACGCACATAGAGGGAAGTAGCCCCCACCCACTAACCCCCACAATAGCCGGGTACAAACTGTAATACCGTACCACCATAATTTATATACTATCTTGGCCACCTGTAGCTTTGTCTTGCCATAAATCTTGACATTGTGGCAGCCCTTCCTGTCTGCTAAAATAATTAATGTATGATTGTTACAAGACATCTATACTTCCACAGACTTTCCTCATTTACTACAAAAACATACTTAACAGCTGTTTTATTTGAACAGATTCGTCAAAACGTATTGTTAAATTTAGGCTTAGTAAAATAAACACATTTACATTATTACTTAATTCTTATTTCATTAATTTTGAGGTACGATAGTAGAGAGGGTTTTACAACCCTGACTTTGCCTCTTGAATGGGAAAACAAAACGTCTTTCATTTCATTTCATTAAAGTACGGATGCGATGGACATGGATAAGGTGACACAAGAACTGTGGGAGGGTTGTTAATTGGTGGAGTTCATTCTCAGAAACGATTTATATTTAAGATTATTTGTTTGATTAGGCATAAAATAGTGTTAAACTAAGCGGCTTTTGCAACACATTTTATGTTCACTTCAATAATGTAACAGGGTCAGTTCAATGAAGTAACAGGGCAACTTCAATAATGTAACAGGGCCTTTTTTACATTGATTTTAGAAAAATAAAATTATTGGAAAAAGTAGTTGTAATAAAAAGTGGTTCATGCTTCATAGATTTTTAATCACAATTTTAAATTCTTTTATACATTTATGAAATCTTACCCCTAAATAAGAAAGTAGATTTTTTTCCTTTAATAATGCAATAATCCAATATTTAAACTAAAAGGATTTTTGTTTTCAAGTTAGGTCGACTTATTTTCTATGATCTACAGGTTTTAGGCACCGTTTAACGTTTCCTTGCAAGCTCAAAGCCCTCAGGCTTGATTCTTGGTCCTTTTGTTTCAAGGCAATTTTGCAATACGAGTAGGGGTCTACGTAAGTAGGTTTCGCGCTTTTTCACCACCGCATTTAGTTGAGTACATTCTCCGCCGTTTCTGTTCGAACAGTTTTTGTTGTTCTCTTAAGTACTTCTTTCTTGGAGTTAGTTTTTTGGAAGTTAGTGAAGTTACGCGCACCGTGTTTGTTTAGTGTGCGTGCGCGGCATTTTGTGCGTCTGTCGGGTATTGTGGGAATTGATCTTCGCAATCCAACCCTTATCAACTGACACGTAGAATCTTAGACTTTCTTTTAAATCAAACACACTCAATTCAGTTCTACATTTTTAAAAGCATATCCATCAATAATATGAATCTTATCATAAAGTTTATTTTACACAAAATCAAACGACATTTCATCTAACATCAGTGCTTCCATCAACCTATTTAGTATACCTAAAAATTTCTCCAAGTGTTATGCACACAGCTCTTAATATCAACATGGTGTCTGCTCAATGTTTTCCATCTGTGTGGATACTACTATGGGGTTATATTCAGGGTCCGGATGTTATCTAGGGAACTGGGTGTCCTGCTTATTAGTCAGCTTAGTATGACTATTATTTGGATTAGATCAATACTACGTGCTTTGTATTTCACGTAAAGCTGTAGGTCCCTAGTTGTTCTGACTATTGGGTTAGTAATTAATGTTTTTTTTTTCCTAAGGAACAGACCTTAGTTAGTAACAATAACTACACTCGTTCATCTACACTCATCACACTCATTCGTCCCTAGTATTCACCCATATCACTATGATTGTCGTCTTAGTGATAATAATGAATAACAATAATTAAAATACACAATATTGCACGTAAAATTCCTAACAATTGAAGGAGTCAGCAAAAGTTTAAATCGTATATTCCATCAAAGTTTTAAAACGCTCTATCATTATTGTGGGGGTGGAAGAAGGTAAGCGGCTTTCAAACACTATTCAGCTGTCAGAAACACGTATGCAATTTGAGTAGTTCAATCCGTCTTCCTTTATCATCTACTTAAAATAGTTCTTCACCCGGTCACTTTCAAACCTAATCAGATTTTATGATTACTACGCAAATCATCTTTTGTATATTATTTAATGTTAATATTTTTAATTGATAATCATACATATAATCAACTAAGAATGAATAAACTATTATTTTAGTTTTGTTGCATTTCATTCAAATAAACAACTAATTCAATGACTATTTTTGTAAATAAAACAATTTTAAAAGAAACATTTTAAGATCTAACTTTTAGCAAGTAAAGGTGAAACCATACGGTTCACTAGAAAATATTCAAATAATATTTTCTATTGAGACGTAGAACTTTTAATAGCGAAAAGTTAACAAATAAACCACTGAGAAGGCGATAATCTTAAAATGTCTAGTTTAATACTAGGGGATACCCTCGTTAGCTTCACGTCTAACTCGGTCTGCAGCACGTGACCCAGTTAATATTAATAAGTTTACTGTTAACTTTAAATACCATCAGAAATAACAGAACAAATAGCAACTTTTTAATTTAGGGCTGGTGGCTTTTTTATGAGAATGGTATTTTGAACAATAATTTCTTAGTACATCTCTATGAGACACTAGTTCAAATCAAACTATTGTATAACTTTGGACATTTTGTGATTGTTCATTGAGTGGTGTTTCACTTCTATGTAGACTGGCTGTGTCTAAGGCAGAATTTAATAGTTTTGTGTGACAAAATTCATTATATTTTAGATAATGATAAATAATTAATAAATTAATTAAATGACATAATTAGTAAATTATATTTTATTGTTTTTTTCTAAATATAGAATTGGAATAAACATCATAGTAGTTGAAATCATATAGTTAAAAACAACCACTCTAGTCAATAATGCAATTAGTATTACAATTAATTAAATTTAACGAGTGAAATTTACATAGAAAAATCTGTATTTTGTTCTCTTTTGACATACCTGCCTCGCTCTATGTTTGTTTTTGTCGTTTTTTATGTTATATTATTTTTAACTGCCAAACATGTCTGGCTGTTATTTTATTACGTTACATTACTTAAGTATACTCACAAGTGTACAGTAACTATATATTGCTACAAACACTATTATAAATAATAATTATATCATTGTTTTTTTTGAAAATGGTTCACAAACAAATGATCATAATAAGTGTTTTATATAATTTTAATATTTATTTTTTTAATTAATTAATAAAATATTTTATTGAATTTATTATAACGCATATAATATAATACAGTTCTCATACCTATATTATATTTATGTTTCCATTTTACCAGAAGATGAATCCAGAATACAGAGCATGGAAAACGGTCAAAGATTTATTTATGTGCCCTAACCTAGACAAATTGCCTTAATATTTCAAATCTTTATACTTCTTGGCTTAAAATAATCCAGATAACATTTAATGTTCCATAGTTTGATCAATATAGTTCACTAAATTGGTTTTAAAAATAAATAAATATTAAACTTATACATGCAACCTAATTAATTGATAACAAATTTTTGTTTTAAAAATAATAAATAATTATAATCTGTTATTGATCCTTTGTAAAGATTTTCATAAAAACAAAAATATAGTTAGGTAGTGTTTAAAATATTACAACTTAATTCATTGAATTCCTAAAGAATGAGATCTCTCTTTATGTATAAATACCATATTTATATATAGATTAAACTGAGTTGGGCATCTATAAAAAATCAAGATGCTTCAATCTTAAGAGCGTACATTATTTTTGTTGATTTGGGCCTAATAAGAGCTCCTATAAATCTCATCGCCATCACCAAAGATGTTGAAACTTAATTAATACCACATAAAGCTGAAAGAGGTGATGAGTGTTCCATTGGCTTTACAAACACAACCTTCAATATCATCAGTTCAATTTGGTGGTCTTTGAATGTAGCAATCAGTGGACGTATTTAATTATTATTTATAAAGTTTGTTAAGTAAATTTGTGTGATAAAAGTGTAAAACACAATTTTCATTGTATAAACCGAACATTAAATAAAATTGTATTGGAATAGAGGAGACGAAAATTTTAAATTTAAAAAAATACGCCTGGAATTTAGTTGATTGGTTAAAATATTCCCTTTCCAGTCAGTTGTTGCTAAACAAAGACTTATCAAGAGTTTATATATGTACTGTACTTTAAAGTTGATTATGTACGCCTGAGGATACATTTTTCCTCAGCTTTTTATGTGGAAGCAACTACATTGTAAGCTCTTGAATTGTAAATGTATTAGTAATAATATTGGGTTAAAATTGGTTAAAATTGGGTTAAAAACACGCATTCTATGAAAAATAAATTGTATAACTTGAATATGTAACTCACAAATAACAAAATATAACATAATCCGTTAACTAGCCATGATTAAAGTTATATCTAGGAAAAAAGTGTTTTACTTCTCTTTGTAGGTGCCACACATTTCTGATAGCTTATGGTAAATATTTAATGGAAATTATTCCTTATAATTATTTTGAGTTACATCCTATAATATTAGATTTTTTATTTAAAATATGTATTGGTCTATTGAAAATGTTCCATTCTTCTGCTATAAATAGAAAAAAGATTCTATGCACTAAATTATTTTCTTTCTCTGTGGTTTTTATATTAAGATTACAACTGAAATTAAAGCTGAAGATAAGAGAAAACAACAAACTTTATAGTTAAAACCTAAAGTCACAAAAACAAAGAAAATTCGTTGGAACTCAACAAAGTTTGAGAATGTATTGTTAAGATAAGCCTGAAACGAAAAACAAATTTTAAAAACATATTGACGATCTGTCGAGCTCTAATTGGAAAACTTCTTAAAGATAGTAAAACCTTCTTTAAAAATATTATATATCTGAATTTTGTATTGAGTTTAATACATATTGTTTATTTCAAACACATTGAATTATTTTATAGCACACATATGTATATATTTGTACAAATACCTATTAATTTCTCTTTATATGAAGTTAAATCTGTAAATAAATCCCGTGATGCTGACGAATTCCATTAGTATGAGTAATAATCTCAACGCCTAACCCCACCCAACAGGCGCTGGCAGAGTAAAATTTGGGTATCAAGGGTTTAAAATTAGGAAAAATGACTCGTTATTGGGTTGGACTTTAAAGAGTACAGATTCGCCTAATTTATAGCTAGGCATAATACCGATTATCATCAAGTTTTTAAAGGTAATCGCGTATATCCAGCGATTTATACAAGACTTTGGATCAGCAGGCATATAGTTTTGTATACACGTTTGACGGATACGCCTTTAATCTCACAAATACACGTTTGACGCATACGTACTTACTCTCACAAATGCACGTTTGAAGCATCCGCTCTTACGCTCACAAATACACGTTTGACGCATATTCCCTTACTCTCACAAATACACGTTTACCGCATTCTCTCTTACTCTCACAAATACAGTTTGACGCATACGCCCTTACTCTCACAAATACACGTTTGACTGATACGCCCTTACTCTCACGAATACAGGTTTGACGCACACGCCCTTACTCTCACAAATACACGTTTGACGCACACGGCCTTACTCTCACAAACACACGTTTGACGCACACGCCCTCACTTTCACAAATACACGTTTGATGCACACGCACTTACTCTCACAAATACACGTTTATTTATACAAATTTATTTATTTATACAAATGTTACAACCATTCAAGTCTAATTAAAGTAATCTTGTTATTCAATTAGTCAACTCTAGGTATGTTGTTACCGGCCAACTTTAGTACATACTATTTTTTTGGAATCTAACTCAAACATTAGCTTCATGGTGTCAGGCCCAATAATTTTTATTACTAAGTACTTTATGTAAATCGTGTAGTCTGATATTATAAGTATCCCTTCCAACAATATATATCTGTGCGATGTATCAACTATTATTTCGTTCAAATCTTCTTTAATTTTTTCTTTTTTTTTTTTTTACAAAATGTCTATAAACATTTTTTTATAGTTTAGTAATTAAATCATTCATTATATTACACTTTTTCATTACTCTTATATCGTTTCTCATTATTCGTTGTTATTATGTAAAATATTTAATTTGTCCGTACTGTTATGGTTATCTAGTTTAATTGGGAAAACTTTTTGATTAAAAATTAATAAAAATACAATTATAATCGGCTAATTACTTTTACTTTCATAAGGGTGTTCTTGAACATTTCCCCATTAAAATTTTTAAAAAATCTTAAACTATATTAAATGTTTTAAAAGGAAATCCTGTATCTAGGAACACAAATCAAATTAAGATAAATACACCAAAGCAACAATATTTGTCAATTTATGCTATAATATTTGATAAAATGTACATATAATTATCAATATTTTATAATCCTAGAAAGTCTGAAAAGTTTGTGTCAGATTCAAATTTAAATAAAAATATGTATACTTTATATACCTACTGTCAGTTTTATTTTCAAGTTATTATTGTTGACTTGTTTGCGTTATTTTGTTAATCTTTACTGCAATCTTTCATAATGTTCCATTCTTTTACATTATGTAACCAGATCAACATTTAAGGAGTTTATGTTTATTTACCATACACACCTATCAGCAAAGATATTTTCTAATAAAACGAGCCTCCCTAGCGACATATAAAGGCCAACGACACACACACAGAGAGAGGAAGTGGCCTACAACCCCTACCCCGTACCCCCACAATATCCGGGTACTCAAACTGTAACTCCGCCCCGCCATAATTTATATACAATCTTCACCACCTGTAGCTTTGTCTTTTCGTTATATCATTACATTATTGTATCTCTTTTTGTCTACTTAAGATACGGTTATATTATAATGTTGCTTTATTTATTGCTTTCATAGTCTTCATTTATTTATTACTAATAGATGATTATCACAATTTTTATTCGAGATTATCTAGTTAAATATCCATTTACCTTTATTTTGTAGTATAAACTAGGGTGAGAACCTCTATTTATAAGAGGTTAATGTGTATATATAAAAGGTGAAAAATTGGGCCATATACAAGTAAAAATAAAACATAAGAAAACGAAGACTAAATTTATATTGGCATATCAGAATACAGAAACCCAGTACTTTTACAAAGCTAATTTTTAAATAGTGCAAAAACAATAAATTGTAATTAGTTGCAATAGTAGAACAAAAATTTAAAATAGCAAGCAGGTGTAGCACAAACTGACATTTCCAAATGAACAAATTAAAAAAAGAAAAGATTTTTACTTGAAATTTGATGAAAAAAGAACCGGAACAACTTGATCTTGTGAATGAAAGTGAGGTCATTCTGAAATAATAAAGCAGTTTTTGCCAAGCCAACTCATCAAAACAGATATGATTGTATGTTCCTACAGGCACATACCTGAATGATAATACGTAATAATAGCGTTGTTATTTCTATATTTTAATTTCAATATGACAAATAACAATATGGATGCCAGTACGAATTACAGGATTTACACAATCATTTATAGCAAATAATTGGTCCATCGGTCCTCTAATCCATGTGATAATAGTTTCCATATAAGTATAATGCAATGTAAAATAATGCAACGGCGTTGGGGGTGATGTGGGTACACGTCTGTAAAGCGGGAATTGTACTATAATTTATACAGGCGCTGTAACAGAGATGCGTTTATTGATGTCTATTCACAAACAGTTACCAGGGGAACCAAACATCTTGGTGAGTATTATGTGGAGTGTTCATATTATTTTCCTTGTACTTTTGTTACTGGTTAGTTTTACAATTTTGTAAATTTATTGCGTTACAGTGTTTAAAATAAACTATCATAGTACAATATAAAATAAATATTATTTGTAAAATTAATTATGAGAGCAGGAATTTTACAAAACGCGTAAACATCACGCAACACAAGCTTATTACAGTGTAGTACTTTTACAAATATTATGGTGATTTATATTAACCCTCATTTATCATCTTCAGACCAGAGGGAACCAGGAAGGAAACTATATGGTTCGAAATCGAAAAAATAATATACCGAATTCGATTACCATAATATTTGAACATTTTTTATTTTAATAAATGTATATTTAACGACATTCACTTGTTTAGTAAGAAATCCGGAACTTTTTTCAACGATTCTTATTTTATTTTTTAATCACTTATGGCGTTTAATTTTTACACAGAGCCGTAATAAAATGGAAAATAGATTTTAAAATAATTAATCCAGCAACGTTAATGCAAAAAAACAATGGCTTGTCACTGGTATCATGACTTTATAATGATCTACTATAAATATTTTAGCAACTAAATATCAGTCCCAATTAACTCTGTGAAAAGTCAAAATCATTTTTAAAAATGCTATATTGGCTTTTTCCTTGGCATACAAAAAAATCATAAATTTCTTACGATTCCCCATACTTCCATATTTTAAGGCCACGAAAAACAGGTACATTTTATACCACAAAGTTAACCTGTTTTCTTGACAGTATTATGAATGAAAACTGCTGGAATATTGTGGAATAAAACTTCCCTGGAGTGTCTTTTCGAAAAATTTTATGTAAAAAACGATATTATACTACAGTATTATTCATTATTAAGACACCGAGCTTAGAGGTATGGGCGACTATGAGTGGTAAATGAATGTGGTGAGTGTATATGAACGGTTGCAGTCATTGTTAGTCGTGGTTGCCTTTTCCTCAGAAAGCCGTGGCAACTAAGGACCTACAGCTTTACGTGGAATCTGATCCATGTAGTACTGGTCTGATTTTCAACCGATTGACAACCCTGATTATCAGTACTCTTTATCTACACGAAATTCCAAACCTGACAACCACCAAACACGGACAGACTTCTCTAGTAGTGGCATTCATTGAGCGGACGCTGTGTAGGTGTTACGAGAGTATAGAACGTATCGCCTACAATTACTATAACACGCTGTCCCCAAGTAGCTGGGGTATTTGAAACTGGATTTTGAATTAACTAATGAAAACTATGCTGTCTTTTTAAAAAATATTTATCAATATTCTAAACTTATTTGGCTATATTTTAATAAGCCACAACGACGCAAATAAAACAAAGTTATATGAATAAAGAAATCATACCAAGAGAGATGCATGCACATTTTATGCGTATAATTACGTGTATATAAACTGGTGGCGCATTGTTGTAACCCAGCTACTTGGGGACAAAGTGTTGAGGAGATTGTAGGCGATAGGTTATACTCGGTCTTCCTAATACCGACACGGCGTCCACTCAACTGTTTTCATAGACGTGGACACTACTAGAGAAGTCTGGGCTGTCCATGTTGGATGGTAGTTAAGGTTCGGATGTTGTGAAGGTAAGAGAACTGAGTGTCAGGTTTGTCAGTTAGCTGAAATTCAGACCAACATTACGTGATTCGGATTCCACGAAAAACTGTAGGTCCTTTAGTTGCCCTGGCTATTGGGCTATTAATAAATACTGTAGCTCTTTCTGAGGACAGTCAACATTAGTAACAACGACTACACTCATTCGCTCCTCATATCTTGACGATCGGCGAATTATGAACAAATGATAATTATTTAACCTATTCAGCTCATACTCGTGTAACATTGGTTAGTATTGACAGATTTTTATGTCTTGTATTTTTTACGCAATAAATAGTTTTAATATTATTTAAACTGAAAATTAACAAAAATACAAATTTACTTTAATACTATCACAGTACCACCTTTGCCCAGGATTTATATTGTGCTTATTGCATTCAGCAATACAAAATATGTACCTAGTGGTATATTTATAATGCAAAAGTGCGTTGTGGTCACAGTACCCCTAGGAAAGAATAGGGTAGGTATCACGCGCATCTCCTATGACGTCACACGGGCGAAATGGCAACAACAAACACAAAAATACTGTTATAATTCCCGTAGTTTAAAATTCCTACTGATGAGTGGAAAATAACTTGTCTACCGTTTAGCCGAATACTTCCATGCGATTGATAGATTTAGTTACAATTATTGATTATATCGAATAATCAAACCAGGTGATTTCGTCCTTGTGACGCCACGTACTGCGCAGCCTTATCGTGATGCCTTCCGGCTTTTCTAGTTACCATGGTTGTTGTTAGGTTTGGGCTGGTATTTACTTCAGAACTATGTAAGTTGTTTAATTATTCCAACAGCTAATTAATTAAACTAATATAAACAATTAGTTGTCTAATTGGTATTGCCTTAGGGGTTGAACTGATTAGATCCAAATTAGAACCCCCGGGGTGGTTTCCTAATGGACTTTCAAAAATAAAGATAGGCCTGTGTGTTAGCCAGAGACCGTAAGTATGTCCATGCAAAATTTCAGGTGAATGGGTTCAGTAGTTCTGGCGTGATTGAGTAAAACACACACACACACACAAACACACGCACGCACACACGCACGCACGCACACACACACACACACACACACACACACACACAAACACACACACAAACACACACACACTCACGCACACACGCACGCACACACGCACACGCACACGCACGCGCACACACACACACACACACACACACACACACACACACACACACACACACACACACACACACACACACACACACACACACACACACACACACACCGTTAGATATTTATACAATATTGAGAAGTAAGATAACTTTATAAGATTATTTATTCTCATGCAAAACTATGCTTTTACTATTATTTACATCCGATGAGGTTTTTTTTACGTAATAACTGATTCGTGTATCTAAATAAGTACAATTTTCAACTCTTACTAGTTTTTTTACAAAATATTTTAAATTTAATTAATGAAACTCGTATATGTAAAATACTAAAATGCATATGAAGTTAATTCAATTTTTTATACAAGATTTTCATGGTCATTACACAATGTAATGTTTGCGTAGGTCCTATTCAAATGAAACATAAATGTTATTAGGAAAGATTCATTGTTCTGTACTCAATCGTCCGGAGTTTATTGCCGTACCTACACTGTTTATAACTTCACATTATTCGATTCAACTGTTTGATGTCAACTTTTACTACGCAAATATACAGTCATTAAAGTTTAATGTTCCGTTTCTTTATCAAGTTACCTTCGTTGGCCGTTTATCCTATAAATATCAGGATTCTTTATTTATTACTATTTTGTACAAAAAATATTCTATAAGTAGTCTTTTTTTATTTATTCCTCTAGCCTACAGCTATATGATGAAAATCCTATAGATAAATACATTTCCTATAATATTTACTTCATAAAGTACATTTTTATCAATTTATTTCTTTCGTTGTTACTTTTTAATTAGTAGTTATTACTATTATTATTTTTTTACTTTATTAACAAACATTCTACGTCTCTTCATATTTATACAATTAAAACATAATAACTAAATCAGGCATTTAATAAAAATTATATAAATTCAAAACCAAAATCTTATTAGGCCTTTTTTTGTATAAAAAATACATATAAATATGAACATAAATGTAAATATAATACAGCGTGACACATTAAAATAAAAACATAGCATAATACAACACAGTATAAATACCCAGACCCCTCCAAATATTAGGAAAATTAACGAGAGTAAACCTATAACAACAATAAATCAACGATACACGATAAATTAATCTTCGGTGGAATATTCATTTACAATTGCAAAAATTGCAAAAGTAATTTAGGGCACAGAAAAGTACAGGTTGTAGAAGTGTAAATGTTTTGACGATATGAAAAGTCTACTATGGACGGAACTGACTGTACACCAAAAAGGGGTGAAATCTAAAAAAAAAAAACCATTACTTGAACGAGTTGCATACCTGCACTGTTTTCAATATGCAACAGATTAGTTAGGGTTATGTTAAGAAATAAAAGATTTAATGTCTGATTCGTTCAATATGATTGTATTTTCCTATTATTTGTAAAAATTTGTGTCTGTATGCGTGTGATAATCAGTTCTTTGTGTTTTGTGTTTAGTTGTGATTAACCCATGTGATAGTGATGTATAACCTAAAAGACATTACTAGTGTTGATTGGTAAATATTAGTATTTTGGTGAATAAGCCTAATATTTTATGTTATGTTTGTAAACAAATTTTTAAAGTGTGTTTTCAACTGGCTGTAACTATGTAAATGTTGTAGATGTAGGAGTAATGAGTTAATTAGTAATGGGATTCTACAGTATATTCAGGCACTAGCCTATCATAATTATTGTAATGTTTTCGCACTTGATATTGTCTATGCACAGGTTATATTGCACATCATGTGGAATTCTATAATCTTTATTGAAAGAATTTTTACTCAGGTCTATGTATCTAACTAAACAATAAAATTTCATCATTCCTAGCCACTCCAATGGAATACTACAAAACAGTACTTTCAATATTATTGTTAAGATATTTTTCATTTGTATTTTGACATATTCAAGGGCTAAATATTAAACAGTTATTCCATACTGAAACATACTTTGTACAAGAGAATAATAAATAAATCTCTTTGTGCTTACAGAAGAATTTTGTCCAAACCTGCTACACTTAAACAGTACTATTCTTACTATTCTTTGGCAATTTGTTAGATAGGCTATTTGTGAATGAAATTTCATATCTGAGTCTAAAATAATTCCAAGATTTTTTATAACATGACAAATTGTAAGAGATTTACAAGAAAAAACATTAAATTTTTTGTATAAAACACTTTGTATAACATAACAGTTCAGCATAGTTTTCTATTGGCAAACTAATATTTATTCTAGGGTTTCTTAAAATAGTAGCCTTAGTTTTCTTATAGTTTAACATAAATGATTTGTTAAAAAAATATTTATTACCAAATCTAAATCTTTCTGTACTATGGACATACCTCTATTAATATTATTATGAACTACTATATGCAATATTTTATCATCTGTATATTGTAATATTTTACTAAGTAGTTTTAAATATGAAAAATCATTTACATGCATGTTAAATAGGACCAGTGATATCATACTCACCTGTATTAAGCTAAATTACTGATTGTAACTATCACTAACAATATGTCCTACAGAGGTGCATTTTTGTCTATTTCTGAAATAATCAGTAATAAATTACATTAGTTTACCCTTTATTTCTATATTTAATAGTTTGCTGAGCAAAATTGTATTATCTACTACATCAAATGACTTTGTTAGGTCCGTTCCAACAGCAATTACAAATTTATTTTCATGTAATGCCTTATTAATATCATTGGTCAAGTATTTCAAGAGGTCTATTGTATATTTGCCTTGTACAAAGCCAAATTGACCTTCACTGATTAATTAAATTTCACAAAAACATCTAGTTAGTTGGTCATTAACATAATGCTCTAAAATCTTCATTATAATAGATATTGACCCAATAGGCTTGTAGCTATTTAAATCATTCTTTTTAATAGTATCTTTTAAATGGGATCAAAAGTATCACAATATTTGAAATTATTTTGGACAGTAAAAACTATATTTAACATATATTATGATTTAACGTATTAAAAATACGTTAAACATATTTAACATATTTAACGTATTAAAAAATGTAATTATTTTGGGTGTAAATATTCTTGTAGAATCTGAGTTGTTCGTTAGTTTATTATATAAAGGCACGTTCTAGAAAATGTAAAATTTTGGATTTTTTAGATATACTAAAATTGCTTATACCCATTTATCATAAATTTACATTATACATTTGTTTATAAATATACGATAAATTAATGGATAGTAATAAAAACTATTTTTTGTGAGTTTTAATATATAATTAAGACCATAGCAGGTATAATTGATTTTCGAATTGAAATACAATGTTAAGATAAATATATTTCGAAACTCATAATTATAGACTGTCTACTTTTTTAGTTGGCTCGCATATTATTATTTAGATAGATTCGTTAATTTTTAATCATTTAGATAGCATAATAGCATTTGAAAAACATAGAGTTAATTTGAAATAGTTAATTATTACTAAAATAATTCTAAAATAAAACTAATTTTAATTAAGTTGTTATTATTATTATAAAAAAGAAGAAAATTTTTACAAAAAAGTAATGATTGGAAGTGATAATATTGAGCCCATTGACGTCAGAATATTATGTGGGAGGCAATATAATAAAATACCAAAATAAAAAACAAAAACTAATGTACATAAATTAAACATTGTTTTGTTGTTTAAAATATATCAAAACAAATCACAGGGAGAGGTTGATACTACATTACTCGAGCATGACGAAATACTAGGTTAGTGAAAAATATCACAATAAAACAAATACTAAGCTTTACAGTAGTCTTTCTAGTATGTTAATTTATTATTAATTTAGTAAATAGGAATACTGTTGACGCAGAAATTATGTGCACCCGAGTTTGAAGATTGTTTACTAACAAACTAAGAGGCCTATGGAAACTCCAATCACACCATTGTTTTCCTGGTTTAATTTTACGTTATGAAATGTGTATTTGAAAATTTTATTATAGGTTTTAATAATTGTATCCTAGATGGAATAACAAAAGTAACGGAATTGTAAATAGTTCTCACTGTACTTAAAATTTACACCGTTATTATTTAAAAAACATTGTATCGCATTTAAAAGTTAATACGTGGTTTATGGAAATTTGTTCTATAAGTGTTATGAATTTAAGAATTTTAACTTTTTTGTAAAAAAAGATCTTATTGATTTTCTAAAACGTCGTTTTCTTGGTTTCTATAGGTTGTAAAATTAATTAATTTGTCTTTTTGTTATCCTTATGACATGTATTGATACTATATATTACGTTCAAATGTGTAAGTAAATTAAGTGATTTTAAATCGATTTAAATCAATTACAAATAACTTAAAATTGATAAATTTAAATTGATTTAAATCAATATAAAATCACTGAATTTTTTAGGCATATATTAATAACGTTTCGTATCAATATCGGTCATAATGATTACAACAATACCAAGTAATCAATTATACAACCTATAGAGAAGCCAAGAAAACAATGTGACAGGGAATCGATAAGAAGATTTTTTATAAATAAGCTAAAATTCACAAAACTTATAGAAAAAATTCCTATAAAGCATTTATTAACATACAAATGCAATATAATAATGGGTTTATCAGTAATAGTGGTGTAAATTGTATGTACAGTGAGGAGAACCAATTACAGTTACTCTACTTTTTTGTTCCAACTAGAATAAAAATTATTAACACTAATTATAAAATTTTGAAATGTCCATTTGATAATGCAAAATTAGATGAGGAAAACAATGGTTTTATTGGTGTTTTCATGGGCCTCTAGGTTTCTTAGTAAACAACCTTCAAACTTAGTTGCACATCATTTCTGCACCGGAAGTTAGTAGGCTAATAATAATGAAGGGTTTTCTAAAAAGAAATGAAACTACTAAAAGGCTGAAATTAATTCGTCAAATATTTGGGGGGAAGGAAGCTGAGGAAACTGAGAGATCATTGAAGATAAGTAGACCGTTCTTAAACTTAGTTTCCACACACTTTGTACTTCTATCAGGGTGGTTTTAGTTTTATATCTAGCAAAACTTTAGTGGGTTTATGAGTAAACGAGTAAAGGATAATATTTAGTGTGCTAATACAGGCTCCAATTATGATCATTGTAATACATTAGATTATAGAGAAGCGAGCATTGCGTTTTAAGTAATAATTAAAATGTTTAGTCGTGAAAATGTCAACTGTGAAAATATTTTTTTTTTATTTTTTCATTTTTTTTATTTTATCACTCAATCTATCTAATGGTGCGATGATAATAAACTTATTTTAAAATTATTAAATTTTTAAACCATTGCTTTCTTCAAAGTAAATATATTTTAACCAGTGGTTTGTATCTACAGAAAATTGAGCTGAAAATTGTACGAATTTAGATTAACGAATCAGCTATTTAGTACATAAAACCTCATTGGATGTAAATAATAATACAACCATAGTTTTGCATGAGAATAAATAATCTTATTAAAGTTATCTTACTTCTCGCTGTTATATAAATACCTAACGGTGTGTGTGTGTATGTGTGTGTGTGTGTGTGTGTGTGTGTGTGTGTGTGTGTGTGTGTGTGTGTGTGTGTGTGTGTGTGTGTGTGTGTGTGTGTGTGTGTGTGTGTGTGTGTGTGTGTGTGTGTGTGTGTGTGTGTGTGTGTGTGTGTGTGTGTGTGTGTGTGTGTGTGTGTGTGTGTGTGTGTGTGTGTGTGTGTGTGTGTGTGTGTGTGTGTGTGTGTGTGTGTGTGTGTGTGTGTGTGTGTGTGTGTGTGTGTGTGTGTGTGTGTGTGTGTGACGTGTGTGTGTGTGTGTGTGTGTGTGTGTGTGTGTGTGTGTGTGTGTGTGTGTGTGTGTGTGTGTGTGTGTGTGTGTGTGTGTGTGTGTGTGTGTGTGTGTGTGTGTGTGTGTGTGTGTGTGTGTGTGTGTGTGTGTGTGTGTGTGTGTGTGTGTGTGTGTGTGTGTGTGTGTGTGTGTGTGTGTGTGTGTGTGTGTGTGTGTGTGTGTGTGTGTGTGTGTGTGTGTGTGTGTGTGTGTGTGTGTGTGTGTGTGTGTGTGTGTGTGTGTGTGTGTGTGTGTGTGTGTGTGTGTGTGTGTGTGTGTGTGTGTGTGTGTGTGTGTGTGTGTGTGTGTGTGTGTGTGTGTGTGTGTGTGTGTGTGTGTGTGTGTGTGTGTGTGTGTGTGTGTGTGTGTGTGTGTGTGTGTGTGTGTGTGTGTGTGTGTGTGTGTGTGTGTGTGTGTGTGTGTGTGTGTGTGTGTGTGTGTGTGTGTGTGTGTGTGTGTGTGTGTGTGTGTGTGTGTGTGTGTGTGTGTGTGTGTGTGTGTGTGTGTGTGTGTGTGTGTGTGTGTGTGTGTGTGTGTGTGTGTGTGTGTGTGTGTGTGTGTGTGTGTGTGTGTGTGTGTGTGTGTGTGTGTGTGTGTGTGTGTGTGTGTGTGTGTGTGTGTGTGTGTGTGTGTGTGTGTGTGTGTGTGTGTGTGTGTGTGTGTGTGTGTGTGTGTGTGTGTGTGTGTGTGTGTGTGTGTGTGTGTGTGTGTGTGTGTGTGTGTGTGTGTGTGTGTGTGTGTGTGTGTGTGTGTGTGTGTGTGTGTGTGTGTGTGTGTGTGTGTGTGTGTGTGTGTGTGTGTGTGTGTGTGTGTGTGTGTGTGTGTGTGTGTGTGTGTGTGTGTGTGTGTGTGTGTGTGTGTGTGTGTGTGTGTGTGTGTGTGTGTGTGTGTGTGTGTGTGTGTGTGTGTGTGTGTGTGTGTGTGTGTGTGTGTGTGTGTGTGTGTGTGTGTGTGTGTGTATGTGTGTGTGTGTGTGTGTGTGTGTGTGTGTGTGTGTGTGTGTGTGTGTGTGTGTGTGTGTGTGTGTGTGTGTGTGTGTGTGTGTGTGTGTGTGTGTGTGTGTGTGTGTGTTTGTGTGTGTGTGTGTGTGTGTGTGTGTGTGTGTGTGTGTGTGTGTGTGTGTGTGTGTGTGTGTGTGTGTGTGTGTGTGTGTGTGTGTGTGTTTTAATACACTGTTTATTAATACTATTATCTTTATCATACAAACACATTATCTTTATTCCAAATTATTTAATTTCAATTAATGTGTCTGAATTCTTTTTTTATTTACAGTAATATTTATATAAACACCCAAATAATGTTGTAAAAATCATTAACTTTTTTAATCTAGAGATTAATTTTTATACAAAACTTAACATATTGTTCCAGTGCTTTTTATTTATATAGAGCTGAGTTTAATGACCTGTGTTTGACAAAACTAATTTGACAAATTTTCTTATTGATTGTTAATTGTTTTGCTAAAATAAATCTTGGAGATTGGGTTGGCAATCACTAGTGCATTTAAATGTTATAGCTATATCTTAAAGTTAAATTAGTATAATTAAATATATCTAGAAATTTTGACATAATCTCATGTTCGAAACATTTAATTTATTTTCAACAATAAATCAAACAATAACGTCAAACACAAATTCTTGGAGGAACTAAGTTATAATGATGTAAGGTATAAGTATTTTTAAATTGGAGAAACGTTGATGGCGTTTATTTGAAGAGCACAATCAGTTCCATATGTAAAATAAAAAATTATAAATTATAAAATTAAAATGGCATATAATAGTTTTGAACAGTGATTTAATTTGAAAAATACTTTTAAAATAAAATTTAACTCAACAAATAGCCTCTTAAAGTGTATAAATGCGACGTTTTATACAAATCAAGTACAACAGATATAAACTGGGAGCAAGAAATAACGTTGTATTATAAAATGTCATCAAATGGTGACGTGGCTGAGACTTTTTCAATCAAACTCTTTTCAAGTGGAAAACCTATTCTGTAATGGACCAGAATTAAATGAAGCTTCCAATTCAACTCACACTGACTATATATACGCTCAATGGATCCAATTCAATTTAGTGTCGATGTTAAATAAATGCTCTAACTCTACGTTAAACCGAACAGGCCTTTTTATTTCGCAAATAATTATTAAAACATTTATCACTTTTTTATTAACATAAGTTATTAATATGTACAGGGTGTTTCTTTTAAAAACGCAACCCATGATTTGAAATGAGCTGAATTTCTATGTACTGTACTTACAATTAACAGTATGCCTTCATATAGATAATTCATACAACGGGTTCAGAACATTATTCGAAAGGATATTGACAGAAGAAACGATTTTTTTTCCAATATGCCTCCACAATAAACACTCTATGGTCTTTGCTCAAAACTATGTTTCTAACCTCAACTTAATGACATTGTACGAAACCCAAATAAAGTGAACAACAATGCAACAATGTAAATCAACTGATAGCCAAGAAAGCAGAGGAACCAGGGCCACCAACCTAAGAAGTTTAAAGTATCTTAAACTTTCATTATCTGTACTTGTAAATAAGATCGCGTTTTAAAAGAAACACCCTGATGACATGTTTATCTTATCAACTGCATACGTTTCTTTAAAAATTCAAGTTAACAAATGTGATACTAAATAATAAATATGGCTCAACCGAGTGCGCTTTGCGTGTCCCCTCGTCACTCGCTACGTTCGTGTCACATCGGCCTTTGGCATCGGTCTGTGACTCGTTACTAGATTAACAACAGGATAAGTGTGAAAAGCAACATAAAATGTTTAGTATTCTTTTAACAGACTTTAACTAAAATTACGTAATCTTTACACCAGCATAAATACTATAGACTTAAATAAATGTTATATGTCTATATTGGTTGAACCAATATAGTGATAGTACGGTCTAAAAATATACAGTCGTGACACTCTGTTATTGGAAACAAGCACGACACTAGCGATACTTTTGGCAGCCAGCAGCAGTGCGTATCTCTGCACTATTTACATCTACAGATGTGATTGGTAAATGTCATCTGTAGATTACTGATGATTAATAATCTGTTGTGCCACTTTTTCTATTGCTATTATTCCACCTCTTAGCAAGATACAATGCAATAAAACTGTAATATGCAGTAGTTGGGCTGCCTGGCTAATGGGAGCGCTAGTGTCGCGGGGTTAACTTAAGGGTGTTCATCCAGGTGGCAAGAAATTGAGTTCAGGTTTTCACCACACCGATGTAGCAGAGGGGTTGCCTCACTAACACACATACATCGTGATTATCTCCCCTCTCTCAAACACCCCGCCTGCCTAGCCCCAAAATATTGTACATTACTCCCTCGTTTAATGTAAACTCTAGTAATGAAGATTTTTACATTATTAATCTACCCATTCAGCCAAAGATAATTTTGCAAATATAAAATAAAAATTTGTACTGCTGTCGTTTATAGAATTACATTTAATTTTTTTCAGTCAGATTCCTGGCGAGGGTGTAGGCCGAGCCATCCCGTGAGACCACAGACTGAGATCCAATACAGGGGCTACAGGCAGAGATTGCTGGCAAGAGTGTAGGCCAAGCTTCCCCGTGAGACCGCAGACTGAGATCCACTAAAGGGGCTACAGGCAGAAATGTCTGGCGAGGTTGTAGGCTGAGCTTCACCGTGAGACCGTAGATTCAGATCCAATACAGGGGCTACAGGCAGAGATTGCTGGCAAGGGTGCAGGCCAAGCTTCCCCGTGAGACCGCAGACTGAGATCCACTAAAGGGGCTACATGCAAGGATTCTTGCCGAGGGCGTAGGCCGAGGTTCCCCATGAGACTGCAGACTGAGATCGACTACAGGGGCTACATACAAGGATTCTTGCCGAGGGCGTAGGCCGAGGTTCCCCATGAGACCGGAGACCGAGATCCACTATAGGGGCTACAGTCAGAGAGCGTAGGCTAAGCTTCCTCATATGGACGTAGCTCACTAGCTGCATTAATACATTAAATAATGATAATGATCTTTATTCACAACAGCTTGACAATTAAATGAACACAGAACTTAGGTGAATAATACTAACCACTGTTTCCAGTAATGTGGTTAGTGACCAAAAATAATAATAATAAAATAAATTAACAAATAATTCAGTCCAGTCTCTTCTAAGTATTACAGTCTTGTATATAATTAGAAAGGCATTCTGTAGCGTCAATTAAATTCAAGCTACTACTATAATAACAGTACTAGAAAATTAAACTAAAATTAATATTTTACAATTCGTAAACTAATATTTTCTATAATTTACTCTAAGTTAAGGCCTGACTCAGACAACTTGTGTCATGTATAGTGTATAACCAGTTCTTTAGCTTGTGGCAGAATTCCTTATTGTTGTTGCTTTCTTTAATGTATAATGGTAATTTATTGAAATAATTTGGGCCTAAGTAATTAAAAGATTGTTTGAAGAACATTTTGTTTACTTTGGGTTTGATAAATAATCTATTCTTGTTACTTCTCATATCGTTATGAATTCTGGTTGAGCCTCTATTGCCACTTCGTATATAAAATAATTTTAATGTTTTATAGATGAATAAATGTTGGATGGGTAAAATGTTTAATAAATAGAATAAAGGTAAAGAAGAGTCTCTTGCATTTGCTTTCAGGATTATTCGAATAAATTTATTTTGAATTGTTCTAATAGTATTTATTGTTGTTTTACAAGTTCCCCCCCAACAAATAATGCCGTATTGTATCCTTGAATGAATCAGACCATAGTACAGAGTTCGCAGTAAATTTACATCACAAAAATTTCTAAGAAAGTAAAATTTTCTTAAATTAAATCTAGTTTTATTTATCAAATCACAAATATGCTTTTTCCAGGACATTTTGCAGTCTAAAGTTAACCCTAAATATTTAAAGGTGGGGACTTGCTCAACAGCACTACAGCCACACGACTCACCTTCACAATCAAATTTATGATAAACTATAGGGTTTGCGAATCTAAAGCCGGTCATGTGAAAGTTAACATATTTAGTTTTTTTTACATTAACATGCATTTTATTCTTGAAGCACCATGACCGCAAAATGTTCAAATCATCGTTAATACTCATTTGGAGATTTAATTCATTTTTGTTGGAGGATACAAGTGCAATGTCATCGGCAAATGCACTAACTGAACATGTGAAATGTTGATCTAACAGGTCGTTAATAAAAATTAAAAATAGATTTGCAGAGAGTACGGAGCCCTGAGGAACTCCGGCTCTTACTAATAATGAAGTGCTTAATTGATTATGAATTTTAACTGATTGGGTCCGTCCTACAATAAAGCTTTCAAACCATTTCAACGCAACGCCTCTTACACCGGCACTTTCCATTTTACTAAGTAAAATATTATGATTCACAAGGTCAAATGCTTTTTTAAAGTCAACAAATACTGCAGTCGTTTTTCTGTTATTATTTATGTGTTCATATATTAAGCTTGAAAAGTTTATTAACGCAACTTCTGTAGATTTATTTTTTGTGAAACCAAACTGGGATTTATTCTGGAAGTTTATAGAATTCAGGTAATTTACTAATCTAACTTTCATACATTTCTCCATTATTTTAGAAAAAACAGATAACAAGCTAATCGGTCTTATATTTTCAATTTCAAACGAATTATTTTTTTTAAATAGAGGTACAACAATGCTATTCTTGAGTGACTCTGGAACAATACCAGTTTCAAAACTTAAGTTAATTATGTAGGCTAAAACGTGAGCTATTTCATTGTAAATATGCTTGAGCATCTCTACAGAAAATCCATCGTGGCCAGTTGATTTTTTATTTTTAAGACTTTTAATTATGTTTGTGACTTCGGCAGAGTCAGTAGGAGCAACAAAGAATGAATGATTGGTCTGATAATTCGTCAAATTACAAACTCTGCCAGCCAACCGGTCAGTGTTATCAGCTATACTTTGTACACCGATAAGGTAGTTGTTGATCTCCTCTGACAATTGCTTGGGATCTTCCAAAACTGTCCCATCATCCAATACAACTTTATCTATATTATTACGTTTAAGGCTACCTGTAATGCTGTTTATCACTCTCCACTGTTGACCACTGTCCCCATTACATTTATTAATTAAATTAGCATAATAGTTGTTTTTTAACTTGTCAATGTCGTTTTTCAAATTCAAACAAAATTTGTTATAGTAAGCTGTAATAAATAAGACGTGAACAATACAATATGATGCATTATTCCTTCCTTTGTAAAACTACTAAACATAAAAGTGGTGACGTTCACATTATTAGGCATAGGTTTAGCATACTATTTGCTAAAACGAATAAAAAAAAAAGATAACCTCGCAAAATTAAGTTCCAACTTGACCCTACTGTCAAGTTGCAAAATGCAATGTACTCGAGTTTGAACAATTCGTATACCAATCTTACACCAATACAATTCAAAAAAATTATAAGATAATTTTTTATTTTATTTAATGTTTAGTCTTACCTTATAAGTTACACGTGGTTTTTTTTAATAATATATATATTGTGGTTAGAAGGGAAAATACGCCAAATTTAGTACTTATGAAGCAAGGTTCCACTTAAAATGTTGTATTCCAAAAACTTTTAAAACTTGAAGTTTCGGTTAATTTTCAAGAAGGTTGTTGTTTATTGTACGCATAATTTATGTAATTTTACTGTAGTTAAAAATCATTATTGTAATTCTTGCAAACCCTTGCAATTTCAGAATTGGCTAATCACACAGTATTCCAATGTGGCTCATAAATGGTGGATTGAAAAATAACGTACGAAGTTATGGATGGAGATACCAAGATAGTATTCTGTTATTTTATTTAAATTTTGAAATAAACAGTCATCAAAATGCGCTGAAGAGTTATTGATGCCTGCAGCCGTCCTTTTTTGGCAACTCGTACATCTTTTGTACATATATATATTATCTTCGAAATAAAAATAAGAATAGGTTTTTTTGTAACTTACACATTAAAATAAAAATGTGTAAGTTATATGGTGAGACATAATAATAAATTAGCTAAAAATGTGTTTTATAATTTTTTATATTCTGTATTTATTATGGTTTTTATTAATAATAATTATTATTATTTTATGAATTATTAAATTAATCTATACGAGAGGTTTAAACAGAAGTTAATTGCATTTTGAAACCGACTGTAATCACTTTTATGTTTGCTTAAAAGCTACAAAATGTTTGGGTATGAGAGCTCCTAAACGTACACAGTTGATGTATCAGCCTTAACATGAACAAGACAAATGGTTGTAAGATAAAAGACTTGAGGTGGCGCTCACTTCAATCTCTTGCATTCCAAAAGTGGATTTGACTTTTTATTTTCCTTCGTTTTTATGGATGTTAAGGTCATATTAGTTAGTTATAGTTTGTGTTTTAGTAATTATATAATATTTTACATCACTGATCTTTCCACTACTCAACGAAATATAATTTTAACGATTTAAACTCTATCTGTGTATTTCTATCTCAGTTCCACCACAAACGACCACAGAAGGTCACATCCAATAGTGCGCTAAGTAGGTGTCGAGTAGTTTGGTCTCCATTTTTCCGTGTGTTGTCAGTTCCTTACTCATTCTTCTCTAAATACTGAAAGACAGTAATTATCACAACAATTGTATAAAAATTTTCATTTTTTATGCCTACCACTAAAATGGTCACTGTCTGCTGTAATAAAGTGACCTCTTTTCTTGATCTCTGTGACTCAACAAATATAGGTACCAACATTATAAATCCTTTGGAATATCTTTTTAAGTATATGAGTTACTATTTTAGTTATGTCTTCCTTGGCGAATGAATTTCAACTTTGCTCAAACAACGAAACAAGCACAGCAGCTGTTACATTCAACATTCGTTGGACAGTAAATAAAACAATACTTTCAATCCCACAGATTGATCGATCTTTTCGTACTGGATAGTATATTGACCAGTGTCTACAGATACGAGAAGAATGCCAACTACAGGCATATATACTCTTTATTATTTATTCATTAATAAGACGCCAATCCTATTTGAGGGGCGAATGAGTGCCATGAGTGTAGATACACGAGTGTAGTCACTGTTACTAACCAATATTGATTGTTCCTTAGAAAGAGCCATTTATTAACAGCCCAAGATCCAGAGAAACTAAGGGATCTACAGTTTTACGTGGGATCCATACCACGTGGAACTAGTATTATTTATTTGAAGCTAACTGACAAGCCCGGTTATTAGTTTTCTTCCCTGTACAACAACTCGACCCGAACTACCTCAGGGATACCTGTCTTCTCTACTGTTGGTGCAGAAATTATGAACACCTAAGTTTGAAAGTTGTTTTCTAAGAAACTAAGAGGCCTATGAAAACTTCAATCATACCATTTTTTTTCTTTTTCAATTTTGCATTTTAACATACGAGTATTCAAAATTGTATTATAAATTCTAATAACTTTTATCTTAGCTGGAACAAAAAAGTACCGGAATTTTAACTAGTACTTTACATCAAATTTATACCATTATTAGTCAAAAACCCGTTTTATGTAGTCAGTTTATATTTTAATACATGGTTGATAGGGATGTTTTCTATAAATTTTATAATTCCAAGAAAAACATTCTATTCAATTATATGAACCATTGTTTTCTTGGCTTCTAGAGGTCATAAAATTAATTATTTGGTCTTGTTGTAATCCTTTTAACATACATAATTACGAGAAATTGTTATCATAAGTATAAGTAAATGCAGTGATTTTAATTCGATTTAAATAAATTTAAAATAACTTTAAACTGATACATTTAAATTGGTTTAAATCAATATAAAATCACTTTATTTACTTACATATATGAAAATGGTGTATCGTAACAATACAGTATATGTAATAAGCATTAAAACAAGACCAAATAATTAATTTATGACCTCGACAAGCCAAGGAATCAATGTTTCATACAATTGATAGAAACTTTTTTTCGTGTAATTATGTAATTGTAACATTTACAAAACTTATAGGAAACAATTAATTCAACTACGTACTAAAATATAAATGCACTACATGAACGGGGTTTTTTTAGTAATAACGGTGTAAATTTGATGCACAGTGAAAACTAGTTAAAATTACGGTACTTTTGTTGTTCCAACTAAGATAACAAATATTAGAAATTATATTATTTTTTTTTTTTTAGTTCATATGTTATAAGCAAAATTAAACAGAGAAACAATGGTGTGAGGAGGTTTCACAGGCCTCACAGTTTCTTAGCAAACAACCCTTAAACACGGGTGCACATAATTTCCGCGCAGATAGTAGTAGTGTTCACGCTGATGGAAACCGTTGAGTGGACACCGTGTTTGTATTAAGAGGACCGAGCATAGAACATATCATCAACAATCTCCACACCACTTTGTCCCCAGTTAGTTGAGTTACAGCAGTGCGCCACTAGTGCAAACCCTTTAGGTCAATAAAACCACCATAAATCTTTCAAGTAGATTTATTACTTCGGCACAAACTGAAATATTCACTATCCAAAGATTGATAATGTGACGTGAAGTACCCCCAAAACTTCCATCGTCAATACTTCCTGCAGGATAAAGGAGAATCGTCCTAAACTGATTAACGCATTCCCAGAAGTTAGTGGGCTTAAACTTTACGCCGCTTTCAACAGTGCGTGCTTGCTCCACTCTACAGCTATCTAACTCCAAATCAACAGACTATAGTAAACTTCGTTCCCATACATTGCTCTCAACATGTGCAGCATGTACTACTCTTTTCACTAGTGTTCACTCTCATTAGTTTCATTCTCAAAAGATTTCAAGCTCACTAGCGTTCACTCTAATTATATTACACTCTCACTAGCGTTCACTCTAATTATATTACACTCTCACTAGCACTCACTCTAATTATATTACACTCTCATTAGCGTTCACTCTAATTATATTACACTCTCACTAGCGATCACTCTAATTATTATACTCTCACTAGCGTTCACTCTAATTATATTACACTCTCATTAGCGGTCACTCTAATTATATTACACTCTTATTAGCGGTCACTCTGACTAGCGTTCACTACCATTAGCTTTCACTTTCACTAGCGTTCAATCTAATTATATTACACTCTGACTACCGTTCACTCTAATTAAATTACACTCTCACTAGCATTCACTCTAATTATATTACACTCTCATTAGTGGTCACCACCATTAGTTTTCACTTTCACTAACGTTCTCTGTCACTAGATTTCACTCTCACTAGCTGTCTTTCTCACTAGCGTTTACTCTAATTAAATTATATGTTCACTAACGGTCATTCACACTAGTTTTTACTCTCACTGGATTTCACTGTCGCTAGTTGTCTCTCTCACTATCGTCCACTCTCACTAGTTGTCACTCTCACTTGCCTTCACCCTACTAGCTTTCACTATCACTAGCGTTCACTCTCACAAGCTTTCACCCTCATTAGCGTTCACTCTTACTAGCTTACACACTCACTAGTTGTTAAACTCACTAGCATTCACTCTCACTTGCCTTCACTCTACTACCTTTTACTCTCACTATCGTTCACTCTAACTTGATTTCATTCTAACAGCGTTCATTCTCACTAGTATTTACTCTTATTAGCGTTCACTCTCACTATATTTCACTGTCGCTAGATTTCACCCTCAAATCTATCTCTCTCACTAGACTTTACTCTAATTAGATTACATGTTCACTAGTTGTCACTCTCACTGGTATTCACTCTCACTTGCCTTCACTCCACTAGCTTTCATTCTCACTAGCATTCACTCTTACTAGATTTTTCTCTTACTAGCTGTCACTATTGCAAGTTCTCTGACCATATATATGTTTAAATACATATTTATTTAGCAAAACCATGTCTGAAAAATGCCTTTTCAAATTATCGATCTGCTTACTCCTTCAGGCATATCGAAATATTTCACTTGACTAACAAATCACAAAGAAAAATAGTTTTGGATAAGTCATTGCTTGATCTTCAAAAAAAAGGTGGTAATGATGCATTCTCTGTCTAAAGATTTGGATTCTTCTCACCCTCTTCGTAAGTCGTTTCGTAATCTAAAAAAGCAATTTCGAAAAGGTGTAGAGGTAATGCATTAAAGTGGATTTCGTCTTTCTTGACAAATAGGTATGAAACTGTGGAAGTACCATATGTGGACAGTTCTGGATGTCTTCGTTACCAAAAATCATCTAAATCAGAAGTCAAGGCTGGGGTCCCACAAGGCTCAGTCCTTGGACCCATCTTATTTTTATTGTTCATTAATGATATGCCATCTTGTATATGTAAAGGATTTGCTGACGACACTTCTTACAGCTTGTCTAACAGATGTGAACAGTTAGAAATTGATACGTTTATTGAAGGCAGCTGCTTGTTGCAATGGCTGATGGATAATCAACTGAATCTCAAGGTTGAAAAAACAAAATTTTTAGATTTTCAGATAAGGGACGACATCAACAAGCACTATCATTATCATTATTATCATTGGGGACTCAGCTATCGGTACCACTTGGATAAAGTTTGTCGTAAGCTTAGTAGTGGGCTGTTCTTTTTGCGCAGGCTGTCTAAATTTGCAAACAGAGATATAATGTTTTCAGCTTATTATGGATGTTTTTATCCTCATCTTACATATGGTCTTCCAATATGGGGAGCCGAGACCTCAAAAACACAGCATGTATTTCGTTTGCAAAAAAAGGCACTTAGATTGATGTTGGGTATCAGAGGATTGGAGTCATGCAGAGGAAAGTTTCGAT
The DNA here is from genome assembly GCA_035578905.1 of Stictocephala bisonia. Classification (NCBI taxonomy): domain Eukaryota; kingdom Metazoa; phylum Arthropoda; class Insecta; order Hemiptera; family Membracidae; genus Stictocephala; species Stictocephala bisonia. The sequence continues at coordinate 527,053 of JAQJVL010000124.1, forward strand.
CCAATAAACTGTTGACGTTTCCGTCGTTGTATATTTTGGAGTGTTTGTCATTTCTAAAGAAAAACTTACAATACTTTAGCCCTCAATCAAAATCTTCTAACTACAACATCAGGCGCCCTGATATCATCCCAATTCCAAAACATAGAACAACTTTTTATGAGAAACAAACGAAATTTTCTGCTATCAAGTTATACAATCGCCTGCCATCTCATGTTAGGCTAGAACCAGATTTACAGCAATTTAGAAGGAAGTTAAAAACCTTTCTTATGGATAAAGAATATTATTCGGTTGATTGCTTTTTAAATGATAAGGAGCTAAGATAGTTGGTAGGTGTTAGTGTAAGAGCTCTAGTTTAGTTTGTGCTAATGTGCGCATGTGTATATATATATATATATATATTGTATAATTGACCTTTGTCATGCATATCATTGTAAACGACAATAAATATTTTGACTTTGACATAAAAGTGTTATTGTTTTTCATCAGTTTATCCCACTTTCTTTTAGAATTATTTCTAGTTGCCCCAATGTGAATAACTCCCTAAACATAATTTCTCTCTTTAAAAACTAAACACATTTCAATTTAGGTTGTGTTTTTTTTTTTTTTTTTTTTTTTTTTTTGCTCATACCAAATAGAATCAAGACTGAGATAAATTATTATAGGTAAATCTCTCAGTATAACATGAAAAAATTTTTAAAATTCACCAAAGGAAGGATTTATAACACGTCATTATGTTTGTGTGTGTTTAAATAATGAAAATTTTTTTTAACTAAGTTGCCATTTAATCAAAGATGTTATCTATTACGCAAGGTAATTCTCAGTTATATTTAATTTCTATATAGAAGTGTTGATTTATTTAGATATAATCCCCCCCCCCTCTAGATGAGAGGTATAGGTTTGTATATCTTGATGATTCGAGATAGGTAAATAGACGATTCAAATTTCAACATGCTTAGCTACATAATAAATAACATTATAAAGCCAAGAAAAACAAAAAAGTAATTAAATACTAACCTCTAGTGCTAGAAACATTATTTTTACATCCCCGCACTAACTGAATTTATCGTGAAGGGAAATGAGGTTTACACGGGAGTGAGGCTGTTATAGCTACATTCCTGGTTCGGTAAATCCCGTATATTGAAGCCATTATTTGCCCCAGTCCATTCATGTGATTCACTTATGACATCAAAGCATATATTGGTTAATTTGAAAAGTGATCTTACAAGTTATTAATTCAGTTTTGCTTCATGTAACTCCATTCTCAGACCGTATTACTGAGAATGGATAGTAATGACATTTAAAAAGCAACAATGGTTTCAATATAGTTGGGATCGGAACTGTAGCGGACTTCATTGAATGCACTATTCTTGTATCTTAAAATATAATTTTATATTTATGTATTTAATTACAGTATGATCACCACAAATAAATGTACATTTCACGTGATATCTGCCTACAGCTTATTAACAGGCTTCGATCTAAGCACTGAGTGTAGAACTACCCCAGGGAACTAGATCATGTTAACAGCAAATCACGACCAACCCCCTTAACTACAATAGTTATATTGAGTTAGTTCTGACTTACTATCATGTACTTTGACAAGACTGTCTGAGTAAATCAGTGATAACTCAATGATGTATAACTTATAATAACCAATTATTAAATAGAGAAAACAATTAATAATCCAGTTCAGTTTATCAAATTAAGGCATAAAACACACACACCCATATACATTATGAATGAGCCTGGGGTAAAAATTAAATTATTGACTAACTAAAAAAATCATGACAAAATTTAGCAAACTAAAGATAAAATTAAACTAGCTAAAACATACATTGACGTGACATTAACGAACTATATTTAACTTACGAAGGCTTAATCAATAAGAGATAAAAATTAAAGTACTAAAAGACAACCAAACCATGGATAACATAGTTACAGAGTACTCCCTGACTTCTTTTACGGAGGGATTAACTAGCATAAACAGAATCAGTGAGGCAGGTCTAAATGGAGTTAGCTTTCTGACAGAAGATCACTATATATTTTTCGTCTTTTAACATGACTTTTGACCGTTCTCTATATATATATCACAACGTTTTGAAATTAATAAATGGTAGCTGACAACAACCATATACAATGAATTGTTTATTAATGCTTCCCTTGTCCATTTGTAAGATTTTACAAGTTTTTTTGGGGGGGAGGGGATTTAAGTGCACTTTTTATGCTACGACTATACCAATACCTTTGAAAAATGTTAATAAAATAGTTGATAAATTAAGCAAAATGTATTATTTTGTTTTTATTTTTACTTCCTTATTATTTCAGAATTACGTAAGTAAATATGTTGAAATATAACTCAAATATTTGAAATTTTTATTGAGACCAAAAAAGTATTCGTAATATCTTGTATTCAACGTAAGAAAGTGCCTCAAAACTCATGTAGGTACACTTCATAAAAAATTAGATATCAGCAAATGGGGAATGCATTTTTGAAACAGTCCATAAAAAATCTCTATAAAATTATCTTTATAAAAGCAGTTTTATTTCAATTTCAAAGAGCATACATTCTGAAGGGCTATTCAAATCCGGGGGTTTTTAGAGCTTCATCATTTGAATTACAAACTTTCAAGAATTGAGTGGGCCGACAAAGGCGTACTTAACAAACCCAACTCTCTATTCCTCGGAAACACAACTGGAGGTCTATCAATGTGGTTCCAGCATTTTATTTGCTTATTCCTGAGATCTAACATTGATAATGCTTTTTAGTTATTGTACTATATATTCCTTAACTTATTTTTGCCTGAAAAACATTTGAAACCAAATATAGCATTAAAAAAATATTTAAATTTTGCATAGTTAAATATTTTAGCTTTATATATTTTTAATATTAAAAACGTTTCGTATTGTTCATATTATTATTCCAATATTCGTAAATAATATATTTAATAAATAGTTGTATTTTAATTAGCTCTTTTTGTAGTAATAAATCACACTATGTTGTAGCCTATAAAGAATAATTCATGAAGTGAACTTTGAAGTTTAGTTCAACTATAAACTTTACTAACCCTCACTCAGTTTGTGACAGACGTCACCACAAAACAACCCTTTTGTGTGAATTCATATTAAAACACCCACGCGACAGTAAGAATAGTATTTGGGACCATGTTTACATTCATTTTTCCTGTTTTCTTTTCCTATACGACTCAGGACCATTAGAGGTTAATGATAATTTACTATACAATACATTTCTTTAAAAAAATATGCTGTGTACAAAAAATTAACACGTTTATTGTAAATCACCAGGAATAATAAAAAACAGGATAAAAACCGCATAAAGTATATATCTAAATAATGACGATCTAATAAGTGAACAAAAACTTGAAAATATATAGCCACTTGGTATGAAATATATAGCCACTTGGTATGAAATATATAGCCACTTGGTATGAAATATATAGCCACTTGGTATGAAATATATAGCCACTTGGTATGAAATATATAGCCACTTGGTATGAAATATATAGCCACTTGGTATGAAATATATAGCCACTTGGTATGAAATATATAGCCACTTGGTATGAAATATATAGCCACTTGGTATGAAATATATAGCCACTTGGTATGAAATATATAACCACTTGGTATGAAATATATAGCCACTTGGTATGAAATATATAGCCACTTGGTATGAAATATATAGCCACTTGGTATGAAATATATAGCCACTTGGTATGAAATATATAGCCACTTGGTATGAAATATATAGCCACTTGGTATGAAATATATAGCCACTTGGTATGAAATATATAGCCACTTGGTATGAAATATATAGCCACTTGGTATGAAATATATAGCCACTTGGTATGAAATATATAGCCACTTGGTATGAAATATAGCCACTTGGTATGAAATATATAGCCACTTGGTATGAAATATATAGCCACTTGGTATGAAATATATAGCCACTTGGTATGAAATATATAGCCACTTGGTATGAAATATATAGCCACTTGGTATGAAATATATAGCCACTATGAATATATATATGAAATCTAAAATATATATGAAATCTAGTTTAGAGGTTCCTAAACAATCCATAATTATTCACAGCGATCGGATTCAAGAGAAAATATACACAAAAAGGTCTCGAGTTTTGAATAAAGACAAAATAGATTCATACAAACTCAATAAATTGTGTACTGCCTTATAAATACATTATATATAACTGAATCCAACCAATGTAAAAAAGAATTCAAAACTAAATAAAAAAATCTCTTCTCTTTAAAAATAGAAAAAGGGCGAGCTTAGGACCATTAAGTCCCATGTGACACAAAAAAATAAGAGATATACATAAAAGTAATTGCTTCACACAATATTTTTTTTATTAATTCTTTTCCAAAATATTCTATGGTTTTGCATTTTTCTGAGAGTTTCAATACATCTCACATTTTGCAGGTCTATATAAATTCCAAATTTTGTAAATATTTACTCTATAGTTTGAGATGTAGGCAGCAAAACGTATTTGTTCTAAATGTAGCCACAAACAAAAATATTTTACTGTTTGAACTGGGCTTAGGCATATTACAGGCCAAATTTCAAGTTTCCAAAATAAAATAAAATTTTCTTTGAACTGAAAGAGTGAGAAACTACAAATTGAGTTATTAAAATAATGTATAAAAAATTTAACTGTATATATAATTTCATAAATGTTTTGAATAATATTATTTCAACATTATTGACTAAAGGTAAACTAGTTAGCAGCCATAACGAGAGAGGGTTGTTTGTACGAAGGTGGGAGTATTTGTACCACAGAGTGGTGTGTAGTTAGAGACGAGGTTGTTTGCATTTGGTTGTGTGAATACCTCCAATGTAAACAAGACTTCAGCACGATTTACACAAACATTGATCAGCATACTCTCATCTACATATCGGTGACGGTTTCATTCAATTATATGATCGATAAATCGAATAACTAGTAGCTAAAGCATTACTGAACTCAACCACCAACCGTTTCAATCGGTTCCAAATAACTATCGGTAAAACTATACTCGATTTAATAAATCTCCCCAACTTGAAACGAGCGTGTTTAGTGACGTTTGATTGTAGTTCTGACGCAGGGTTTTACGAAGAGCACTCTGCGTTTGGCAATCTACAAATATATATATAAATACAAATAATAATGTTATCAGACAGGTAGTTAAAGAAATGGCTAATATCGTCACAACATTGGTCACACCATTTTGAGCCTCCTGACAGTTTCAGAACTTGCTGTAAGAGCGTTCTGGAATCAAAATTTGCAGATTTAATAAATAAACTATAGTTATTTGTGTAACATAATTGTATTAACAAATCAGTGTTCTGCCTCTATCCGATGAAAACTTACTGTAACTGCTGTCGATGGCGTATTATTAGTACCATTATAAACAAATATTTCTACGCTAAATACTTTATTTCCAATGTTGACTTTTGTTTGCAACTGTATAGAACTATGATATAGTGTTTATTAAACAATGGTGAGCTTGTTTTCCATAGCAAAATGAACAAAGGAAGCGTTACCTTCAGACAAACAGAAATTGAGTCAAGGCTCATTTCGGATTCTTTGGTGGAAGAAAAGCGTAAATATGCTTATTCTACCGTACCTATTGTAAGAAATATGCAGACACAACTCTGTACTGGTGAACATTCTATGGTGGAAAGTCTTTATATTTTGAACAAATTTCTTTTTGCAGTTTTAACAATTTCTCAATATTTGGAACATAGAAGGAAGTTATACACACAGAGCAAACAATATAATGGAGGGGGCATAGACTCTCCTGCGGTGAAGCTAGCCGTCACCACCAAAATGGCACCCATCTTCACTTACCGTCCCAGTACGGAGCGTCAAGCGCGTAGTCTGCGGGGGTTGTATATTCATAGCTTCTAGATATTTCAATAAATATGTTGAAAAGTTATATTAAGGTTTACGACGTTTACTGGTGAACAACGAATCATGAAGCGAATATATGAACTTCACGCGCAATATTTTTATCTCTTCGATTTTACCACAGCATACAAAGGAAAACTACTATCCTAAAATCAAAATCTGTTGATATTATGAAAACTCAATCAACAACCTCAAAAATTCTCCGACCGAAAGTATGCATACTATCATTTTCTTGTTATTTGAAGTTTATAATTGGTTTGCTACTTATTAAAAATATTATTACAAGTAAACTGTTAGTTATAACAAAATTACTTTAATTATTTTGTACAGCTTATATATATTTCAATAAATACGAGTACGTGATGTTGAAAAATTATGCAAAGGTAGCAAGACAAGTGATTATGAGCGAACAACGAAACATTAGACGCTTATACGAACTTCACGTGCAATAGTTTTACTTCTTCGATTTTACCACAGCGTACAAAGTAAAAAGACAGTCCTGGAACAAAAATCTGCCGATATTATAAAACCATAATTAACAACCTCATAAAATCTCTGACCGAAAAATAAAAAAGTTGCATAATAACATTTTCTTGTCATTTGAATTGTATAATAGGTTGGCTACTGTTTAAAACATTATTACAACTAAACTGTTAATTATATTTAAATAATTTTATTATATTGTGCGTTACACATCCATAAACTAAACACATACTACTTTTCAAAAATATATTTGGTCTCTAAATGGCTGAATTCTTGATGCAAACAAAGCGCTTACTTTAACGTGTGTGCCTCACACTGCGAGACATTGAAGGTCTGGCCACCACCAAGATGGCGGACCCGACTTCAACTGCTCCTATGGTACGGCTTGCCGATGCCTACACTTTTTATTCATGATTAGCCTTCTGGAATTGGCACTTGAAATAATAGGTTACGTACCTTATCGACCTCAATTCCTATAAAGTAATAAAGTTTACTATAGTTTCAACTATCAAGTAGTCATTTTCAAAACATCAAGAACGTTAAATCTTTATGTAAAGTGATGTCCTCAAAGAATAAATATTAACATAAAACACATTTAGCAACATTTAAATGAGATTGTACTGTACATAGAAAACATTGTTTACCAGCTGGTACTTGACACTGAACTGATTTGACATGTTGATTAGCCTACACCGTTCCTAGAGTCAGCTGTTTGGTCATGATCAGTACTATTAACTTTGTTATCTTCTTGAAGGTGAAGGACTATATTGAAAAGTTTATTTGAGCCATACAATACTTTCTCATTCAACATGTTATTGGGGTCTTTTTTCGTGGCTTTGTAGATTTAAAACTCTTCAAGAGTGTCCAACGAAACCTTTTTTACATAAATGCAGAATTTCTGTGTTTGTATCAAAATTATCTACTTTGTGATTGGAATCTATTAGGGGCTGAGTGAATTTGGATGTTTGCTGAGTGAGTTTTGGTTTAGGTAGGTGTTCGGAAAAGCGTTTTTTAAATGATCTGCCAGTCTGGTTAATGTAATATTTTGGACAATCTGAGCAGTTTAATCGATAAGTCCCAGTAGCTGTACTTTTTGGTAATGTGCTAGGTTTGGTTTTACTATTTAGTCTATAGCCCAATTTCTTAGAGGTTCTGTACGATAAGGTTTGTAAATTCTACAAACAAAATGATGGCCTAGCCATAGGCTCTCCACCATCTAGCATTTTATGACATGTTGAATGAGAAATTATTGTATGGCTCAAATAAACTTTTCAATATAGTCCTTCAGCTTCAAGAAGATAACAAAGTTAATAGTACTGATCATGACGAAACAGCTGACTCTAGGAACGGTGTAGGCTAATCAACATGTCAAATCCGTTCAGTGTCAAGTACCAGCTGGAAAACAATGTTTTCTATGTACAGTACAATCTCGTTTAAATGTTGCTAAATGTGTTTAATGTTAATATTGATTCTTTGAAGACATCACTTTATATGAATATTTAACGTTCTTGATGTTTTGAAAATGACTACTTGATAGTTGAAACTATAGTAAACTTTATTACTATATAGGAATTGAGGTCGATAAGGTACGTAACCTATTACTACACTTTTTGTATTACTTTCTGTATGTGTATAAATAAGTGACATCAAAGGGCTACCTCCCAATGTAAAAAATGTGTTAATAGTTTAGACAAGGTAAGTAGTTTGATTTATATTATTTTCATGTTAAAATTTTATTTTAATTTGTAAGTTTCATAGTATTTATTTTATCCTTTTTGTAATTTTTATTTTGCTCTTTCTACGCTATTGGAATTTTTGCACAGTCTACAAACGCTGTTAAAAGATACGGCCCAAACTCTTAAGCAAATTTTAAGTGAACCTTACGGGATTTGAATCCTAGACAATGTGCATATGAAGCAGAAACGTTAACCACTAGAGTAGCGAAAAGGCTATTGTATATCTTGCTGTTTATTTATGCTTTGCTTGAATGATTACATGCTTAGGTTTTTTTTTAATTGAATGTTAAATGTTAATAAGCATTATTTATCATATTTCAAGAGTTTTCATTTCATTTGATTTTATTTCACAGATGACGACTAGCTCAATAAATAAAGTAACTCCATTCAAATAGTATTGAAACGATGAAGAGCAGTGTGGTGGAGCCCTATTATCGGTTGTGAATAAAACAATGACAGGAACCTTCTCAGGAGTATACTCAATCATTTCCAAAAGTTTCATGAAGATCAGTATATATTTATTTTTATTTATATAGAATAATTTTAGTTAAAGTGGTAATATTTGAGTAATATATGAAAAATTATGCTTTTAGAAAGAAGTTTATAACATAAACTTTGTGTATTGCGCATTTTCTGATTAACAATTAGTTTTTGAAAAAATTTCATAGTATTTTTTAATTTTCAATAATATTTGTTTAATAAAGAAGACCAATGGATTGATCGAGAGAGACAGAAAAATTGTGCTTTTTTAGCAAAGTGTATACGCCTAGCTCTTGCTCTTTCAAATAAATTTACAACGTACTGAATGCCTTATTAAATTAAATAAATTTCTTTTTATATTATTTATATTTTTTTACATCTTAGTAATCGTGTTTTATTGAATATTCGTCCTGAGAAAGTTACACGAGAGCTACTCGTGAAGTTTACATTGTTTGTTGTAGTCTTGTGCGTAATTATTTTTGAATTAACAATGTTAATGCATGTAGATGTGAAGGCTGCCGAATGACGAGAGGCTTATGTTTCTCCCAGTTTAACATTAGCGTAAATAAACAACTAATTGTTAAAAAAACTATCTAAAGGGATGACAATTTTATATAGTGGTAAAATCTTCGAACAAAAATTATTTTGATTCAAATTTGATGGTTCAGTGAATGTAAGCAATATTTTACGTACCAATTAAAAAAAAAACACAGCTACTTGGAGACAAAGTTTTTGGAATATTGTAGGCGATAAGATCCATCCTCAGTCCTCTTAATACCGACACGGCGTCCGCTCAGTGGTTTCCATCGACGTGGACACTACTAGAGAAGTCTGGAGTGTCAATGTTGGATGGTAGTCAAGGTTTGGATGTTGTGTAGGGAAGAGAACTTAATTTCAGACTTGTCAGTCAGCTGAAAATCAGACCAACAATACGTGATTCGGATTCTAAGTAAAGCCGTAGATCCCAAAGTTACCTTGGCTATTGGGCTATTAATAAATAGTCCTTTCTGACGTAAGTCGAACTCAGATAGTAACAATGACTACACTCGTTCATGTGCACTCATCAAACTCATTCACCCCTCATATTCGCCAACATCTTTACGATCGGCGTTTTAGAAATGAATAATTAAAACCCTATGAAAAATGTTTCTATTTTTATTTGTTTCTGTCTCCAATTATTTAGCTTTTTGCCTTGTTAGTATTGTGAGGGGGAAGCAGGAGTAGTATCAGTAGATACTATGAGGGGGTGATGGATTTAGTATATTAAACAAGGGCCCATTGTTGGTGGTGATAATCTGGAATGATAAAAAAACTTGTAACTATGCAGTGAAACCCCCTATTAGTAAAGAGAAAACAGTTTAATAATTTAAATACTGAATCGAATGAGTGTTTTAGCTTCAATTTTAACTTAAATATTCTTCTTTTACACTTCGCCTTCACACTTACACAGAAGTGGTCCTGGCAGCAACAAAAAACTTTTACCGCTTTTAAAATGGGTAATCGCGTTCACTAATGGAGGACGATTAAAGTGCGTCTTTAGCCTTACATTAACAACACAGCTCTTGCCCACTACTTTCTTTTCTTAAGTCTCTCTCTCTCTTCCCCCCCCCCCCTTAAATGAGGGCTAATGTTTAATTTTACAGCATATCTGTTGTGAGTGGACGTGAATATAACAGTGTGTCATATTTAGTTGTTTTGTCTTATCTGTCACCTGTTTTTGTACCTGGTTAAAATGTTTATTTTACTATAGTCATGATGTAAGATTATGTAGTAATTTTTTTGATTTTTATTCACATTTCGAATATATCATACTGCCATGATTAATTAATATGTAATTTAATTTATTCATTCAATCCTATAAGTGAATCCGGTCCCATGAAATACCTGTAAAGGGAATAACAATATTAGATTCCTTTTAATGAGCAAAGTAAAGTGGGAAAAATATCAGAAATGTTAAATATTTTCTGTACTCCACCTTACTGGGCCTAAAACATCCAATGAGTTTTTGTCTCTGCAGTGTATTTGTTGTTGTTGTTGTGTGTGTTATGTTGTTAGTACATATAAGAGATGTTTATGTTTACATTTTTTACGCAGTTATAAACATTCCGCATTTATAATGAGGATAATCTATACATGGTGTTTGAATAGTATATTTAGGTTAAAGCATTTAATTTTTTTAATCATAGCAGCTGCTGCTAAACAAAAACAAAGCTAGATTAATATCTTATTTCTGTTACTCTTTGGCTCTTAATTATAAGGGAATGTAGATTTTTTACCTTTCAGATGTACTAAGAAAGGACTTTACGGAAATAAAGAGATTATAAAAAAATGTTCTAAATATTTGTTTTATTGATTTTAATACACCTATAGACAGTTGCCGTACTATTGGTTACGTTATCACAGACCAAGGCCGAAGGCCGAGGTAATATGATGATGGGGTAGCACGCGAAGCGTGCAAGGTTCTCCTCTAGTACTTGATGTAAACATACTATATGGACATAATAAGCATCCTCTTGACTGGAATTTTTGTATTCAATCACAACTCGTGTTCAAACGTTTTTAACAAGTAAAACTTGAGTGCTTTAGTTTATTTCAATTACATAAACTAAATTGCGTTAACATTAAGTTCACATCTATACAATCGTTAAAAACTTACACCATATTTTAACATATTAAATTGTTAATATTGATAATAATAATTGGCGGGGAGGTTATAAATCACGTTAATTTCAAGTTAATAAATAGTGTTTAGAAAGGAATATTTGTTTCTCCTTAAGAATAGTTGTAGTTATTTGTTGCTGGGTTAACATTTAAGGATAACAATGCAAACTTATTTGTTCTAATATAATTTATTCAATATTTAGTCAAGAAAGATATACAGGGTGGAAAAAAATTGGAAGTGCTTTCACAACGTTTGCATGACTTCACTTGTAAAAGTGAAATCTTGTACATGATCATAGTTATAAAGAACATACTTTTTGACGCCATTTTTAGTGACATTTAATATTTTCAGGGGGACGGCCCACGAGGAGTTGGACGAAAATCTTCAACGTAAGCCTAGGTCGAGTTTGGTACGAATTGAACGGTCTATTGAAGAGAAATTAATTGCCGCAAACCGGACTTCGGAAGGTTTATCCTTTCCAGAGTAGTGGTCATTTCAATTTCAAAATAACTAATTTGAACAACATTATTTATCCACTATTTAACGGTTTTAAGTAAATTATTATAATCAAAAATTATAACTTATGAAACACAATTATTACAAAAAAAACTTAATTATAAAATTACCTTAGGAACAAAAAGAACGTTGTTGTGAAAGACTTTCCATATTTTTTCCACCCTGTGTAAATTTCCTGTTGTTCTGACATATATATTCATAGATTGCTCAGTATTGATATGAACTCAACATTAATTAGAATAAATATTGCATAATAAGGAAGATGTATGCTCAGATACACAAACGGAAGAACAACTCATTTATACTAAACAAATACGTTATGTTTATATATGATACTAATTAATGTATTTAATTACAATAGAGTTACAATGCAAGACCGTTTTACGCTATCTCTAGTTAATATTCCATGTCAATATTACTATTGTAGCACTATGTATTCAAAATGTGTTGATTTATTTAAATATTTGAGATTCTGTTTTTATTTTCTTTCTTATTCGTTGTTTACTTATTTTTTGCATTTTTAGCAATTGTTATGGTCATTTTCTTCATGAGTCGTTTCTTTAACAATGAGTGTTAAAATGTTCTAAATTTAAATAGTTGAAACCAGATTCTACTGGGAAATATTAATTATGAAGAAATCAAATTACACGAAAACTACTATAAATTACCAATGAGGAAAGAAAATGCACTAAATACAAAGCACTAATAAATTTGTCTACCTAACAAAAATACAGTTTATGCAATACTTTAATTTTCATAAAATTAAGATTGTGTATACTATAGGAAATGAACCCTACCAAAGAATAACAAACAATGATAATATATAATGGGTCAAGAGTACCACTGTATGTGTATGGGTGGGCGGGTGGGTCAGTACCACTGTATGTGTATGGGTGAGTGGGTGGGTCAGTACCACTGTAGGTGTTTGGGTGAGCGGGTGGGTCAGTACCACTGTAGGTGTATGAGTGGGCTGATGGGTCAGTACCACTGTATGTGTGTGGGTGGCGGGTGGGTCAATACCACCGAACGTGTGTGGGTGGGTGGGTGGGCTCTTATTGCCTCTCAGGAGGGACAATAGTATAATAGGTTCTCAAAGGAATGGAAACTATTTGATGGTTTTGGAATTAATGATCGAATTTGACCCTTTCTTGGCAAAACATATTTCAAGGCATGTTATCGTTATTTTCAATACAAATCAATACTAGAATTTATATTTATTTTTAATTATTAAAAAATATTTCAAGCTGAATTTCTGTAAACAACTTTCAATCACTAGCAGTAATAACAGGTTATTACAATATATTTCTGCTTGCAAACATACTTTTGTTAGATTTGTGAATTATATTCAAACATTAACATTACCAAATGTGTGAATATAAGGATGAATTTTTTTCGATCCACATTTTATTCGTCATATTATAAATTATTTTAATGTTAATTACTATAAAGAGACTTTTTACTACTTAAAAACACTAATTAAAATAACATATTATTAATTTATTTATGAACTATTTACGTTTAAGTAGAAGGATATCCATCAAAGGTGTAGTTTGAATTTCCTGTTTACTGAAAATTCACTCACTTTTAATTGTTGAATACGAGAAACTGTTCAATATCATATTTCTCTCATTTTAGTGTTGATTTTATTTTAATTGATTTACCATTCTGAAAGCTTTGTTCCACCGGTTCAAGACATTGATTGCTATAAGACGCTCTGCAGCTCTTCATTGATATAATAATTTTTTTATGGGCTATTAGAAAATTATTAAATATCTATATATATATATATATATATATATATATATATATATATGTGTGTGTGTGTGTGTGTGAGTATATATATATATATATATATATATATATATATGTGTGTGAGTATATATATATATATATATTTAAACATACCTTTAGTTTCATGTGGTTCTGGACTAAGAGTGAATCTAAATATCACATTTAAACCATCCCAAAGTCACTCACAGAGCCACTATTTTGTTTTTTTACAATTTTTTTCTCTCAAAACCGTAAAACGTAAAGTTTGTATACACCATATTAACAGTAAGGCCAATCTTCGAAAAAAATTTCAAAATGTTCAAACAAGAACAAATTTTAAATTAATAGTCGTATAACATGTTTACTTAGATAATTTTTTATACAATTTTTAGCCAAATCTAACGATACTCTATTAAATTAGATGGCATAATAAAACTAGATATGACACTTGTTGTGGTGCGCGGCAGATGGTGCAGGCCAATGTACGCAGCCAATACAACAATATGACATTCACGTAACCCCTAATCATGATTTAATACCTTAATTAGTTAGTTACATTAGTTTTAATTTATTCAATATTTATTAACTTAGTTAGGATTTATTATTATTTGGTTAGTAAAAAATCAGGTTTTAAACAGTTCCTTTTGTATTTCTATTGCTGAATGTAACGAAACCCCAGGAAGAGTTTAAACGAAAAAATAACGTTGTTTTTAGTAATATTCTTATTTTTAAAGAGATAACAATATTGTATTAACTTATAAAATCATTATTGGGGGTTAGATGAATGTTATATAGTTGTATTGGCTCCGTACATTTGTACTGACCTGCACCATCTGCTGCGTACAACAATAAGTGTCATATTTCGTTTATTTTTTATAGTTATAAATAGGGTATCTTTAAATTTGCCTTTAAATCGTATAAACAAAGTTATTTAAATAAGTGTTACACGATTATGTTGTTCTTGTTTGAAAATGTTTGGATGGCCGCCATTTTGAATTCCTGCTTTAGAACAAATTAACTTTTTTCGTATGTTTGCCCTACTATTATTAAGGTATATACAAATTTTCAAAATATTATGTTTAGGGTTTTTGATCAAAAAGATTTTTGAAAACCAAAATGGTGACTCTCTAAGTAACTGAGTAGATTGGGATGACTTAAATGTGATATTTGAATTAGCTCTTAGCTCAGAAACAATACCTCAAAAGGTTCGTAGGGAGTTCTAAAACACCCTGTATAGTAACTAAATACACCTACATAAAGCATACATTAGTTATGAATGAATTAAAATGTAAAAAAACTTTGGAACCAAAAGGGTTACAAAGATAAAACTCAATCAAATTGCACTGTTGAAAAAAGAAGGTATTTTTAACCGATATTTACGGTTCATAATTTTTTCAATCCTATTTGAATTATTATTTTTCCTTAAATATTTCGGCAAGATTTATTCTACAAATATTCAATACATCATTTAATAAATTTACTGAAAAAAAAATAAAAAAAAAGCTGAAAACAGTGTTTCAGTTTTCAAAAAATTTAAAGTCCAACGACGTCATGTCATCATTTAATAATTTGTTGGAAGATGGCAAGGTAGCCACTGTGTCTGTTATACTCATATTTTCTAAATATAGTATACTCAAATTCCAACAATCGAGTTAAAAATTTTACTGAATAAAAACAACAATCATGTTGAACAGGAAACAACTGGTGTTACTGAAACAAGGTAATTTAATTGTGTTTCTCTAGCTGGGACAACGATTGTATTTCCTAGAACAACAGCACACTTCTACATCAAATAATACAAATTAAATGATATGGTACAGAATGTTAGAAACATTTAAAATATGAGATAGGTAGTACAATAAATGGCAATGTTGTTTCTTTTAACTCGCTAATATTTATTGTATTTAAAATAATATTTAAATTGTGATAATTAAATATAATCCTTCATTAATATTTCTGTTTTTTTTATTTCGTATTTTGTTGTATTTATTTTAATATGTTGGTTACTTTAGTAATCATACAAGTTATTTGTGTGATTCCACGGTTGACAAGATTTCATATTTTTATAAGAAGATACCAAATCTTAGCAAAATTAAATCAGACTCTCTATTTAAATTGAATAAAGTCTCGGCCACGAATATATTCTTAACTAGAATTTATATTTTCCAGTGACAACTGAATCAATGTGTTATCTACATTATTTACAAGATAACCAAACGTTCACCCAAACTTTGATGTGGCATCGTCAGTGGTATCGCTGAGAGTCCATAAATACCAGTTTTTTTCGGTTTAATTTAAAAACATTCAGACTATGCAGGGATAGCTCCAACAAAAATTTTGATGTGTCCACTTTCTAACTCAACTATATGTAAAGTAAAAATGTCATAAACTTTTTAATTTTTGTTGTTTATTGGTTACATTTTATGAATAATGTTTCATGTAATATTATTTTCATTGGTGTATTTTTTATGTATGTCCAATTTCCAAAAAAATAAATATTTTAATTGGGTTTGTAATTTTGAAAATGTTTATCTAAGATGTTTTTAAGTTTATTTTCTCATAAAAATTTCATAACCCCTGTATTATTTGTATTTTAAAGATACCTACGCTGTTATTTATATTCATTATTTCCCATAAACATGTTTCACTTACTTTTTTACTTTATATGGTTGCTAGAATGAACATTTGTTTTCTAGCATTACATGAAAATCCCTCAGTTGTAATTCATAAATAATCAAACAATTTTAATTCAAGTAAATTGATTGAATTTTGTGGTTTCAAGACCTCATTTACATATTTGACCTTGAACGCACTCTAAAATTACATTAAATTCATGCACCAGAAACATGACTTGAATTTTAAAGCGTTGAGGAGATTAAAGCGATAGGTTCCATGCTCGGTCCTCTTAATACTGACACGTCATCCGCTCAATGGTTGCCATCGACGTGGATTATACAAGAAAAATCTGGGGTGTCCATTTTGGATGGTAGTAAAGATGCATATAATGTGGAGGGAGGAGAACTGAGTGTCAAGCTTGTCGGTTAGCTGAAAATCAGACCAACAGTACGTGGTTCGGATTTCACGTAAAGCTGTAGGTATTTTAGTTGCCCTGGCTATTAATAAATAGCTCTTTCTGAGGAACAGTTGACCTTAGTTAGTAACAATGACTACACTTGTTCATCTACACTCATCATACTCTTTCACTCCTCCATATTATTATTATTTTTTATTACTGTTTTATTGTCTTAGCCAGTGGCATTTTAACATTATATTCATACGTTGTTGAGGGACAACGGTCCAAACCCCTTCAGCAAACTTAAGTGGACCTCCCGGGATTTGACCCCGTTGACCCGCCTATGGGCGGGTGATTACCCGCCTTGGGTAATCACCGTGTGTATTGGAAGCAGAAGTGCTAACCACTAGGCTAGCAAGAGGCCCATATCTTGACGATCAGCGTTTTATGAATGAATGATAATAATAAATAATTAACACATAGAGTTCAGTAACAACAACTGCAACTTTAAAAACTTTCTGAACTAAATAAACTTTAAGTGAACTATGTTCTTTATATTTCTGTGGTGACAATTCCTACACAACTTCTTGAAAACTGTAGGAAGTGTTTATTTCATGACAAAGTTCATTTTTACTTCACTTAAACCCTATAAGAGAGTACGTGCTTTAATAAAATGTCCCACTTACTTTCCTTACACACCCTTGACGATAATTCTACATACATCTAGATATGTACTAATAGAGATTTCATAAATTGTGTTCGATTTTTTATTTCTTATTTAAACATTATTTTCTAGCAATACGTGGATAATATATGTTATACCATTATACTTTAAGCTTATGTGGCAGAGTTGAATCAGGTGACACTGTTTATTACAACCCTACCCAAAATACCTATGTTCAAGAATTGATCCTTATGGAAAGTATGAGAAATATCTAGGAATGGCAAACATTTTCAAAATATTGATATATGGTAAACCAAATATCGATAGAAATATATCGGGTAACCGATATATCGGATTTTAAATGATTTGTCTGTTTAGAAATACGCATTAATTCTCATGTCACGATCAAAAATACACTCATATTTTGCTACCACTATTTATTCTATTAGCCTTCTGAATATAATAATTAAATACATTTATCCACACGAAAAAAGTTGTCTGTGAGATTGACTGTAAAACATTCAAAATAAGAATAATTAAACATTTAATTACCATGTTAATAATAAAATAATAACGTTATTAATTTTGTTTTTTACATTTAAAAATGATATTAGGCTTCTTATAAGCACTAAAATTTAAACATATTAATTCAAAACCGTTAACCATTTAAAAATAAAAGTTTGGAATCAATTTTCCACTTAACCTGACGTAAAAAACTAAATAATGTTACTTTATTAGTTCAATTCATGTTTTGTACGCATGAGAGGCAATTTAAATGTGTTTTTTACGAGATAACTTTGAGAAGAGTAAATAGCGTCAATGTTTATTTATATAATATATTGAACCAATATATCGATATGGCTGGTATTATCGAAATAAAGTATCGATATATCGGAAAAGATTTATTGATATATCCGAATAATCGTTTCAATCCCTAGAAATATCTGACACAATCTACCCTAAGGATTTGTAATAAATGATACATTACATTTATTCCAATGTAATGTAGGTTTATTCCCTACCGTCAATGTAGATATTATAAACATAGACACATGTTTTTGGTAATCGTTAACTGTCAAATATTATTAGTAAAACACACGTGTTGCACAGAGTATATAAAAAACTATTTATATTATAAAAACTGATTTGTGCAATTAATATACTTTCATTCATTATCCTCAGGTGACATCATGTAGTAAAGTTTAGAACTCACTTGGTAGTTATGGTTTGAAAGATAAAAAAAGTTTTGAAATTAGTAAAAGCAAAACATGATTTAGATAGTAAGTAAATGAACTTATATGCATATATACTTTCTTTTTTCTTATTTTTAGAGAGGCTGATCACCTGTCTAACCATACTTAGCCAATTACCCATAGACTTTTGATCTGTGCGGGGTATTTATTCAGACAGTCCCTTGGGAGAACCAGTACAGTACAAACTGAATATTACTGATAAATAATACCAGTCCAAATCAGGATTCGAACCTATGCTATCTCTACGACTTGTTTACACCTGTAATTTACAAGTTTATTTTGTGTTTTCGGTTTTAGCACTGTTTCATTTAGTACTTAGAGGGCATAATCGTGTGTGAAGAGCCCTTCTGTGAAGCCCCTGAGCATGTAAACAATGTGTATATTGGCTGGGGAAAGGGTAACATTGTTTACAGACTTCCCACCTACCCAACGCAGAGCACCATTATACAATAGTCGACTATTCGAATAAAAACTACCAACTGAAGTGTAAAGAAAGGAAACCAGATACGTTTAATTACTACAAAGGGGATATGACTTCCTACAGATCACATTGGTACTGTATTGTTACTACAAAGGGGATATGACTTCCTACAGATCACATTATTGGTACTGTATTGTTACTACAAAGGGGATATGACTTCCTACAGATCACATTATTGGTACTGTATTGTTACTACAAAGGGGATATGACTTCCTACAGATCACGTTATTAGTAATGTATTGTTATTGTTATTTCATTACTAAGACGCCGCTCGTATAAGATATGAGGGGCGAATGAATGTTATGAAAATATGAACGAGTCATTGTTACTAAAGAAGGTCGACAGTTCCTTAAAAAGAGCCATTTATTTATATCCCAATAGAGGGTCAACTAAGAGGCTTATAGCTTCACGTGGAATCCGAACCATGTAGTATTGATCTGATTCTCAGCAAATTGACAAACCTTTTCATTCCTCTTTATTAAACAGCATCCGGAACCTTGACTATCATCCAACATGGACACTCCAGATTTCTCTAGTTGTGTCCACGCCGATAGCAATCATTGAGTGGACCCAATAGTTATCATATATATTGGCAATATTCTTATATCAGCTCCAAACTAATTTAAAAGATTGGTGTTGATAAATGTTTTAGTTGCTTTCAATATTATGAAGGAATACCTAAATGTTAAATGATGTTTAGTATAAAATTTGATTACAATGCCTTCGTAAAATGATGGATGGTGAGTTTTGAAATATGATTGTGTCCCCGGGGCGACTCCGACATGCTTCCTCCCTATTTGGAGGGTTCGTAAATGAAAAATATTGTCACACATTTTGAAAGTTCGTTGTAAATACGGGTATGTTTTCTCTTTGGTGCAGCTTTTAAAATAGAGAATAATGTGTCTTTATGTATGTAGCTCAAGACTGGTGCTAAATTTGAGTTAATTAAAGTTTCTGGATAATTCTTAATGATTGACTTATTTTTCTTGAAGAACTTATTGTTTCTTGATAAATATGTGTCAAAAAATTTCTTCTTGAAAGTATAAAATACGTAAATTCCAAATGGAAAAATCAGCTTTGGGGATATTTCTATCATAAAAGTGAACACAAATAATCCGATTTCCTCTGTTTTACCCTTTAATATTTAAAAAATAGCTGTATAATATAATAGGAATATCTGTGCAGGTAATTTTGTTAGTTAGGGAGGCCCACAGCCACAGCTGGTTTAAACTGCATTACATTTACATGGAACTACACTAGTGCTCCACAATGGACCACAAAAGCAGTTGATAACTTAATTTAGTATTGGACGAGAAATAATACATCTTTGTTTGTATAAAATCGACGTCTTTACAAAATTACATGCAATTAAACTGATGTATTTTCCAACATATTCTGATAAATTCGATTTTTTTTTTATTTTCTCAATTTATGTTTTCAATTGTGGACTAACCATTAACCCTGTGTTTATAAATGTATTTTAACTTTAGAACCCAAACACTAAAAAATGATTTGCCAATTTAACTATTTATTTTGACCAGTTATAAATGAATGTTCCTGATTTTAAAGTACAACGAAATAATAATACAGGGTGTTTCAAAAAGAATGACCCGATTTTAAATAGCTATATTTTTTTTAGAAAAGAGGGCTTTAACCAAACAAATTGGACATTAAAATACTCACAAAAAACTGAAAATTACTAAAATGTATCATACATTACCGAATTGTCCTCCACTTGCAGTACGGATGACATCTAGTCGATAGCTGGATTCGTCTCGAACTGTACGTAAGGTGTCTATCAGAAATTCAGCTATTGACTAACTGTAATCCGTGCTACAAATGCAGGACATATTGAACATGTAAGATACGTTTTCGTAAACTTAATTTTTTTGTGAGTATTTTAATGTCCAATATGTTCGCATAAAGCCCTTTTTTCTAATAAATATAGCTATTCCAAAGTGGGTCATTCTTTTTTAAACAGCCTGTATTATGTACACTGAGATAAAGTCAAATGTTTGAGTTGTTATTACATTTTAAAACTAAATCAACCAAATACTATACATAAACCGTCATGTAAATCCATCACTTAATTTAAAGTACAGGGAGTATATCGTTACACTAATCCTCATATATGTAATACGTGAAGCAGGTTTTTTTTTTTTTTTTTTTTACGCAACTCCTCTCTTATTTCTTGACCAATTTAAACAGTTGAGATGTCATCAAAATTTACTCTTTTCATAGTTGTGCAATACGGTCTTAATTCCTCAACATGTTCACCCAGAAGGGTGTGATAAGGCCTCATATTACGTTTTTCGGCCATACACATAACATGGGGAGAGGTTTAAATGAACTAACCGAACAGCTGTTCAAATGTAAATAATGACTTCCAACCAGTTTTAACAGCTGTTGGATTGTAAACAGCGGTGTTTGTAATGTTTCATCATTATGAAAGATGTATAATAATAAACCAAGTAAGGATGTAAGCATGGATTTATTCACATTCGATTTTAGGATCGCTATACTGGACTTGAAGGTTTCAATTAATTGTAATCTAATGCAGTTATTTTAGTTATTTAATTTATCTTAAACTAATGAAATGAACATTTTTAATGGGCTAAGTTAAGTAATATAATTGTTTATACTAAAAATAAATATACAGTAACGTAATGATTGTAAGTGAAATACTGTAAATAAATTTAATATTATGATTCCATATTAACCTTACATTATTTTTAGTGAAAATTCACAGCTCGAGACGCAGCAAGTGATGGGGTTGGCACGCGAAGCGTTCAGGGGTGTCCCCTAGTAATACAGAATCTTTTAATTAAAAATGTGTCAAAAACTAAATCCAGTAATAAAAAAGTATTTAAATATATAACTCCCTTTGAAAGTGCAAAGTTGAATAAATGTTCATTCAGTGTTTCAATTCCATATAAACGAATTACTTGTTACAGTATATATGGAGGGGTCAGAGCAACAACCAACCAAGTCCAAAATTTTGATTTTTGTAGTTTGCTATGGTAACGTTTGTCTAAAATCGAGTTCTATTCAGTGCAATAACAAACCAAGTCCAAAGTTCAATAATTTGCCACCAGAATGCGTTAGTTTGTTGATGCTCTGACAGGCTGCAACAAAGTTTCAGAGCAACAACGAACCACGTCCATTTGAGGTTATGTTGATGTTGTTATCGTCTGTTTGGATTGTTTTTGAAGCATTAAAATGACTTCTGATAGTGACTGGAGTCCAGGAAGTGATGAAGGCAAGGTTTATAACATTTATTACAACATAGAAGTCTAGAATCCTTAGACTTCTAGGATCAGAGGAAGGGGTGCTGAGGACATATCCTTCATATTCCTTAGCATATTCTATGAGGTGAAACACATCATAGAAAATGCTAAGGAATATGAAAGTACAACAATGTTTTCAGACAGCTGTGGCGGCCAGAACCGTAATATTAAGATCTGTCTATATATGTTAAAGCTAGTAAACGGGCCAGAATAACCGCCGAAAACATTGATCTCATGTGGTGCCAGGTCACTCGTACCTACCAAATGACATTGACTTTGGCATGATTGAGAGGGCGAGTCAGAAAAACCACCAAGCAAAACGCAAGATTCCGTGTTTCGTGGTCCACCAAATGAAAAGAGAAGAATTTTTAATTACCAAAGAACTTGAAGAAAGTGTGGAATATCGAAAAAAGGGAACTGACGGGGAACCTGTCAATTGGTTAAACATACGATGGATAAGACTTGTTAAAGGAGAACCTTTCACAGTGTTCTTCAAACACTCACTGTGTGAGGAAGAACCTTTCAGACAGTTGGACTTAAAGCAGTACGCTCCTACCAAACCAAGAAAAAATTCAAAAATTAAAAAAAGGATTGAACTTTCAATCACTTTCTGAAGTACAACAGAGCCCTCTCTATCCAAACCGCAGACCTATCACACAAGCGAAAAAAGGTGACATGCAATCTCTTTTTCCTTACATACCCCCCACCCACCACCGATACTTCAAGAACTTACCTGTTGAAGTCACTACAAGAAGAAGAAGTTTAGAAGTAGATGAGGAGGCTGATGAAGAAAATGATAAAATTGTTTACCTGTAACTTAGTTTTTTCAACCTGTTACTTTGTTTTGACCTGTAAAAGTGGTTCTGTAATAAATCAGAATGTTTCATCTCGACTAAAAATACCGACTGTTCATTTAATCAATTATTCCCTGTCACTATGACAATGTAGTTTATTCGATTTTCACCATGACAATGTAATGAAAATGTGTTGTTTTGTCAGATTTAACTTTTGTGGAGTTGGTTAAATACTGCAGAGTCAAAAAATGGAAAACGTTCAGTGCAACAATCAACCAAGTCCACGAAAAAAAGTTTGCTTGGTAATAAAAAATATATATATATACTTTTTTTTACTTTTCCTGCACTAAAAGTTTTTTATGTATTTCAACTACATTAATAACAAAAAAAATTTTTAATGGTCAAAGATTGTCAAAGTTATGAATTTTGAACTTTAACTCAATTTTTCTCAGTTTTTACTTTTTTGGACTTGATTGGTTGTTGCTCTGACCCCTTCATATATGTGTTGGAAACTTTGTGATACCAGGACATGTTGAGAATACATTGGCTAGCAGCGACCTGTAAACGTCAAACAACAATTGTTGTGTATTGTTTGTTATCTGTATTTACGTTTCATTGGGTTGTGCTTGAGACTAACAAAAGAACTCGGTCAAACCATTCTATTCTATTTCTTTGGTTGGATTAAATCCATTTGGTAATTTATTTTATCGTTTGCTTCATTGAGCTAACAAGTTTCTTTGAAACACGTTTTTAATGAGTTTAATAAAGCATGATTAAAAGCATGCCGTGTAAATATATTCTTCTTTTGACTTTGTAAAATGGTTTAAACTCGGTTAACTTATTTATTTATTAAATTTTTTACTGTAATATGTTTCAATATTGTTCAGAATGGCTTACGGGATAGAAAAATACAGTAAGTTAAAAAATAAATAATATTTATTTGTAATTAATTAAAATATAACTCTTTATTTACAAAGATCATATCATAAAAACATAAACAAGCTTTGTATTGATGCCTTTTATTAAATTTTTTCCGATCAAAATAGTATTTTCTCTTACATTTCGTCACTTAATTGCCATGTATGACATATTAACTAGTCTTCCTTGAATAGTGTTATCCTTTGTTTGACCGTAAAAAAATTAAGAAAATCATCACATGATTTTTCTTATGTTGATGAACTATACAATTGTTTACTACAGTTCCTGTTCCACGTAATTTTAAACTATGTAATCAGACCTGCTGAAAGAGGAATATTACATGGTATAAAATAAATTTCAATGTTACTTTCTGCCATATACGTTAGCATAGAGAAAGTCTTGTGATCGTCCAAAAAGAATCTTTTTACAAGTAGGTCTAAAAATCCATTTTAGAGTCCCCTGAACCCAAAAAAAGTGTTTTTTTGTTTTTTGTTTTGTTTTTTTTTTGTTTTTTTTTTTTTTTTTTTTACATCTTGGTGCCTGTCCATATGTGTGTCTGTGTGTACGTAAAGTTCACTGGAGACCAAACAGACAAATAAATTTTTATGAAATTTTGTAATTAGGTGTATTTAGCAAATATCTCCAGACTATTTATTCACTTTTTTGAAATTTTAGTTTTTTTAATCGGCAAAAAACATACAAAAAATGGACTTTTCTCAAAAACACCTCTAACGATTTTGATTACATGTCCAGAAGTGATGTGAATTTTAATTTAAAATATTTTAGTAAACACGTCTCTAACTTGACTAGTTTTTTAGTTATGGCAAAAAAACATATTTGTGAATCAAACTGGTAACTTTCAAAGTTTTGACTTTTTAGCGTTTAATATGAGGAGAAAGTTTGTGCTAATTCTTTGGAACCATTTATTCTTATATTAATTCACAGGCTAAGTGTCAGCAACCGTCTCACGGCCTATTTCGTCGCCCAAATATTACATAACCGTTAGCTGTTGACTCTGCTGTCAAGTAGGTTACTGATAATCATGAGTTATCCAAGAAAATTAGTGGTTGATTCATTTACGAGAATAAGAAACCATCTTACTTCCCGTACCACAATGATGGCTCTAAAATTCAAAATGGGTAAAGAGTGCCTGACTCTTGTGTTCATATAAGTTGATCATCTCCAAAAATAATAGTCTTTTAATTTCAAAAGCTTGGAGGAACTCGGGTTTTCTTTTGTGAATTGCCAAATGCATTGTTAACAACTAATCTGTGTTACTCTTTATAGATCGCTAGTCAGAAGTCATTCTAGTATGCACAGCTGTTTGAAAAAGTGATCGAGGTATTCGGACAAGTCCATTGAGACTATCCAAAATAAATTGCTTCTAGTCTATGGTCTTTAAGATGCCGTAGTTTGAGACAGCATCTTGGACCGATTAGATTGGACTGAGAGTTCCAGAATTTACCCTGTGAACCTGTGGAGGGAAGAAGGAAAAACTTCTCTAAACATGAAGTTAGATGGCTCGGCATCGCTAATAATACTGATGATTTTGATCTGTTTTAAACTTACAGTAACTATTAGAGGCAGGCAAGGATGGCAAATCAGGAAAACTGACAGTTATAATCTTTGTTTATACTTAGCTGCGTTTAACTTTAAAGATACATAATGTTACTATTGTTTTAACACAGGATGGGTGCCTCTCAATCTGGCTTGGGTGCAGTGTACGGGTGTTTGAGATAGAAGCCTACATACAAAATCCATATTTTAACTGTTTAACACCAAATACAGTTAGTTAATACTTCGTTAATTTTACGAGAATCAAACTAAAGTAATCTAGTATGCGATCTATATCATCACTGTAAAAGTATTCTCCAGTCACACGTGGTTAGTCTATTTTAATATAGTGGAGTGATACATATTAAAATCTCTTTTCATTTTTACTAGTCTCATCCCATTTCTCACCTAGTAGATGCACTTATTGTTAGTGTTATTAAGGACTTTTTTAATGAACTAATATTAACGATGGTTCTCGTATATACAATAACGCTCCTAACATACGTTGTTTAGTATTCAGGTGTGTGTCAACGTCAGACCACCTTCATCGTAACACAAAAGTCACCACCTCCCGCTCACAGGGGCAGAAACAAATGCTCTTTTCCTAAATGGGAATCGATTGCCGTAATGGGGAGTGCGATTCAAGCGAGGCCTTTCAACTTGAATTAACAACACAACCGGGTGGATTGCCCATTCCCCAGGCTCTCCCATTACCTTCACTACCTCATTAAATGTTTACAATAGAAAAGGATAACACTTTAAGTACACTTTTTTATTTAAAATAACAGGCCTATATGATTTTGATTCTGTTAGGTGTGTTATAGCTCTGCATTAAGACTTATAAATTAATAAAATAAACAATAAATCATAGTTAGGTATTATGCCTTAGTGATTCCCAATAAATGATATTGCTGTATTATGATATTTTACTAATTATTTCTATAGTTAGTTTTATTATATTGTTTTTGTGACCTTATGAACCAACTAACTGCAATTAATAGTTATGGTAAATATGTATATAAAGTTATAAGTAAACTTTAAATAAAATTTAACATTTATATCTTTATATGTATATTTAACATATTTAAAAAATGCTTAGACTTATTTTTAATTCTATAGTGTTTTCAAAGTATATGATCTTACGAGGGCGGTTCAATAAGTCCTTAGAAAATACAAGATAAGTCGCAAAAAGTATCAATATTGTTTTATTTTTATTTACTATCATCTGTTGCTTGACAACTGTGAAAGTTTCAGTTGATTTCATCAGCTGATTTCATTGTTGTCGTTGATTGAATCAGGAAAGGTTTGTTTATTTAGAATGATGGACACAAGTGAGTTTCGTGCTGTGATTAAACACTTTCATTTGAAAGGCTTAACACCGAAGGAAATCAAAGTTGAGTTGGATGCTGTTCATTGTACATCTGCTCCTGTGTTGGCAACTGTTTATAACTGGGTAAACGAGTTTAAACGTGGCCGTACATCCACAAAAGATGAACATCGTTCAGGGCGCCCAGTGGAAGTGACAACCCCAGAAATGGTTGACAAAATCCACGATATGGTTTTGAGTGATCGGCGAATCAAAGTGCGTGAAATAGTTGAAGCTACAGGCATATCACAAGGCACAGTGTTCACAATTTTGCATGAAAAATTAAATGTGAAAAAACTCTCTGCAAGATGGGTGCCGCGCTTGCTCACAGAGGAGAATAAACGCATTCGTGTGGTTGATTCTAAGGCTGTCTTGACAGTATTACGTCGCAATCATGGTGAGTTTCTGCGTCGATACATAACTGTAGATGAAACATGGATCCACCTCTACACTCCAGAGTCAAAGGAACAGTCGAAACAGTGGGTTTTTGATGACGAACGGGCTCCAAAGAAGGCAAAGACAGTGAAATCCGCCGGCAAAGTTATGGCCACAGTTTTTTGGGATGCACAAGGAGTAATCTGCATTGATTACTTGGAAAAGGGAAAAACGATAACTGGAGAATATTATGCATCGTTATTGGACCGACTAAATGAAGAAATCAAGACAAAACGTCCGCACTTGAAAAAGAAAAAAGTTCTTCTGCATCAAGACAATGCACGTGTACACACCTGCGCAGTTGCCATGGCAAAAATAATGGAATTAAAGTATGAGTTGTTACCACATCCACCTTATTCACCAGATTTAGCCCCAAGTGACTTTTTCTTATTTCCAAACTTGAAAAAATGGCTCGGTGGACAAAGTTTTATGTCAAACGAAGAAGTGATTGCCCAAACGGATGCCTATTTTGAGGAATTGCCAAAATCCTACTTTTTAAATGGCTTATCCATGTTAGAGAAACACCTAATGAAGTGTATAGAGCTAAAAGGAGATTATGTTGAAAAATAAACAATAGTTTACCCGAAAAAATGTCTTTTTCTATCTTATTCTAAGGACTTATTGAACCGCCCTCGTATATAACGTTCAGAAGCCTTATCTTGTGTAAGAAATATAGAAGGATCATTACGTCCTTATAAGAAATTGGTGAGTATGCTTGTAAACATCTTCAGAGCGGCAGTACCAACTTTCAACTCGTTTTTTTAAGTACAGACCGATCTCCATTTTAACCTTACTGTGCCCATTTATAAGACTATTGATCTATTATCAACCTGTTAAGTATGAATGTAAAAGCTAATAAAATAATAAGGCTACTATAGACTGAATAAACTCGTAACTAAATAGACTGAAATTAGATCGAAAAACTGAGCACAGAAATCCAGTGGAGACTTTTTGTGCACCAAAACCATGCCTGAATGTGTTCAGAGCACTACCGTACCGGAATTCGTTTCCTTTCACCTTCCAGGTGTCCATGATTTGGATGTCTTTCTAGAAGTGTATCATGGTTTCGATGAATGAATGTTTCTCTAATGGGCAAACCGGATAATACAGAGCTGGCCACTGCGCTTCCATGGAGACTATGCCTTCCTGTCCACTTCGTATGCACCAAGACCAAAACTGACTATCGGTCAGAGCAGTACCGGAACTGGTATCCTTTCACCTTCCTTGTGTCCATGGTCTTGATCTCATTCTACTCATACATCATGGTGTAGATGATTACAATCATGGGTAAGAATAATCAATGGGAAGTTTATAACGTTAGTCTTCAGTTAATATTTTATTGACTACGGTGGTTTTTTAATAGTAGAAGGATGGTGGTAAAAAAGAGCTATCCAAATATTTAAGAACGAAATATTTACTGAAGCACATTTTATCGCCAGGGACAAATAGATCAATTGTATCTGATCATTTTATCTCCAGGGACAAATAGATCAATTGTATCTGATCATTTTATCTCCAGGGACAAATAGATCAATTGTATCTGATCATTTTATCACTGCATGTTATTTAACTAACCTCATTCAAGTCCTTCATTATCTTTTAGTAGCTGAGAACTTGTTCTATAACAAATTATAAGATTGTTTCATGTAATATATGAAAGTAGATATCCCATTTTATGTTATGGTCTGTTCCAAATATTGTTTGACTGATCAAATTTTTGGACCGATCATCGATTCTTCTAAATCAAGGGAAAAAACATCTGGTTCATTAAATTAATATTTTTAAGCTACACTAATATATGACTCAGATGCCTAATAAAAAAATATTAATATATAGGGTGAGTGGGGAGATGGACATGAACGTATTTATCATATTCATATACTGATAATTTCTGTTATGGTAATGAATAATATACTCGAGTAGATTTCACTGCCTTCGAGCCCTTGTTTTGTAAGAACCTGAACATCCAAAATTGTTTATGCGTATTCGTGAGATTTAGCAAAATTCACTTAATCCTTAGTAGTGAAGCACTAACATACAAGTTCTATCATAGATTAAGTAATCTTAGGAAGTATAACATAGATGGGGAAGTTGAAAATAATTTTAAACAATTAAAAAAGCAATACAGAAAAGAAATTAGAGATTGTAAATGTGCATATAATTCAAATCTTTTAGAACAAAGCACAAACAAGAGTAGGGCTGCATGGAAACTAATTAAAAACAGCTGTTTTGGACCAAAACAGGAGAGAAAATTAGATATTACTCCTGATGATTTTAATAACTATTTTATTAACTCTGTAAAAGAAATTAAGTCACATAGTAATTTAGATAAAAAAACTGTTACTTATAAGGAGTTGTTAAATAAAAATAAATTGGATGTTCAGAGTAATATTAAGTTTAGGTGGCAAGTTATCAGTCAATCAGATGTTATGAAAGCAGCCAAAAGACTTTCAAATTCTAATAGTTTTGATGTTTATGACTTATCAAATAATATATTGAAATCTATAATAGGTAGCATTGTTGAGCCCCTATGTATAAGTTTTAATGCTCTTTTAAAAGAAGGAATTTTCCCTGACCAATTGAAAATTTCTAGAGTGTGTCCCATTTTAAAAAAAGGATCATACACTCAACCAAGCAGTTACCGTCCTGTCTCAATAATTCCTGTAATTGGGAAGTTATTAGAGATTTTAGTTCACGATCAGTTAAGTAGTTTTTTTGAAAGTAATAACTATCTCTGTTTGGAACAATACGGGTTCAGGAAAGGTCGATCCACTGGTGATGCTATGGATGTTCTAGTGAGGGAAATTCTGACTGCCTTTGAAAGTAAGGCCTTTGCTCAGGCCACCTTTTGCGATTTAAGCCGTGCATTCGATTGTGTTAGTCACGATATTATGGTAGAGAAACTTAATTACTACGGAGTCTGTGAAGCTCCTCTTCTTTTTTTTAAATCTTACCTTCAAAACCGTCGCCAGAAGGTGTTCCTGCAGGGACAGTGGTCTGAGGAAATGAAGGTGGAATGGGGGGTGCCTCAGGGCTCCGTATTGGGCCCACTTCTTTTTTTGATATGTATTAATGACTTACCTCTTTCTGTAAACTGCAGATCACTGCTCTATGCAGACGATACTACTTTCGTAAACATCTCAAGTAGTTTTGACCAACTTATTGAGAACACCAAAAATACATTACTCACAGCTTCTGAGTGGTTTCTTTCAAATGGTTTCCTTTTAAATGAAGAGAAAACTAAACAAATTATATTTAGCTTAAGATCAGTAGACAGTGAAAAAGGCATAGTAGATAAAATTGAAAAAGTCATGAGCATAAAGTTTTTAGGAATACACTTTGATCATCAATTAACATGGGGACCTCATATAGATTATTTAACAACTAAGTTGTCAAGCATTATATATTTGATAAGACGTCTCACGTTTTGTGTTAGTAGCAATTATGTAAGGTATGCATACTTTGCATATTTTCAATCTCTAATTAGATATGGGCTTATTCTGTGGGGTAACTGTAGCAGAGTGTCTGAAGTTTTGATCCTTCAAAAAAAGATAATTCGAATAATTACGAATTCAGACCTATTAGAACACTGTAAGCCTCTGTTTATTCTCACAAAAGTTCAAACAGTCATAAACCTATATCTGTTTGACATAGTACAATATACTTTTAGTCATCAAGAGTACATACACGTGAGACAAAATTCTAATTATGAAACCCGTAACAACAATAAAGCTACTGTTGGTTTTCATAGGTTGAATAAAAGCTTATCCAGTCACCCGGTGATCTCAATCAAAGTATACAACAAAGTTATACATTTAATTAATAAGTATTCACCGAAAGAGTTTAAATGTAAGTTTTACTGCTGGTTACTCAATAACCCCTTTTACTCAATTAACGAATTTCTGAGTTTGGGTTTAATTGAATTTTAATCTTATATTTAGATTTCATTAAAAGTATTTCATGTTCTCGATGTTTTATCTATGGTCCTTGCTCTATTTACCTTGTTATTAATTGTATCATTCCTAGTATTATTTTATTATTTAAACTTTGTTGTAAAAATAATATTCATGTACATACATAGTAGGTTCTGTTGTTTTGCTTGTAATTATAAATGCCTGCCCTAAATTTATTTTAAATGTACTTAGATTAAGATAGTATTAGTACCGACTTGGCATTTAGCTGTAAAATGACGTTGTCAATGCTGTACCACAGTTTTACGACAATAAAGGATTATTATTATTATTATTATTATTATTATTATCACTATACCACTTCTAGTGGCGCAGTGTTGTAACCCAGCTACTTGGAGTCTAAATGTTGTGGAGATTGTAGGTGATAGTCTCTGTTCTCAGTCCTCTTAATACCAATACGACATCCACTCAATGCTGCTATCAATGGGGAAACTACTAGTGGACGTGTAGGGTGTCCTTTTTGCGTGGTAGTCACGTTTTAGATGTTGACTAGGAAAGAGAACTGAGAATTACACTTGTCAATTAGTGTAAAATCGTACTCATATTGCGTGTTTCGGATTCCACTTAACGATGTAAGTCCCCTAGTTGTCCTTTCTTAGGAACAGTCGGCCTTAGTTAGCAGCAATGACTAAATTCGTTAAGGGTGTTCGATTGAAAATTATTTTTGAAATTTTTAAAAATAAAATTGTTAGTATTCATGTAAGTAATAAATGTGTTACGGGAAAAAATTCTAAAAAAATCCTAATGGAGATATGGCTGCTTCAGTGACTAATTTGGCCTTTTTGGTGCATAACTCATGAACAAACCGTGTGATATAATTTATTGACATTTTGAGAATATAGTGGACAAAAGGTACTAATCAACATAGTACATAGTGAATCTAAAAAAATGTTGTTTTTTTAACTGTTACCAATTATTTTCAATAAATGATATTTGTTCAAATTCTTCTTTGAAATTTGTACAATTATCTTTGGCTAGAAAGGTAGATTAATAATATATTTAAAATTCATTGCTATAGTTTACTATAAATATGAGAGTTATGCCCATCTGTCAAATTTGCGGGACTGGGCAGGCGTGGGCTATGAGGGGGAGAGAGGAGAGGGGAATACGGAGCTTGTTCGTTAGTGAGTCAGGATCTTTACAACTCTTAGCGGCAGTTGCGATAAAATCTAGAACAAAATTCATAGAGCGCTAAACTGGGTGGCCGGACGAACACACTCAATCTACATTCATCACACTCATTCGCCCCTTCTTATTCACCCATATATCTACGATCGGTGTCTTAGATATAATTTCATGCTTGTAAACCTGGTACGGTATTCATATGGTGTATAAATATCGCAGTGGTTGTCTTTTTGAAAACACAATACTCATTGCCACTCTCAGAGGCAGAAAACACTGGTTGTTTTTTGAATGGGAATCGATTGCTGTGGGGGGAGTGCAACTTGAGTAAGGGCTTTCAGCTTAAATTAACAACGCAATGGAGACTATCACCCTTTCTCCAGAATAGCTTTTATTCCCAGAACGACATTGGAGTTCTAAGATAGCAAGAAAATTGTGAATGTTACTTTCTTAGAACAATAAGACGATCACAAATAAACTTTTTCGTAATAACAGAATAAAAGGTCGTCACATACATGTCTATTTTACATTAATTAGGCCTACAACCCCAAAAATAATTAAAAAATGTAAGTTGTTCCATTCTTACATTTTACATTTAGGATTGCAAGAAATATAAAATTGTTTGGCCAGACGTAATAATTTACTGTAAAAATAGCATAAAGCAAATAACAATTGTTACAATAACAGTCCATTTCAACCCTAGTTCCATATTTAATAGTACGTGACCTGTATGCACGTTACAATAAGCAATCTTATCGCAAGTTTTGTCATGCAAATTCACGTCTAATACATATTCAAACATGCCAAAATGGTTCCTTGCATTGACCTGTTGCTAGTAGGGATGGCAGCGATTAATCGATATAACAGAAATATCGATAAATATGTTTTGATTTATCAATAAATTACTATCGATATTTTATTTCGATAATACCGGCCACATAGAAACAGTATATTGGTTCAATATATTATATCAATAAATATAGACGTTATTCTCCCTTCTCAAAATCATCAAGATTCGTAAAAACACATTTAATTTGCCTCTTATGCGTACATAACATGAATTGAAATAATAAAGTAACTTTATTTTTATTTTTTACGTGAGGTTAAGTAGATTATTGATTTCTAAACTTTTATTTTTAAATGGTTTACTTGACAAGTATTGGAAGTAGGTTCAGTGAATTGATTTGATTAACTTTTAGTATTTATAAGAAGCCTAGTGGCATTTTTAAATGTGAAAATAAAAAATAACAACGATATTATATTATTATTTTATAATTAACATAGTAACTAAAAGTATAATTATTCTTATTTTGAATATTTTCTATTCAACCCCAAAGACTATAACTTGTTTCGTGTTTATAAATGTATTTAATTTTTATATTCAGAAAGCTATTCTAAATAGTGACAGCAAAATATGAATTTATTTTGTCTTGACATGAGAGTTAATGCATAATTTTAAGCAGATAAACAATTTAAAATCTGATGTATCGGATACCTGATATATCAATATTTTATTTACGATTTATCGATAATTCGATATGACGATATTTTGAAAATATTTGCCTAGTCTAAATCAATTGTGTTTTCATGTCAAGTTTTGTTCTTAACAAACACTTTCAACCAATAGACAACTTTCTTGTACCATGCACGTGTATGAGAATCAAGTGTGGGTAGCAACCCCCCTGAAAACTACCTCACTTCTGGCACTCTCTTCCTCCACTACACTCAAACAATATTCCTAAACCAGTAATTTAGGCTTTGAAGTGTCTTATAGTAGTTTATGTACTCCACACAGCAATTAGTTTGAGACAAATATTTGATCAAAATTGCTACGAAAGTGTTCTCAAAATTCACGTTTATAGACTTATAATAACAAATAAGTTAGGGCTATAAAATAATATATAAACAGAGGACACCTCCGAACGCTTCACGCGCCTAACCCGTCACGTCACTCATATAAATTGCTAATTTTTCTTCTCATCGTACTATTTTACACCGTTCAAAAATAGCCTCTTATATTAAGTTGCACCATCCTGAACCCTCTCATTCATGTGGTGACCGGAAACAATGAATCTGATTGGCCGCTATCTAAATATTTAATATCTACCTTATTTTAGCTCTTTGAGAGAAATCATTTAAATACACTACCACTACTGTTAGTGGTCACGTTGTGTTAGGTTTGTATATGTTATGTTAGATTTAGTTATTTTATGTTAGGTTTGATTTGGTTATGTTATGTTAGGTTTTTTAGGTTATGTTAGATTTTGTTATTTTATGTTAGGTTTGTTTTGGTTATGTTATGTTAGGCTTGTTTAGGTTAAGTTAGATTTTGTTATTTTATGTTAGGTTTGATTTGGTTATGTTATGTTAGGTTTGTTTAGGTTATGTTAGATTTTGTTATTTTATGTTAGGTTTGTTTTGGTTATGTTATGTTAGGTTTGTTTAGGTTAAGTTAGATTTTGTTATTTTATGTTAGGTTTTTTTAGGTTATGTTAGATTTAGTTAGGTTATGTTAGGTTTGTTTTGGTTATGTTAGGTTAACCTAAGTTATGGTTATGGTAGTGAGTTAACGTAAAATATCCAAATCCTTCCTTAAAATAATGATGATTAAGAATATTCGTGATAAGTTAAATGATCCAAAACCTTATAGTTTTTAATAAAATGTGATCAATCAGTTAATGGCATTTTGCTTTTATATTTATTGATCAAGTAACAAATGTCCGACAGGAACAGTGTTTTGTTTGTTTTGGTAATTTACACCGATAGTTTTTATGGTAATTTGTGGTATTTGGCTAATCACATGAAAATCCTTCGCCCGTTAATAGCAGGGATCTTGGTCTACAATAAATCCCAACGTAGTAATGGTTAAGCCATTTTAGGATTTGGTTATGCTGCAATAAATTGAACCCACATTAATTTTATCTCATTTTATCATATAAGCTGGATGTTTAAAGAATAATATCAGTTTTATACGATTCAGCGTGGTTACATTTTAAATAAATCTGCCAGATTTATATTTTTTAACTATGGTTAACTAAGTATAGAGTAATTGAGTTAAAATCTCAAATTAACCTTTAAATATTAGCCTCAAGTATTTAACAACACTTTGACAGCCAGACCAATCGGTCTATGGCATCAGATCTTTGACCTCGAGTTAGAAAAATTGCAGGTTTGATTCTTAGGCTGGACTGGAATGTTTTATGTGTGATTTATTTTCCTTAGTAATATCTCTTTGAACAGGGGAAATAGAGAAAATTTTGAAGCTTTGTTCACTAAGAAAACTTCTGTCCTAAATGGTTTCTGGAAGTCTGAGTCTGTCTTCCTTTGAGCTTTCAGTTAAAGGGTTTCTCTCTTACTTACTTTAAGATAAATATTTCGTGTTAATAACAAATATCGGCTTTATTTTTCTTAATTAATTTTACCGACGAAAATAGTTGTTTTTTGGTAAATATTAACTTTTGGTGATAGTTGAACTTTATTCAAGTTGGGATCTTGTTAGTATCGTAAAATCTAATTTATGACATATGTTAGGTTTCAACACTTTCGAAAGTCAGTAACCGAGCGGTCTAAGGCGTCAGAAATTTGAGCTCGAGTTAAAAAAATCACAGGTTCTATTCTTAGTCTGGACTGGAATGTTTCATCAGTATTATAATAATAATATAATTGTACTGTTCTGGTTTTTCCCCCTTACTCTGTCTAAATTATGTCCCCACGTATATAAATATTGTAGTTTTTTTGAGATAGCACAGTAGGGTTACAAAGAGTCCACTAACTCCCTACACTCGTCCTTTGGCTTTTGTCTAAAAATATTATTAGGTAAAATGTATCCGTAAATTTATAATATTACATTTATTTACAATCTCACTCTTACCCATAATTACTTGCGTAGCTACCAATTTATTAGTATATACACCCAGCCATATTACTTACCTTATTTCAAAAGAGTTCATTTTTTAACAGCTTAATATTAATAAAATAACTGTATTAGATTACCATTGAAACCTTCGAATGGTAATAAAACCATTCTTAAACCCTTCCCAGCTTTAACACTATGCAAAATCTAACTTCCTCAATATTACAAACATAATTGTTTTCATTTTAACAGCTGTTGTTTTTCGATTCATTTAAAACTCCCTCCACGTTGTTCTAATAGTCGAAAAACGTACTTTTAGGGCTTTTCATGCCCTTCAGGGTGAAAATATTTATTAATTAAGACTTTATTGCACAACTACGAACAGAGGCAAATGTTTAACACCTCAACCCTCTAAATTGGGCAAGAAATAAGGGAAGAATTGCGTTGAATGAAAACAGTTTCACGTATTATATAAAGGATATTAAAATTTTTTGCATACAAAGAGAGATCACAGATTGTATTTACCGATGTATGGCTTCAGGAATGTCTGAAACATTCCCCGTTTCATTTTATCGATGAAAACAGAACACCATCGAGTTTTGTGACTGGGTTTTCTTTGTCGTTAGTTTAACAATTTGCTGTTGACAGAAATGCTTTGAGGTAAAGAAGAGATTTTTAAAATACAATTTTATGCGTAACGCAAGTTTTAGGTTTTTGTTCACTTTGACAGAACTCGTTTCTGGTATAAGACTCTATGACTGTCATAAGTAGAATAGACCTTCCCATAAGGTTTACTTCCTTGTAAGGGATGACTTTGAGTTTATTTATATTTCTATGGACTGACAAAGCTATACAAAACACCCTCGTATGAAATAGTGATTTGATATTTATTTCCCTCTGGGCAAAATCATCAGTTATAATTAAATATATTTAAGGATCAATAAACGATCGAGATATGATTGAGGAAACGAAATATCTTATGGTGATACTGAAACGCCACCGATAGGCTACATCACATAGATAATAATTGGTCTTTACGCTCTTATCAGGGTATATTAGCTGGTTTGATCAACTGAAGAAGCAGGTAGTGAGTGGCTGCAAACATCGGACTTGTTGGGAATAAGTTGTAAAAAAATGTCGTCTCAAATGGTGAACAAAGAACTAAAATGTCCGCTCTCACAATTAACCCTCAATTGTGAGTTAAGACTTAAATCTAAGTTGGGATATAAATATTTAAACACTAAGACACAAGTGTTTTGCACTATATTTGTTATTTTTAGGTTTTCCCCTTCTTTCAATTCAATATTTTTGGGGGGGGAGTATGAGCTATGCAAAACTCATTTTTGTGAATAGGTTGTGTGTATTTCGTTCTGGTGAACACCAACGTTTTCTAGCTTATATCACTTACTCATAACGATCAATAAATATTATTTGGAATAGTAAATTGTTTGAGAAAATAGCGGGTAAAATGCGCCAACACACCAAGTAGAGACTCTAAACATCAATTACTTAATACTACGTAATCGCTTATATTAGTTACAAAATATAAACCTTTTTTTAACTAAATTACATTTTATGATAAGTAGCGCAATCTGCATTCTGTATGACAGACGAATTTGTTTGCAATGATTGGTGAAGTGAGATTAGAAAGGACAACAAATAAATTATTATGTAAAAACAACGTTCTGATAGTGTCATCGGTAGAACAAACAAACTGCGTTAGTTGTGCCAATGTGATAAACTGTATTCAAACACTAACACACTTTGCATGTTTTGCTTGGTAACACATCTGTGATATTATCTATCTAATTTTTGCATTAAAATATCCCCCTCAATGATACATAATAGAGAAAACAATAATATTTGGGAAACAGTGATTATGTTTTTTTAGGAAAACTGTCTGAAAATGTGTTATGTATTACAGCTTATGCTATATTAACTTATTTAAACTATGTTTTAAGTTTAAATCAGTAAAATATTATTGTTTATTTTACATTTTTTATATACTTTATGTATAGCTTTACTAACAATTTTATAAATTTAATACGTCAAGTTGATCCTTGTTAATCTATTACTAAAATTTAACCATCCAATATCAATAATTTAACAAAATCCAAGAGTCTGATACAAATCACAAAAATTCTACAACTGTCGAGATATAATTCTTGTATTTTGTCAATGAATCAAATAGCAAATGGCAACAATAAAACATAAATATTTAAAGAAAATAATGAATTACATTCTTACACTTACATTATATCTCAGTACCAAATTAAATTATAAAATTTAATAATATATATCGATGGTATTTATAAAAAAAACAAATATTACTGACTCACTCACTGATCACCGTTTCTCAAAAACCAATAAATCTATGAAGCTGAAATTTCAGATTGGTGCTCTGTTTTAGTTCTGCAATAAGAAGGGATTTTAAAAATTCTTCGTAGTCCCGAAATGGCAGACGTTTTAGTGCTAACATTTTTGAAATGTCAAAAACAGTGTTTTCCAATTCAGCCTGTAGTGGCTAAACGGTTGGTCCTATTGAAAAATTGTATAATTTTCAGCAGCAAATTAGAGACGATCTACAACTTTGTTCCTATGAGATTTTCAATTGTTGTGTATGAAACGCAAAAGCTACTTTGCACACTCTGAAAGTAGACTTATACTGTTTTCTCAACAAAAAACTGTTACATATTATAAAACAAACACTCAATTTTGCAGGAAAAAAGAAAAGTCTAATTGGTGACGCTATTCTCCAAGCGTTTCCATCCGACAAATTATACTTTGTCGCTCACTTCCCCGTCTGATGAGGCTTGGGAATTATGTCTGTGCTGATTTGGATTTATTTAGTATTTCTCCCGAAACATACTAAAGAGAACACTTGAGCTGCTTCTTGAGTGGACATTGATTATTGATTTTATGATTTGTATTTAAATATTACATTTTTTTAGTTAATTTTTTATATTGTTACTTTTAGAGTGTTAGTGGCTATTATCTTAATTGATTATTGTTGAGTTTCTATTTTTTTCTGTTGAAACTCATAGTTTATGCTGTGTCAGTGTTATTGTAAAAAATTATTGTTGAAATTTATATTACAGTTATAACTGTTAATAAATTTATTGTCGACTGTTATCATTGTTAAATTTTGTTCTGTATTTGTTTTTATTTAGGGGTTTTACAATTTTTTTTACTTCGTTGGAATATTTGTTGTATTCTTCTACTTTTGGTAATGGATTTTTGGACTTACTATTCTATTTCAACACTCTAAATCTAGCTCTGTATTATATTATACACATATGTCAAATTAATTCTTCAGTCTTTGTGGAAATAATGTATTTTCGTTAAAATAAACAAATAAACCATAAGTAAGCTTAGACAACAACCATGTAGCGAATCACGTGCTGTCGGATAGTTTCAAATAAAATTATGTTTTCTGATCAAGTTCAAATGTTGGTTTTTAAAATAGGCAAAGTGATTTTAGTTTGACAGTTTTGTTTTAAATACGTGACCGTGTGATAACTTTCACATCAGTTAAATATATTTATTACTTTTTATTGTTTAATTAGCATTATAATTTTAATAATAAAAACATTCTTTGCACATTCAATGCAACTCAATTATACAATTATCTTTATATAAATATGACGTTATGAATACAATTTAAGAATATGTTACAAATATTTCTATTTAACGTGGTTAGAAAACTCCAGGATTTGAAACAGAACCATAATTGGTAGCTATGACACCTAACCAAAACGGGACACCAATCATACTATATTGGGATACAATGAAAATAAGCCTTGCTTTGTATCCCCACCTAACTTAATTTAATACCATCCTGACAGATAGGGCATTAGATATACAAATACCAAAATAGAAACTTTTAAGTTCATTAAATGAACTATTTTTACATATATTATTACTTTGTAAAATATACTACAGTAATTATTGAAAAAATGTATATAATAGTTGCATACGTGAGTCCCACCCACTCATCCAACACCCATAAACTTAAATATCTTTTACAGAAAATTAAACTAAGAAATATTTTGTGAAATATAATTTACTTATTTACACATACACCAGGTTTTAAGAATTCTTACTTTATAAATGTTATTCTACAGTATATATGTTTTATATATTTTACGTGGCATCGTTAGAGTATGGAAAACCATTTAAACTATTATTTTTACCAAAAACCTTCTATTTAATAGTACGCGTGTGTGAATCAAATCTTATTTATTCTGTAATAACAGGTGACAATATTGATCTGATTGAAATTAATACTAAATGATTGAAAACATAACTTATAAAAACATGTTCATAATGGAATATCACAAAAATACATATATTTTTGGTTATAATAAAATTATCCAACAATTTTCTTAAGCTTTTTTGGTTATTGATTAGAAAACTGTGTTTGAAAAAAATATATAACCTAATAATAGATACATTTTATTATTTATATAAATACTGTTTATGTTTGTATTTGTTGTTAATGAACGAAACTTTATCCTAGTTCATTATACCTATTATTTTCTTATTGAATAGTATTCTACTCATTAAAATCCCGCATTTCAACCTTTTATTCTTATTTTTGTTTGTTTTTACTTAATTTTGGGTTTTCTGTTATTTATTAATTTTTAATGTTAATGAATAGTTTAAGTGGTGTTATTCTCATCGTCATTGTTAGTATTTTTTTCTTTATCAATTTTGTTATGTCATAAAACTGTTGTTATATCTAACATGTTTTCTATAATTTTGTTATTTGTTCATAAATATATACTTAACTATGACAGTTTAGCATTTAAAATACATTATTACAGTTTATGCTGCTTGAGAGTTGGGCCACACTTATTTGTTGTATTACTTTAAAGTGCGTGCTATGTGCAACATTACTTCAGTTGTACATTCCAATTGGTTTTTATTCTATTTTGTAGCTTTTTAAATTCATTAAATAAAATAAAATGATAACTTAATGAAGTTTTTATAATTTGACTGGCCGTTAATAATAAACATATATCCTCTTACCACCAAGAGATTTGTTTACTTCGTAGAAATACTTATAAAAATAAATAGTTTCAAAGAATTGGCACAAATTTTCGCCCATATTAAACACTAGAAACTTTTAAACTTCCCAGTTTGATTCCCAAATGTGTTTTTTTTTTTTTTTTTTCAAAATCATAAACTAGTCAATCTAGAGACATGTGGTTTTTCCTCGAATATTTTAAAATGTAATTCACATCTTTTCTGAAAAATTTTAATCAAAATCGTTAGAGCCAATTTTGAGAAAACTCCATTTTTGTATGTTTTTTGCCCATAAAAATAAAAAAAAATTCAAAAAACTGAAAAACGGTCTGGACATATTTGCTAAATACACCTTCATACCAAATTTCATACAAATTAATTCATTTATTTAGTTTCCAGTGAAGTGAACATACTCGTACATACATACGTACAGACACAACCTTTTTTTCTAAAAAACCCCTTTTTTTGTTCAGGGAACCCTAAAGTGTATTTTTAGACAAAATTGTAAAAATATTATTTGCACGATCACAATACTTTCTCTACGCTAACGCATATGAAAGAAAGTAAAAATGGTTTGAGTTTAGAGTATAAGACAGAATGAATATATTCAGAAAGCAGTCTTGTTGATGAATGTTATTACCCAGCAGTATGTAACGGCCAACCACATGCACACGGTAGGAAGTGGTCGATACCTACATATTCTGTTCTCAAACTCTAATACCATTACATTATAACTTCAGTATATATTGGCCTGCGGTAGCTGGTATCGTATCCCAATTATGTATGGCAACGATATATTGATATATCGGAAATATCGATAAATATGTTTCGATATATCGATATATTAGTATCGATATTTTCTTTCAATAGTATCGGCTATATCAATATTTTGGTCCGATATAATATATCGCAAAATATTGACGTTATTCTCTCTCCTCAAAATCATCACGATTCGGAAAAGAAACATATTTAAATTGCCTCTTATGCGTAAAAACATCCATTAAAATGATAAAGTAACTTGATTTTTTATTTTTATGTGAG
The DNA here is from genome assembly GCA_035578905.1 of Stictocephala bisonia. Taxonomy (NCBI): domain Eukaryota; kingdom Metazoa; phylum Arthropoda; class Insecta; order Hemiptera; family Membracidae; genus Stictocephala; species Stictocephala bisonia. The sequence continues at coordinate 569,403 of JAQJVL010000124.1, forward strand.
GTTATGCACTAAAATGTAGTTTATTGAATTAACTTGTTTAATTTTTAGTGTTTATAAGAAGCCAAGTGGCATTTTTAGGTGTAAAAATAGATATAACATTGTTATTTCATTATTCTTTTATAATTAACATAACAATTGAATGTATACTTATTCTTATTTTGAATGTTTTTCATTCAACCCAAAATGACAACAACTTGTTTCGTGTAGATAAATGTATTTAATTTTACAATCAGTAGCTGTTCTAAATAGTGACAGCAAAAATCTGTTACCGGTTATACTGATATTTTCCTTTCAATATTATTGTTAGATCGATATTTGATTTGCGATATATCGATAATTTGATTTATCGATATTTTGAAAATATTTACCATTCCTACTCCCAATACATTACTGGAAATTCTTGCAAGATCAATCTTGATTTCTGTCGAAATTTTTACTGAATCTTGTGAAATTCATTGACTTCACTTGTCAGTAGTTCTGGTTTTATGTAATAGTTTATTTAATAACGAGTCAATATATTATTTGAATATATGTATTAGAAAATAAAATATCTATTATATCATTTTTGTTTGAAGAATACCTTTGGTATACCCAATAAATAATGTCACAACGCTCATTTACTAAGTATATTGGTGAAAAGTTCGAGCCGACGCCGGTCGTAGAGATAAGGGTGAATATAAGGGGTTGTGGGGGTGCAATTGGTTTTCGGCGAGTTAATTATTTCCCAATTTTATAGTCAAAATTAGTTAATGTACCATCCCTTGAGATAGGAAAAATACAACAAACTTTTAACCACTACATTAGAACTTGTGGCCTTATGAAGTAGTGAAATTAGCTGGTTTTAAATCAAGCACTTGACAAAACTGTTCAAAGTGCAAGTTTAATTGTTATAACAACTTTTTTTACACATAACTGAAGGAAAAAAGAGTTTGATTTTGTTTAAATATTTATAAATTTAAATGTTAAAGGGATGTATGTTTTTACCCTTAAAAGTTATAAATATTTTTACATTTTTAAAATTGAAAACGTTTTAATCCCTTCAGTTATGTGCAATAAACGTAGTTATAAAGAATTAAATTTGTATTTTTAATGGTTTTGTCTTACAGTTGATTTAAAATCAGCAACATTCGCCACTTCATAAGGCTACAAGTACTAATGTAGTGGTTAAAATTTTTTTCTATTTTTTCCTACCTCAAGGGATTAAAAATTTTGATCTCCTAATTTTGATAAAAAAATTGGGAAATAATTAACTCAACAAAAACTGATTGCACCACCTTAGTGTGATATGTGTAGACGAGCGAATGCAGTCTTTGTTACTAAATAAGATCGACTGTTCCTTCCTTACAAAAGAGCCATTTATTAAAAGCCCAATAGCCAGGACATCTAAGGGACCTACAGCTTTACGGGGAATCCGAACCACCAGTATTGGTCTGATTTTCAAGTAACTGACAAGACAAATACTCAGATCACTTACCTACACAACATCCGGACTGACTACCACCCCACATGGACACTCCACCCCAGATTTATCCAGTAGTGTCCACGCAAATGGAAACCATTGAGCGGACGCCGAGTCAGTACAAGAGAACTTAGTGTGTAACCTATCGCCTACAATCTCCACAACACTTTATCCCCATAGTGAGCCATTAATGCACATGATTTGCATTCCCTCAATTATTCATCTCTAAGACGCCGATCGTAGATATGGGCGAGTATGAGGAGTGAATGAGTGTAGATGAACGAGTGTAGTCATTGTTACTATCTGAGTTCAACTTAGCTCAGAAAGCAATTTTTATTAATAGCCCAATAGCTAGGGCAACTATGGGACCTACAGCTTTACGTGGAATCCGAACCACGTAGTGTTGATCTGATTTTCAGCTAACTGACAAGTCTGACACTCAGTTCTCTTTCCTACACAACATCCGAACCTTGACTACCATTCAACACGGATACTCCCGACTTCTCTAGTAGTATCTACGCTGATGACAACCATTGCACAGACGCCGTGTTCGCAACGGTTGTCCGCGCATTATATTTCAAGTCAGTTGAGCTTATAATGCTGAGGGTCTTGTGATAAGTCAGTCAGTGGTATTTCACTTACTTATATACTTCATATAGATTAATGAATTGATAACTGTAAGTAAATCAGTTATAAAGCTCTTATATGGAAGGTTAATTTTATTTTATATGGTAAAGAGGCCAGTGTTGTGTTATTTGACTGCTGGTACTTGTAATACAATCAGATGCTACATATATACAAGGTAATTGCGTTGATACCGCACCAAGAGTGGTTTACCTGTAGGTGTAGCGGTTATATATATTGGAGCTCTGCGCCACAAATTGGCCCTGGAGCTCGGATTACCCGCAAATCATGATTAGCCTCAAACTAGTTCAATTGACACACTAGCGACGTAATTAGCTCTAACTTGATACAACGCCACGGTTTAACTGAACAAAACTGTTCTTCTAATGAAATCAAGGTAATGAGATAATATTAAAATTACTATGCAATAAAACGTTATTTGTTTCAAGGATTCAATCTTTATTATGTACTATCAATAATTATATTCTATCATTACTAAAGTAGAAAAACTCAGCATTTACACCTTAAATATCCCCCTAACCTTAATTTTCAGGTTATGTACTGCAAATTATTATCATACGTTTCTGTACTTCTTGTCATGATAAAATTATGTTGATATAATATAAAAATTAATTTACCGGGGATTTAAATTCTACTGACAACATATATTGGTTTCTTATTTAGGAAATAAAAATAGTTTCACTGAAATGCAGGTGCAGCCGCTAGTCTGTCAGTGGAAGTTGATCTGCAAGGCTTATTTGCCAAAAACAAAGCATCAGATTTTATTTATGTATTCCGACGGACCATTTATACAGAAAATAACTGCGATAATAGCAACAATAATAATATTGATCCAAAATTGAAAAACTAAACTCCATCTTAATGTATAATAATATATAAGATTTACAATGTGATATATTAAGTAACTGAATAATTTATATGAACAGTTGGTTTAGTAAACTAAATATAGTTGGAAAGAAAAGAGATAGAGAATTTTATTAGTTTTAATTTAATTTAATTAGTTTAGTATTTCTGTATCACTTTATATTAAGAAAAAACAAAAAAGCAACAAGCAAAGGTAGTATAATGATTTTGATATAAAAATAACAACAACAAGCGCTGTGTATATGATAAAAAACTAATTTATTAACATTAAATAAATATTGCATATACAACAAATAACAAATAATCAATGACAGTAAAAATAAAAAAAATTAAACAAAAACAAATAAAAACAATAAAACCATTGAAAACAATAATTTTGCTCACGAAGTAGACAAATTAAATTCAATCTACCCCTGATGATCGGAATTTAAGTTTCAGCCTCAAATAAACATCCAAAGCATTATGTAAATAAAGCAGACAAGGGGAGTTCATAGTACGTGGAAAGGAACAGTCGGAAGAAAATTCATTCATAAATGTTTCCGGTAACATTCCGAAAGAAAAATACCAACCCCCAAAACTATGACTAACACTAAACGATCACCATTAATTAAAAAACATCGTCTGATTTTAAAACTAACTAATACTTATGTAAAAGTATTTAATGAACCATGTTTTAACTTTACTAGTGAACTTCTCAAATACAAGATATACCCATAGAGAATATTGAGTAACTATGACTGTTAGTTACGTGGGAGCTTTATTATTAAATTTAGAAAAGGCTGTAGTATGAGCAAAAGTCCTATTTGAGTCGGATGGGGGAAGAACACAAAACACAGAGAAGGGAGGGATGGGTCTTTGAACGAAAACTGTTGGTGATTTTGCGCTGCTTTTCCAAACTTTGAAACATTTCTCATTTCATTTTATCGAAGCAACACGAAGTTATCTGGTCTCGTGAATTGCAGCACTTTGACGTCTGTTTATCAGGAAATCGATTACTGGGATGTTTTTACAACCTGTTGTTGTGATGAAAGCTTTTCCATGAAACTTTATTAAAGGTAACTTTGGCTCTTATTTATTCCAGTGGTTTGTTGCGTTCCTTATATTTGATTGTTTTCGATTTATTAAAATTACAAATAATAGTTTATGTAAAAAAATGAAAAGTATAAACATTATTCATACAATATAAGAAAAATATATGATTTTATATAACTCAAGAGTATATAGCATAACAATATAACCAATATAAGTACATCATTTATTTTGTATTTTGGTTTTATACCAGATATATATTAATTTAGTTAAAAATATATTTTAATGAAGCAATTACGTTGTTAACGTTGGACGTAGCAATCACTATGATTTCAAAACGATTTTTTCGTAAAGTTGTGTGTGCAAGAAATTTATTCAACGAGTGAAACATCCACAATGGGGACGTTCTCAGATGTGGATTAGAACCCTGGACTTCGAATTAACAGTCCGAAGCCTTAAACGTTTGCTTGTTAAAAATATATATAGTAAACCAAAAAAATTACAAACCAAATAAAGGTTAAGTTGATAGTTTAACAAATGTACTTGTGAAAATCATGCAAATTAGGTCATGAAACCTTTTGAAGTCGCAGTTGTGGCGTTGTATTGTAAAACCAAAGACCTTTAAAATGAGGTGCTTCTCGGCCTAGGCTTACATTTGAAATTGTCACGACTTCCTCCACGGGACACCCCCCCCCCCCCCCCCCCCCCGTTAGGCGAAGTAACTGAAAAAAGTGCCTTAACGTAGCAAATAATACCAATGGCCAAATGCTAAAGTTTCATAGTTCACATTTACTAATAAAGACATTATAACGAAGTTCTAAAACTTATGGGATACCCTATAATTATTAGATATCTAAATTAGAATTTCAACTTGAAATATTTGTTAGCTAAACATTTGTTGTAACATATTGCAACTTTAGCAGATAACGAGTGGGTGTATTTGGCTGTAGTGAGATATACAGAAAGGGCAATATTGTCTGTACAGCGGGGTTGTTTGTACCTGATTGTGTGGGTAGCGGGGAATGTGGTAACATGCCAACCATCGCTTCCAGCTATCTGGGCTGAGCAGGTTACATCACCAGTTCACAGCTGCAGAGAGAATTTATTGACATTCGATAGCTATCGAATAGTCATATACTGAATAACTAGTATGCTAAGTCAAACTACATTATTGTATTCAGTGACGAGCCATCGAACACTTAAACTAATCGAGGTAGCAGACAACAATAGTGAAACATAATTTTAGCGTGTACAACAAGCAAGATATCAAATAAGGACATATTGGGGTACCAGTGAAAAAGTACAGTAATGATTCCCCCACCCACTCATACGCGTACTGCTATATTTTCTACGTCAGATATCCGTTAATTAAGGAAATAAACTCAACATAAATGGACACATTAGAACTACTTATTACACCAAGCAAAATTTATCAATAGAATATTAATCATTCAATCTTTAATTTTCAACATAATTTGGTTTGAGAGACCACAATAGATATCATTTAGTTAGTGTGCATTATTCAATGTCTGAATAAGAGCTAGTAAACTGATAACAGTAGTTTATTTTGATAAATCTAGAATTCATCAATCTGGTAATAGTTCATATGTGATCTTTTTACTGTTTTCAATCTTTATCGTGATGTGAAAGGAATAAATTATACGTAATATTTGGGTAAATCAACAAAACAATTTTGGTAGATTTTGTGCTGATGTAGTTGTCATATTTTTTTAAAAAGCTTAATTTATTTTCCAGTAATTTTTAACATTGTCACCAATGTAGTAATAACGCATAAAATAAAACTACAAACAAATTCTCATCTAATACTTAATCAGTATTTAATATTACTTTAATACGACCAAAAATGAGAAAATAACTTTTGAATATTTAATTACATTATATATAAAGAACAACACTTAGCAATCTTTTGTGGTGTTTTTAATGGTGAAAACATTTAATTACACATGAGTGGCTGACATGCCTGGCACTCACTGGCCACATGACAGACGTTTCATCGTATATCGACTTATAATGAACTCTTAAGGGCAAAAAGAATCAACAATTGCACCAATCTAGTGGTCTAGAATAAAACAAACCATGTACTTTTAGGCCATCATAATGTAAATTCTGAAATCAGCATATTTGAAAAAAAAACCAAACAAAGAAGAACCCAACTCCAGCAATCACATGCATCGACCAACAACCAGTGCCGGGCACCCAACATGCACAGACTTAAAAATGTTCAGAAGAGAGGAAAGTCTCAGTAAACACAGAATAGACCTTAATAGACCTTAAGCTGACAGTATGAAGCTTAAGAACCCAACTCCAGCAACCACAGGCATCGACCAACAACCAGTGCCGAACACCCAACACGCACAGACTTAAAATGTTCAGAGGAGAGGAAAGTTTCAGTAAACACAGAATAGTCCTTAAGCTGACAGTATGAAGCTTAAGAACCCAACTCCAGCATCCACAGGCTTCGACCAACAACCAGTGCCGGGCACCCAACATGCACAGAGTTAAAAATGTTCAGAGGAGAGGAAAGCTTCAGTAACCACAGAATAGACCTTAATCTGACAGTATGAAGCTTAAGAACCCAACTCCAGCAACCACAGGCATCGACCAACAACCAGTGCCGGGCACCCAACATGCACAGACTTAAAAATGTTCAGAAGAGAGGAAAGTTTCAGTAAACACAGAATAGACCTTAATAGACCTTAAGCTGACAGTATGAAGATTAAGAACCCAACTCCAGCAACCACAGTCATCGACCAACAACCAGTGTCGGGCACCCAACAAGCACAGAGTAAAAAATGTTCAGAGGGGAGGAGAGCTTCAGTAACCACAGAATAGACCTTAATCTGACAGTATGAAGCTTAAGAACCCAACTCCAGCAACCACAGGCATCGACCAACAACCAGTGCCGGGCACCCAACATGCACAGACTTAAAAATGTTCAGAAGAGAGGAAAGTTTCAGTAAACACAGAATAGACCTTAATAGACCTTAAGCTGACAGTATGAAGCTTAAGAACAATTCATTTGCTAATGACATGCTCCAAAACTATAAAAAAACACCATGGGCAGAGATAAATTTCAGCTTGTACAACTAACCCTGTTAAGGACGCAGGATAATAATGTAGACTTGTCGATTTGAAAGGTTTATTAGATGAAAGTTGACAATCGATGTTTTGGACGAATATTCTGGACATTTTGAGTTTATATAGATGTTATTACAGATATGAATGAAGCCTCAGACACGAGTTAAAAGTATTGCTGTAGCAGTTGTTCAATATTTGAAGATATAACTAGGCCAGTATTCATGGCAATATAACAAGGACAAAATGGTGTTTTATTCAATGTCGTTAATTTTATGGATATTTATTTTGCCAGAAAAAGTAGGCCTTATGTATTGACTCTGCTACTTTATACTTGTGACATTTAAGTACGTTAAATTTTAAATGCTATTTAAATATATATTTGTAGTAAAAATACTTACTAAACATACGTGGCCACAAATTAGTATTGAAGAACTGAATCTTACGCAATAAAAAAAGGCAAATAATAATGTTATACCTGAGGACAACTCACACTTTTTTTCTCAAATGTTTGAAAATATTTTATACATGGGCACACTTCAAACAATATCTCAACCCGTGTATTTACTTGATAATAGTTTGTAAATAAGTTACTAGAGTGATATTAACACCTACAAAATAGATATCTAGTGTGCCATAAGGCTTATTTACTCTTCAAGGGGTGGAGGGGGTCAAACTGTTCTTTTAACATTACATACATAATTATCATTCATGTATAGTCTCACTGAAATAGATTCGAGTTAATTGTGACTATTAAGTGGTGGTGAAATCCCATTTATAGTTGACGACTCACAGAAGTAAATACTTAAGTGCTAAGACATTACAGCTTGGTTGTTGAGACGCATAATAAACAAGGATTGTCACATTCACCATTAAATATTCACAAACTTGAGCTCGAAAACATTTATTTAAGCTGTCTCAGAACTCTTGGTCGTAAAGAAGAAGATAAGAGTCTTGAAGCACTTGTACAGTAACGTGCCGACTGTAACAGTATGCAAATGGAGGGACAATGTTTGCCGGGGTCCGAGAGGATGAAAATATTTATTTAGGACTAAGTAAAGACGAAGCTGGAAGTCTTTATTTCTTCTATTGGAAGAATTCATATACTAATAACTCAAGGTGTTTATATTTATTTTTAATTATCCAGTTTTAAAACTATATTACAGTAAACAATCGCCTTACCTCACATACAAACGCCATTGTATGTGTATGGTTGAGTCAATATCACTGTACGTGTAGGGGTGAGCGGGTGGGTGAACGCCATTGTATGTGTATGGGTGAGTCAATATCATTGTACGTGTAGGGGTGGGTGGGTAGGTCAACGCCATTGTATATGTATGGGTGAGTGAATTTCACTGTACGTGTAGGGGTGGGCGGGTTAGGTTAGGTACGTACAACTCGCCCACCCATACACGTACAGTGGTAATAAGCCACCTGCCCACTCATACACGTACAGTGGTAATGACCCACCCGCCCACCCATATACGTACAGTAACACTGTCCGACCCACATGTTTACTAAGTGGTAGAAGTAGGTTGGGGTCATTATGTCTACCTGGGGAGAGCTAACAAGTCTGATAAGGGCATCTGGCTGCTCAGCCGGTCGATAGGAGGGAGAGGGGGTGTAGCTGTCGTCACCACTGCTGAGGAAATGCCACATTAAACATGTAAAAGCAAATATTTTTACCTTTCAATATGTGACAGCTGTCCTATAGTTGTTGTTAACTGAGATTTGACGTCACCTACAGGCACGTGTGTACGGACAGAAATTTGTTCTTTAATACAGATATGTATTTTACTAATTTAAAGCATTTGGGAATCAAATTAATGCATGCCATTCAATATTTTGCTGTTCATTTTATCAGCAATTAAATTTAAATCCAACAGAGTATCTACAAAAAAACAATAAAATAATAATTTCAATGAGTCCAGTCATAAAAAGTTGTGAAATACGCATTAATTTTTAAGCACTAATGATACCAGAAATTATATATTAATTACGTAGATAAGCACCACTAATTAGTATAAATTAATTACGTAGATAAGCACCACTAATTAGTGTACATTAATTACTTGTATAAGCACCACTAATTAGTATACATTAATTACGTATACAAACACCACTAATTAGTATACATTAATTACGTCGATAAGCACACTTATTAGTATAAATTAATTACGTAGATAAGCACCAATAATTAGTGTACATTAATTACGTAGATAAGCACCACTAATTAGTATACATTAATTACGTCGATAAGCACCACTAATTAGTATACATTAATTACATATACAAACACCACTAATTAGTATACATTAATTACGTCGATAAGCACCACTAATTAGTATACATTAATTACGTAGATAAGCACCACTAATTAGTGTACATTAATTACTTGTATAATCACCACTAATTAGTATACATTATTACGTATACAAACACCACTAATTAGTATACATTAATTACGTCGATAAGCACCACTAATTAGTATACATTAATTACGTATACAAACACCCCTAATTAGTATACATTAATTACGTCGATAAGCACCACTAATTAGTATACATTAATTACTTGTATAAGCACCACTAATTAGTATACATTAATTACGTATACAAACACCACTAATTAGTATACATTAATTACGTCGATAAGCACCACTAATTAGTATACATTAATTACTTGTATAAGCACCACTAATTAGTGTACATTAATTACGTAGATAAGCACCACTAATTAGTATACATTAATTACGTCGATAAGCACCACTAATTAGTATACATTAATTACATATACAAACACCACTAATTAGTATACATTAATTACGTCGATAAGCACCACTAATTAGTATACATTAATTACGTAGATAAGCACCACTAATTAGTGTACATTAATTACTTGTATAATCACCACTAATTAGTATACATTATTACGTATACAAACACCACTAATTAGTATACATTAATTACGTCGATAAGCACCACTAATTAGTATACATTAATTACGTATACAAACACCCCTAATTAGTATACATTAATTACGTCGATAAGCACCACTAATTAGTATACATTAATTACGTAGATAAGCACCACTAATTAGTATACATTAATTACGTCGATAAGCACCACTAATTAGTATACATTAATTACGTAGATAAGCACCACTAATTAGTGTACATTAATTACTTGTATAAGCACCACTAATTAGTATACATTAATTACGTATACAAACACCACTAATTAGTATACATTAATTACGTCGATAAGCACCACTAATTAGTATACATTAATTACGTAGATAAGCACCACTAATTAGTGTACATTAATTACTTGTATAAGCACCAATAATTAGTATACATTAATTACGTATACAAACACCACTAATTAGTATATATTAATTACGTCGATAAGCACCACTAATTAGTATACATTAATTACGTAGATAAGCACCACTAATTAGTGTACATTAATTACTTGTATAAGCACCACTAATTAGTATATATTAATTACGTATACAAACACCACTAATTAGTATACATTAATTACGTCGATAAGCACCACTAATTAGTATACATTAATTACGTAGATAAGCACCACTAATTAGTGTACATTAATTACTTGTATAAGCACCACTAATTAGTATACATTAATTACGTATACAAACACCACTAATTAGTATACATTAATTACGTCGATAAGCACACTTATTAGTATAAATTAATTACGTAGATAAGCACCAATAATTAGTGTACATTAATTACGTAGATAAGCACCACTAATTAGTATAAGTTAATTACGTCGATAAGCACCAATAATTAGTGTACATTAATTACGTAGATAAGCACCACTAATTAGTATAAATTAATTACGTAGATAAGCACCAATAATTAGTGTACATTAATTACGTAGATAAGCACCACTAATTAGTATACATTAATTACGTCGATAAGCACCACTAATTAGTATACATTAATTACGTAGATAAGCACCACTAATTAGTGTACATTAATTACTTGTATAAGCACCACTAATTAGTATACATTAATTACGTATACAAACACCACTAATTAGTATACATTAATTACGTCGATAAGCACACTTATTAGTATAAATTAATTACTTAGATAAGCACCAATAATTAGTGTACATTAATTACGTAGATAAGCACCACTAATTAGTATGCATTAATTACGTAGATAAGCACCACTAATTAGTATACATTAATTACTTGTATAAGCACCACTAATTAGTATACATTAATTACGTATACAAACACCACTAATTAGTATACATTAATTACATCGATAAGCACACTTATTAGTATAAATTAATTACGTAGATAAGCACCAATAATTAGTGTACATTAATTACGTAGATAAGCACCACTAATTAGTATAAATTAATTACGTTTATAAGGACAACTAATTAGTATACATTTATTACGTAGATAAACATACTTATTAGTATACATTAGTTATGTGGATAAACATACTAATTAGTATACATTAATTATGTGGATAAGCACACTAATTAATATACATTAATTTCGTAGATAAGCATACTAATTAGTATAAATTAATTATGTAGATAAACATACTAACTAGTACTGTATACATTAATTATGTGGATAAGCACACTAATTAGTATACATGAATTACGTAATAAAATTGAAAAGTTGAAGTATGTGACTCAGTCAACGAGAATTGTTTTGATTCTTGTTCATAATTGTTTACTAGTTTCTAATTCTTACTTGTCAATAATTTCTTAAATAACCATTGTTATTATGTTGTGATTATATTTAAGTATTCTGGCTTCCCAACAAGCTAAATGTCTTCTTCCACACGCAAAAGTTACTTATCGTTATATAGCAAACTATGATCCTTGAAGGTAAGTCACTATCACGAATAGAACCAAAACAATATAAAAATTCATTATTTACGTGTTTCAACACGACGTCACAACTTGATTATGTTTAGACAGTTCAAGTAAAAATATTTTTAATAATTAAAGTTTATCTTGTTCAAGCATCGAGTGTATTTAATCTTGTATTTATTGAGTTCGAGTAACAAAAATGTTTAAATTATTTAGGTTTTTCTTACGTTTTCATAATTTAGCACACTAACGAGTTTATAATCTTAACTTAAATATTGATCTTATTTGACATTAAAACTTACTCTATGTTCAAACTAACTAGGTCTAGATAGGTTAATTTTAAATGTTCTTAGCTTGATGAAGACAGTAAGTATGTCTAATTGTTATGACTGATACATTAACAGAATTCCAAAGTATAACTTTTTATATGATTAATCGAATTGTTGAGTTGAAATTGGGTTTTTACCACATCATTTATAGAATCAACCAATATTAAAATCTCTACTTTTCTTCCCGTGAATAAATACGTACACAGTATGATATTTCGATAGTCCAGTTTGATAAAGACAAATGTATTGTCAGCATTAGTTAATTGCTGTCTACTACATTTGTGCAACGCCGACAAAGCGTAGAGCCATTACAATAGGTGGGACTTGACATGTCTGATCCCCATCTACTCCCCCCTCCCCTGTGTGTCACCCCGCCACTTACCGTGTTTGCGTCAAACAATCAGGTACTTGAGCCATACCATTATGGGGTGCTTTAATTAATGTTCCTCCATATACCTTACATATCGTTTTAAACATTTTTACATACCTGACAACGGTATATTGAAATAGTACATCCTCTAAGATATATAAAGAGTTTGTTGTTCCAATTTCCCACATTTTTAAGAAAAACATGGAATAAATCATATACTTCCTCACCGACCTGAGTAAAGAAAACTGAGAAAGTAAAAGGGAAAGTTGGAATTAGTGGATGGAGTATTGTAGTATGTTTGTCCTAATGTGATGTATTAGTGATCAGAATGTGATTTTAATCATAGTAAATTATGTTGTATGTAGTTATAGTTATGTTTACAAAGGAATTTACTCAAATAACTTGTAGATCAATCAAATATACATACATACTTAACATACATACATTGTAACCAAACAGAGATTGTTATCAAATTATTATTTACTCAATTAATACATTCAAATATATAATTTGAATATATGAAATATTATGCTGCAAAAATAGGATGTGTTTTCATAATACGTTACCACATATCTAAAAAATAAACTCACAACACTACTTTATTTATTTTGTGGGGGGGGGGGAGGGGGATTAAACAAATTTGAGTCCTTCTATGACACTTATAATCACCATTCCCTCAATATTTAAAGTCAACGGAGTTTATAGTTTTCGAATTTTCATGATAATTCAGTGGTATTTCATATATTACATACTGTTTATACTTTATCATATTGAAAAGAGAGCATATAAGTTATAAACCTCTTATATAGAAGGTTTATTTAAAAACTATGGAGGCCAATGCTATGTTATTTGCTTGCTGGTACTTGTAATACAAACAGATATATACATATATACAACGCTACATATATACAATATTACAAGATAATACAAGATAATAGCGTTGATAACACACCAAGAGTAGTTGTAGTGGATATACACATCTATATTGGAGCTCAGCGCCACAGATTGTCCCTGGAGCTCGGGTTGACCGCAAATCATGATTAACCTCACACTAACTCAATTGACACACCAGCGACGTAACTAGCTCTGACTTGATAAAACGTCACGGTTTAACTCAATAAAACTGTTTATAGAATAAAATCAAAGTAATGAGACAATGAGGAAGACAAAGGTTGTTGGACATTTGCCGTCATTACGTGAAAAATACCAATCACGACGTTCCGATTTGGTAAAACACAAATATTTTTCAAGTGCTAAAAACTAAATTACATCAAAACAAACATGTTATAAAACTACGTTCTTAAACTAATAAACTTATCTACATTAATAATTATGTACATTTTAGAATCATGTACCCTAGATCCTAGAATGGGGTACAACAAAATGAACTTCTGCTAAATATAAAAATGTTAACTGGGTGAAATTAATATAACCAATTAGGCGGTGCCAAGATCACGATACCAACAAAAAAATTTTAAAACGCAATTAAATTAATATTCCAATCAGACTGAAATTAGATTACATTAACTAAGCATAAATAAATATATTGTAACTGAAAAACACTATTAATTTAAAATAACATTAAGCATGCACCAAAATGGTATTTGTGACTCGGAAGGACTGAGACTACTATCTAATCTAATCAACTATTACAATTACATTTTAACCTGAAAAATCAACAATTAATTAGTAGGAACGTCGTGATTGGTATTTTTCACGTAATGATGGCAAATGTCCAACAACCTTTGTCTTAATCATTATTTTCATTATTTTCTTCCTCATCTGATACTCCAGCAATAACAAATAACGAAATGAGACAATGTTAAAATGATTATGCAATAAAATGTGATTGTCTCAAGGAGTCAATTGTTTACATAAATATTTCTATTTTAAAATAATTAATGTGCCCAATACTAACCATATTCATTTTAAATAGTCGAGTCAAATGGGGCTTACAACAGATTTGGTTTCTCTGTATTTTTGTCATTGGAAAATTATGTTAGTTATAAATAAATTGAATTAAGTGGGGAGGTGGCTAACTAGTAAGTATAAATACAGATTGCGCTTGATTTTCTGACAAGATAATGTGGCTCCTAATATGAGAGAGAAAATAGTTCCATTACCTGAGGAAATGTTTTTTAAATCCTGAGACAGAACCTTACACAAATATATTTTACCTAAATTACCTCTTATTCAAATTAAGAAGGGTGGAGATTCATTAAAAATATTATGATGATGTCAGTCCTAACCTTATAAGAGGCGGGGGTGTGGTTATAACCCTTACAAGGTGCAACCACTAGTCTCTCAGTGGATGTTGATTTGGGAGGCTTCTTTGCTAAAATACCATAAGACTTTCAAGAAGTGATAAACTTAATCCCAACCTCTGGACGATCGGAATTCTCAGTTTCGCCCTTAAATAGACATCCAAATCAGACGTAAATAAAGCAAACAAGAGGTGGTTATGATAAAGAACGAGAAAGGAACAATCAGAAGGGAAATCAAAAACATTGCCGGTAAAATCCCGAAAGAAAAATACCTTCCACACAAATAATATTATAATATTACAAAAAATTATACCCATAATCACAAATATTTTGATTCTAATACATAAGGTTCTGTACGTGTATATCAACTGCTATATGTTGGCTAAAAATGACCATATTGTTGAAAGATATTTAACATTGTTGGCTAGTAATGGTTTGAAGTGTTTGATTGATGAGCCGACAAGAATTGTAGCCCAAAGTCAAACCTGTTTAGATCTCTGTTTTATGAGGATATGTAGGAATGATTTGCTACTTACAAACTACGAAGCTTCGGTTATGCATTTAGATATTACAATCGAAATCGAATTACCATACACCCGCAGGTATGGTATGGCGCATTGACATGTATGGTGGTGACCTCTCGAACAAGTACCCTCTAGTTGACTCCTTACTTTGGTATTGACCCACCTGCCCGCCCATACACGTTCAGTGGCAACCCACCCGCCCGCCCATACGCGTACAGTGCCATCCACCCACCCGCCCGCCCATACGCGTACAGTGCCATCCACCCACCCAACCGCCCATACACGTACAGTGGTATTTAAAGTTAACTCTACTTATGTGAGTATTAAATTAAATTAATTTAATATTTGTTTAATTGTGAACTTCTTAAATGAACTAGTAAACAAAGATAAAGAAAAATAAGTAACTATGGAAGCCAAGTTAGGTGTGGGTAAAATTGTATAAACTTTAAGAAAGACTGTAGTTTCATCAGAAGTCATATTTGAGTCGGATGGGGGAAAAACACAACACATAGAGAGTCGAGGGATGGACCTTTGAACGAAAATGGTTAGGGATTTTACGCTGCTTTTCCAAACTTTGAAACATTTCTCATTTCATTGTATCGAAGCAATACGAAGTTATCTGATCCCTTGAACGGCAGCACTTTGACAGCGTTTATCAAGACACCGATTACTGGAATGTTTTTACAACCTATTGTTTTGATGGAAACACTTCCCATGAAACGTTATCAAACGTAACTTGGGCTGTGATTCATTCTAGTGGTTTCCCACGTTGCTTATATTTAATAGCTTTAAATTTATTAAAATTACAAACGAATATTTTTGTGTAAAAAAATATTACACACAATAAGGAATATATAATTTTTTATATAATTAAAGAATATATAACTGAAATATACGTAAGGATGATAAATATTTGTAATTTATTTTTATTTAACCATTCGTTTTATGCCAAATATAGTTTGATTTAGTGAAAAATATATTTTAACATTTCAATGTTGTTGTTAATTATGATTACTTGCAGCAATTGTCTTATTTTTAAAATAATTCGTTTGTGAGTTCATATGTTTTAAGAGAAATATCTACAATCAGGTCAGATATGGATCAGAGCTGGGACTTTGAACTCACCAGTTCGAAGCCTTACCTTTGAGATTCATTGGCAATTATAACTGGGTACATAAGTTTGTAAAGTATATTATGGCTAGTTCACACATATTAATATTGTCAATAGTATTGTGGCTGATGGATTTTTATGTTTTAATCAATAAAGAATAGATATTAAAAAATTACATGAAGTATAATTAAGATTAAGTATCCCAAAAGAAAAGAATGAGCTAAGTTATAAAATGAATCAAACTTAAATGTAATTATGTTCAGTATTTTTAACGTCATTATATAATTTGACCGTCATTCAATTAATTGTTTGAAGAAGACAAACTCAAGATTAATCGAATTATGCAAATGTTGTTTTGTACGCTTTTTTCTCAATAAAATTGTAATTTTAAATAAAAGATACATATTTTATAAATTCAACATATCTTGTAATAGTTTATTCCAGAATTTGTTATTTTACTAAATTAAATCTGGTAAGGTTGATACCACCTTGTTGAATTGAATTGTTGGCCGAGATAAAAAAAGAAGTACCCAATTCTAAAAATGTAATGTGTTTGGTAAAGTCGAGAGTTTCAGTAAAAAAAGTAAACGAAAAACATTGTTTAAATGTTGTTTTATATAATACTGGCAAGATAAACCTAACATAAGAACGTACTTGGTGTGTTATCTAGGGTAGTTGATAAAACTTATGCAAACCATGCCAAAAATCACAAGTCAATGAAAGAATATTTACAATCTGAACTGCTGAAGGTATATTTTTTATTTTATTTTGTTTTAACTTCACTAGTCAATTCACACAGGCATGTGCGTTAATTTTAAAGACTGAAACGCCAATCGTTAGCTCAGTTGAGGATTAAAACGTAGGAACTTACTGTTGATTAGGAAAAAACGTGTCAAGTTAATAATTTAGTGATTGTTATAGTCCATATAGTATATATGTAACTTTAGAAAACAATGAGTGGATGTATTTGGCTGTAGTGAGATATACAGAGGGGTTGTTTGTACTTTATTGTGTGGGTAGTGGGGAATGTGGTAACATGCCAACCATTGCTTCCAGCTATTTACGACTGCTCAGGTTACATCACCAATTCACAGCTGCAGAGAGAATTTATTGGCATTCGATAGCTATCGAATAGTCGAATACTTAATGACTGGTATGTTAAGTCAAACTGCCATATTATCTTCAGCGATGAGCCATCGTTTCCTAAAACAGATGAATGAGTATCGTTTAAGATGGTGATAGTTATAGTGAAATACATAACGTATTCTTAAAGGAAGAAAACAAATCGATACATCGATACACACCCGTTAATTTAACAGTAAAAAATTCAAAATGAATATAAATACATATTGAGTTTTAGTGAATCCTAATGATGATTTTACCATACACAAATTTTCAATCGATTTGTTACTCAACTGATCCTTGAATCTTTGTTTGATTGATCATAATAAGAATAGTAGTTACCTATTGATGATTCAAATCAAATTCATAAAATGGTCTAAGGTCCAAAATGGCACTCATTCAGAGTTCTGAGAGAGAAAAATTTAATTTCCCTTCAAGCTATCGTATTTCCTTCACTGTGCAAATACTGAAACTAGCATACAACAAACAAAACCACACAAACAAGAACCTAACCACAACAAACACAGGCACCGACCAACAAACGGTGGAGGAAAAGGAACACAGACGGGCGTAAAGGAGAGAAAAGTCTCGGTTTTCTGAATATCGAAAACACTGACTGGACCTTAATCTGAGAGTAAGAAGTGAACATTCTTTAACGGTCATTAATACGATACAAAACTATCGTCTTTGACAAAAAACGTGGACAGAAATAAATTTCAGCTTTTCAAACCAGACGTATGGCGGGTGCAAGATAACAATTACACTTGTCGATTTGAGGTTACGAATTTCGATTTTAAATGTGTTTAACGAACTTTTTGGACGATGTTGAGTTTATACAGCTAAGATGCCATTAATATTATTTAAACCTTATTCACAAGGTAAGTGGTTCAATATTTGAAACTATGACTGGCCTAACTTTAAAAATAATGCTTTCATATTTAATAGTTGGGGTGATTATTAATCAAAATTTAGTTTAATTCAATGTCGTTCATTCTACGTACATTTATGTTGCCAGGAAAAGTAGGCGTTAGGTACTTGTACAAGTAATTTAGATATATGAAATTTATTTAACACTGTTAAAATGTAATATTATTTAGATATACATTTCTACAGTTACTTACTAAAGATAAGTGGGAAAACTGTAATAATAGGATTATAAATATAATACGAAAAATATGCATATAATTGTTGTATGAACAAAATATATAAGTCTTTTCTAAACAGATATTTGAAAATACCAGTATACTTTCAAAGTTTATCTTGACTCATGAATTTAATTTAAAATGAGTTTCGAATAAGTTAGTGAGTTGGTATTTACCATCTACCTGTACATAAATGTAAATTACGTACACCAGAGGAGGGTGTATTTACTCTCCACGAGTTGGGGAGGGGACGGAGTGGGTTTAAACAGTTGTCAAAACATAATTACACAAAACACTACCATACGAACCATTGATGGATAGTCTGTTTACTTATTGAAATAGATTCGAGTTAACTGTGACTACTAAGGGGTGGTGGTGTCAAATTTCTAATAGTTGATATTCAGAAGTAAATACTTAAGTGCTAAGACATTACAGCTTGGTTGTTGGGACGCATAATAAACAAGGAGTGTCACATTTACAATTAATTCACAAATTTGTGCTCAAAAACAGTTTAATTAAGGTCTCAGAACTCTTGGTCATAAAGAAGGAGATACGAGTTTTGAAACACTTTTACATTAATGTACCGACTGTAACGTTATGTAAATGGAGGGACAATGTTTACCGAGGGTATGAGAGGGTGAAAACTATTTATTTAGGACTTAGTAAGGACGGATCCAGAGGACTTTATTCGTTCTATTGAAAGACTTGATCTACTAAATGCTCAAGGTGTTTGAATTTATTTGTAATTGTCGATTTTTAAGGCTACATTACAATAAGCAATCCTTACATTATTGTCAACACTGTCTGATCTACTTATTTACTAACTCCACTTGAAGTAGGTTAGGGTCATTGTGTCTGTGAACCTGGGGAGAGCTTACAAGTCTGATAGGGGCAGCTGGCTGCTCAGCCGGTCGATAGGATGCTGAGAAAGGAGGCGTGTTTTCATCACTGCCCAACCACATGTTTACTAACTTCACTTGAAGTAGGTTGGGGTCATTGTGTCTGTGAACCTGGGCAAAGCTTACAAGTCTGATAGGGGCAGCTGGCTGCTCAGCCGGTCGATAAGATGGTGAGAAAGGTGGGGGGGGTGTTTTCATTACTGCCCGATCTACTTATTTACTAACTCCACTTGAAGTAGGTTGGGGTCATTGTGTCTGTGAACCTGGGCAAAGCTTACAAATCTGATAGGGGCAGCTGGCTGCTCAGCCGGTCGATAGGATGCTGAGAAAGGAGGCGTGTTTTCATCACTGCCCAACCACATGTTTACTAACTTCACTTGAAGTAGGTTGGGGTCATTTTGTCTGTGAACCTGGGGATAGCTTACAAGTCTGATAGGGGAAGCTGGCTGCCTAGCTGGTCGATAGGAGGGTGAGGGAGTAGGTGTTGTCAACACTGCCCAACCACATGTTTACTAACTCCACTTAAAGTAGGTTGGGGTCATTTTGTCTGTGAACCTGGGGAGAGCTCACAAGTCTGATAGGAGCAGCTGGCTGCCTAGCCGATCGATAAGATGGTAAGAAAGGGGGGGGGGTTTCATTACTGCCCAACCACATGTTTACTAACTCCACTTGAAGTAGGTTGGGGTCATTTTGTCTGTGAACCTGGGGAGAGCTCACAAGTCTGATAGGGGCAGCTGGCTGCTCAGCCGGTCGATAAGATGGTAAGAAAGGGGGGGGTTTCATTACTGCCCAACCACATGTTTACTAACTCCACTTGAAGTAGGTTGGGGTCATTTTGTCTGTGAACCTGGGGATAGCTTACAAGTCTGATAGGAGCAGCTGGCTGCCTAGCCGATCGATACGAGGGTGAGGGGGTAGGTGTTGTCAACACTGCTGAGCAAACGCCACATAAAACATGTAAAAGCAAATAGTGTTTCCTTTAAATATGTGATTGCTGTCCTCTAGTTAGAGTTAACTGAGATATGACGTCTACTACATGCAGTTGACAGAACTTTTACCTTTCATACAGGCATCCATAGCACTGAGTTTAAAGCACTGTAGTATCAAATTGATCAAACAAAATGATTGATTTTTGCATTAATGCATGAGATTCATTATTTTGCTGTTCATATTATAAAATAAGATTTTATTCGAGACAAATAAATTAATGAAATACAAGCATAGATATATAAGTAAATACCGAATTTCAATTACATACAGATTTTTATTTTTAACGCTCCAATCATAAGAAAGCTGTAACTGTTACAATACGTTCTAAGCCCTAAATACATCAGCAATTATGCATTATTATGTAATAAAGTTTATATGTTAAGTAGGTGACTCAATCAACAACAATTATTTTTATTTTTGCTCTTAGCTGTTAGCGTCTTTTTTCTTAATTAAGTCGATTATTTCCCAAATACAACGTTAAATACATGGTATGTTTCCCAACAACTTAAGTATATCATACAAAACCGTATTAAAATACGTCGCAAATACGTGTTTCAACACAAAGTAACTACTTGATTATGTTTAGTGAATTCAAGTAAAACTTTTTTTAAATCATTCAAGTTTATCTTATTCGATTTTGAGTGTATTTAATCTTATATTTAATGAGTTTGAATAAAATTAATTTTTAACTATTTAAGTTTTTCTTAAATTTATTTGTAATTTGGCATATTAACAAGTATAGAATCTTAACTTGAACATTGGTCTTAATTTTACATTAAACCTTGCACTATACTTAAACTAATTAAATATGTTAAAGTTAAATATTTTTACAGTAAGGATTATTAATTAATTGTTATGTATTGCCATGTCAGATACATTAACATGTTTTTAAATATACCTTC
This sequence comes from Stictocephala bisonia, assembly GCA_035578905.1. NCBI lineage: Eukaryota > Metazoa > Arthropoda > Insecta > Hemiptera > Membracidae > Stictocephala > Stictocephala bisonia. The sequence goes on from JAQJVL010000124.1 coordinate 591,020, forward strand.
CCATGTATGATTAGAATTAGAAATTGATGACTTGAAAAGTGTGTTTTTAATACATCATTTATAGAATCAATCAATATTAAAATCTTTCTAGCCACGAATAAAGAAGAACAGAATATGATATTATAATAATCCAGTTTGATAATAAAGAATGTATTGTGCAGCACTAATTGTTGTGTATCACAATAGTGCAACGGCAACAAAGCACAGAGCCACTACAGTTAGTAGGTGAGACTTGAAATGTCTGATCCCCATCTACTCCCACCCCCCACTTTACGCCCCCACCCCTGTGTGTCAACCCGCCACTTAGCGTGTTTGCCTCCAACAATCAGGTCTTGAATCATATCATTAAGGGGTGCCTTTATTAATGTTCCTCCATATATTTGACATATCGCCTTCAACATATTTCTTCCCAAAGAACGGTTGTAGTGATATTGTGTATTGTTTTTTGAATATATTTTTCCTACAAGAATAAACAAAATAATAAATTATAAGTTTCTCATTTCAACGTGAGTTAGGAAAAGTGAGAAAATAACAGATAAAACCGGAGGTGATGGATGGAGTTGTGTGATGTTTTTGTCCTAATGTGTAATGGTAGTGAACGTTCACGTTGGTTATGAACGTGATTTTATCAATTATCTCCATGGAGTTGTGTGATGTTTTTGTCCTAATGTGTAATGGTAGTGAACGTTCACGTTGGTTATGAACGTGATTTTATCATTTATCTCCATGGAGTTGTGTGATGTTTTTGTCCTAATGTGTAATGGTAGTGAACGTTCACGTTGGTTATGAACGTGATTTTATCATTTATCTCCATGGAGTTGTATGATGTTTTTGTCCTAATGTGTAATGGTAGTGAAAATTCACGTTGGTTATGAACGTGATTTTATCATTTATCTCCATGGAGTTGTGTGATGTTTTTGTCCTAATGTGTAATGGTAGTGAACGTTCACGTTGGTTATGAACGTGATTTTATCATTTATCTCCATGGAGTTGTGTGATGTTTTTGTCCTAATGTGTAATGGTAGTGAACGTTCACGTTGGTTATGAACGTGATTTTATCATTTATCTCCATGGAGTTGTGCGATGTTTTTGTCCTAATGTGTAATGGTAGTGAAAATTCACGTTGGTTATGAACGTGATTTTATCATTTATCTCCATGGAGTTGTGTGATGTTTTTGTCCTAATGTGTAATGGTAGTGAAAATTCACGTTGGTTATGAACGTGATTTTATCATTTATCTCCATGGAGTTGTGTGATGTTTTTGTCCTAATGTGTAATGGTAGCGAAAATTCACGTTGGTTATGAACGTGATTTTATCAATTATCTCCATGGAGTTGTGTGATGTTTTTGTCCTAATGTGTAATGGTAGTGAAAATTCACGTTGGTTATGAACGTGATTTTATCATTTATCTCCATGGAGTTGTGTGATGTTTTTGTCCTAATGTGTAATGGTAGTGAAAATTCACGTTGGTTATGAACGTGATTTTATCATTTATCTCCATGGAGTTGTGTGATGTTTTTTTCCTAATGTGTAATGGTAGTGAAAATTCACGTTGGTTATGAACGTGATTTTATCATTTATCTCCATGGAGTTGTGTGATGTTTTTGTCCTAATGTGTAATGGTAGTGAAAATTCACGTTGGTTATGAACGTAATTTTATCAATTATCTCCATGGAGTTGTGTGATGTTTTTGTCCTAATGTGTAATGGTAGTGAAAATTCACGTTGGTTATGAACGTGATTTTATCATTTATCTCCATGGAGTTGTGTGATGTTTTTGTCCTAATGTGTAATGGTAGTGAAAATTCACGTTGGTTATGAACGTGATTTTATCATTTATCTCCATGGAGTTGTGTGATGTTTTTGTCCTTATGTGTAATGGTAGTGAAAATTCACGTTGGTTATGAACGTGATTTTATCAATTATCTCCATGGAGTTGTGTGATGTTTTTGTCCTAATGTGTAATGGTAGTGAACGTTCACGTTGGTTATGAACGTGATTTTATCATTTATCTCCATGGAGTTGTGTGATGTTTTTGTCCTAATGTGTAATGGTAGTGAAAATTCACGTTGGTTATGAACGTGATTTTATCATTTATCTCCATGGAGTTGTGTGATGTTTTTATCCTAATGTGTAATGGTAGTGAAAATTCACGTTGGTTATGAACGTGATTTTATCATTTATCTCCATGGAGTTGTATGATGTTTTTGTCCTAATGTGTAATAGTAGTGAACGTTCACGTTGGTTATGAACGTGATTTTATCATTTATCTCCATGGAGTTGTGTGATGTTTTTGTCCTAATGTGTAATGGTAGTGAACGTTCACGTTGGTTATGAACGTGATTTTATCATTTATCTCCATGGAGTTGTGTGATGTTTTTGTCCTAATGTGTAATGGTAGTGAACGTTCACGTTGGTTATGAACGTGATTTTATCATTTATCTCCATGGAGTTGTGTGATGTTTTTGTCCTAATGTGTAATGGTAGTGAACGTTCACGTTGGTTATGAACGTGATTTTATCATTTATCTCCATGGAGTTGTGTGATGTTTTTGTCCTAATGCGTAATGGTAGTGAACGTTCACGTTGGTTATGAACGTGATTTTATCATTTATCTCCATGGAGTTGTGTGATGTTTTTGTCCTAATGCGTAATGGTAGTGAACGTTCACGTTGGTTATGAACGTGATTTTATCATTTATCTCCATGGAGTTGTGTGATGTTTTTGTCCTAATGCGTAATGGTAGTGAACGTTCACGTTGGTTATGAACGTGATTTTATCATTTATTTCCATGGTGTTGTGTGATGTTTTTGTCCTAATGTGTAATGGTAGTGAACGTTCACGTTAGTTATGAACGTGATTTTATCATTTATCTCCATGGAGTTGTGTGATGTTTTTGTCCTAATGTGTAATGGTAGTGAACGTTCACGTTGGTTATGAACGTGATTTTATCATTTATCTCCATGGAGTTGTATGATGTTTTTGTCCTAATGTGTAATGGTAGTGAACGTTCACGTTGGTTATGAACGTGATTTTATCATTTATTTCCATGGTGTTGTGTGATGTTTTTGTCCTAATGCGTAATGGTAGTGAACGTTCACGTTGGTTATGAACGTGATTTTATCATTTATCTCCATGGAGTTGTATGATGTTTTTGTCCTAATGTGTAATGGTAGTGAAAATTCACGTTGGTTATGAACGTGATTTTATCATTTATCTCCATGGAGCTGTGTGATGTTTTTGTCCTAATGTGTAATGGTAGTGAACGTTCACGTTAGTTATGAACGTGATTTTATCATTTATCTCCATGGAGTTGTGTGATGTTTTTGTCCTAATATGTAATGGTAGTGAACGTTCACGTTAGTTATGAACGTGATTTTATCATTTATCTCCATGGAGTTGTGTGATGTTTTTGTCCTAATATGTAATGGTAGTGAACGTTCACGTTAGTTATGAACGTGATTTTATCATTTATCTCCATGGAGTTGTGTGATGTTTTTGTCCTAATATGTAATGGTAGTGAACGTTCACGTTAGTTATGAACGTGATTTTATCATTTATCTCCATGGAGTTGTGTGATGTTTTTGTCCTAATATGTAATGGTAGTGAACGTTCACGTTAGTTATGAACGTGATTTTATCATTTATCTCCATGGAGTTGTGTGATGTTTTTGTCCTAATGTGTAATGGTAGTGAACGTTCACGTTAGTTATGAACGTGATTTTATCATTTATCTCCATGGAGTTGTGTGATGTTTTTGTCCTAATATGTAATGGTAGTGAACGTTCACGTTAGTTATGAACGTGATTTTATCAATTATCTCCATGGAGTTGTGTGATGTTTTTGTCCTAATGTGTAATGGTAGTGAACGTTCACGTTAGTTATGAACGTGATTTTATCATTTATCTCCATGGAGTTGTATGTAATGATGTTTACAAAGTAATCAACACTAATTACTTAAAGCACATACATAGTAACACAATTATTATAGTGTTGTATGTTATGAATTCATTATTATCTTTGATGCTTGCTTTTTTACATATAAATAATAAATCAAATTACAACTTATTCTTAAGAATTTACTCCATGCATTGTCATTATAGGACTTCCAATTGGCATGAAAAACTCGACTCGCTGTTTTTGAGGTTTTAGCCTTTTCAATCTTGGGTAGGTTAAAAAACTACTTAATGAACCGAGGAAAATTATATTTACGTTAGCTAATGAATAACAATACTTTTACGTTTTATTCTCTCACCTGGTTTAGTTTCCTTTTTTATTCATTTATTTGTTTGTATAAACTCCCTTATTAAAATAATATAAAAAATAGCTGTGTAAGGTGTACAAATGTAGTGTCAATTACAATTACCAATGTTTTGTCCTTTGTAAAATATGAGTAATGGCTATAATAAAAGATGTATTAGTCTTAAATGACGTTCTCAAGTAGTGCGATTTGCGGGTTTTAGGACAACAGCTAAGTAGGCGTTGACGTATATTTCATGATAAAGTTTTAAATTTCTGAATAGATGAACAATTGTAATATACTTTTTCCGGTAACTTACATCGTTAATGATGGTCTAAAGCCGGATTATTTCAAGGCATTGTTGAAACCACTTTAAAATGTCGGTTTCAAATACATTACCAGCGTTAAATATCTGATTCCTTCCAAAAGCTATTAAAGCTCAAAAAAAAAAAATACGATGAAGCTCTTTAATGTGACTCAAGCTTCAAATTCTCATATGGTCTTAAAGTTATTATTTAGGATATCAACAGTTTTATCGATTGTTTTTATCAGTGAATAGTATTTGATGAACTTAAATCGATTCTAAAGCCAAATATGTTCTTAATGTTCGGCAGATAGATCATCTACCCTTTAAAGGTAGATAAGGAAGAGTTCATGAAATGTTCATGTAACAACAACTCTATTCACTAGAGTGCATTTTTGTTAGAAAATAGTTACAATTTCCAACTGAAATTAACATTAGGCGTGATTAAAAAGAACAGAAAACAACAGTTAAAATGTTTACGAAAAAGGTAATCATTATAATAAAAAAATATTTCTCATAGTTGAATTAGTTTAACTGTGTTAAAATTATGCATATATTTGGTTTATGTAAAAAAAAATTGTAAAATACGTTTTAGCAACAAATATTAGTATGAAATCATGTTAGTGCAATCCATACTGTTCTGCATACTGGTGTATTGTCTCATTGGGTACACGTGATCACAGATAGTGATCAGGTGTGATCCAGGTGGCTGTGATTGTACTAATTGGTCTAATTGTACGTATGCCATCAATGTTGGTCTATATATACTGATTATACTATAGTCGGAGTTAACCTCACTATGAGTGTATATTGTTCTCACTAATAAAACACCAATAAGTAAAATATATGTTAAGTCTCTAAAGAGCTAGAGTTTTTCATGATTTATTATGAAAAATCGTGTGATCCCACTGATAGTCACAAACTATCCAGGAGGGAGTCATTAGGTGCTACTGTGTAGCCTTAAATTGTAATGTCCCTGGAGTGATGTTTGTCGACGAAACCACACCACAACTGTGTGATATCATCCAACAGCCACTTTTTGTCAATACTTTTAAAATCAAAAAGGATTATTAAAAAGTATTGTTTTGTTGTAAAATGGGTAAAAAACTGTTAGTTCTAATATTACTCTTGTGACGAGGGAACTTCCCTATTCTACCTATCACGAATGTGAAAACGTTGCTTAGACACGTAAATACTAAAAACGAGAACACAAGACTTAAACTACTATGTATAACAATATAGCTATAATAATATTAAACTCTATACACACATACCTTATAACTACATAATTCTGCATTGAGAAATTTGATATGTAGGTTTTCTTTCTACATTGCTGGAGTTAGTGGTTCATAATCTGAGGCTGAGGTTCACAAGTCCTTAAGAAACTAAAATGCTGTAGATAAAGAGAGTAAATAGACTATATTAAATCAAATTAATTTTCATTGTTAAAAACTTCTAGAAATGTTGACTGAATATTATGATTAATTTATGCTTATTTCTTGAAGAAAAGCCCCCCCTACTCTCAATTTTATTTCTATTGATACAGTCTATACTCATCTTATCGATAATCAACTATACTAACTAAACTACAAACATTAAACATGATTGGTGACTTTTCCACAGATTAAGTTAACAAAAGTTCCTGTTTTTTTTCAAAAATTGTGATTGTCATGTATTTTTAAAATATATATTAGAATACAGGGGTTTTTCTAGTAAATACATTCATTAAAATGGAGTGGTAGATTTTCCAGGGTTCAGCTTAAATAGTAACTGACACCCTCTGCGTAATATACGCTATGAGAAAATACAACCGAGACTGGTGTTTTCAATCGTACGCCGAGCAATACGTTTTGATTTATCTGGTACTAAGGCAGATTATACACGTTACTGTGTCTGTTCGTTTTGGACATTTGCCAGCTGGGAGATTACACAAGTGACAGTTCAGCTACCGTATTCGTCGTTCATTTAGGGGACGCGAACATCATCCCCCGAGGACTCTACGACCGTGTCAGTGGAGTGAACCTTCCTCGTAAGTAACTGACTATAATGAGTCGCATGGATGTCAGAAGATGCAAGTACAGTAGTGGAAATTTACGTGGGGAATGGAAAATGATTAGACATGTGATTGGGGAGTCGAAGTATAAACTTTGGATCAATAGTTAATGATTGTCCATTGCGTTCTTTTCGGGCCGCAACTTCATCAGCTGGTCTTCATTAACTCGAGTAAGCAGGTGTTGAAGGTTATGAAACCCGGATTTGGCTCTGTGAAGGATGATCGATATTTTAAAATTAAAAACAGATGTACTTCCTACTTTAGATTTTATTATATTTAGAGATTGTTTATTGGTATTTTTAATGTTGTATTTGTTTGGTGGCTAGCTTTTAAAGCCATAATATATGTATATATATATATATATATATATATATATATATATATATATATATATATATATATATATATATATATATATATATATATATATATATATGTATATATATATATATATACATATATATATATATATTCTGAACAGTGTTTCCAAGAAAATATTCAGTACTTTGACCAATAACAACATAAATATCGAGTGTTCAGCAACTAATTTGTACAAGTAAATTATTTTCAAAATATAAAATGCCAACACCTTACCAGCACAATTTCAAAATAGTAAAAAATTACATCACTCGCAATAAAATATCATAAAAACGCTGAAAACAACTCCGAAAGGGTCTGCTGAATTTTTTCATACATTAAATTAACTCATATAACTTTATTGTTTTTTATAATTTTCTTCTTCATAGTTATAATAATAATTCTTATAGTATTTATAAATATATGTACCCCCTCTTCATTTAATTATCATGTTCTGCTTTATCATGTTGAAATTAATAAATAAGCTCGAATAAAACTAACTATTAGTTTAAGTACATTTATAAAATGTAAATTTAACTTTGAATATTACTTCATGTTGTAATTTTGATGACGGGATTGGCACACAGAGGTGTTCCCTGGTAAAACACACACCTCAAAGAGGTACTCAATTTGAGATTTAATTTTCCACAATCCAAGTAGATAACAATCATTTCTACACTTTATTAATAATAATGAATTTCGGAGTAACGTTCCCAACTAAAGAAAAATCAATTACTACGTATAAAAAATGTTATATTTTTTAATAAACTAAAATATTATTGTATATTGTTTATTTAGCCTTGTTAATTTACGTCATGAAGGTAAAGCAGGTACTGACAATATCCCATCCCTAATTAATTAATAGTCCCACCCGCTCCCCACCTACCGTTAACTGGCTGCACCAGCCTGTGTGTCGAGCGCTCGCAAATCAACCACCACTTGACTTGTTTACTCGCAACAATCAGTGCATGAGTTATTGTACTGAGGGGTTGATTCTGTTTTACTGGTTCGTCCAATTACTCATCACTATTCGTCACTTTCAATCTATTGCAGTTAGAAAATAAGGGTGACATTATTTTCTAGAGTTATTTCAAAATGAAGCAATTTCAATATTTACTCGTAGTATTTAAAACCTATTTGGGGTAAAATTACTTGTCGAAACATGTCGGTATTTGATCTATTATGGTATTTATTTATAGGTTAAACAGGGGTTGTTTTTCCGTCTTATCGTGAGTAACTCAGAACTCATAAATTCTTTATTGACAACAGAATAACACTGCAAAATAGCGTCAACAATAAATTACATTAGGTTATTAAAAATAACTTAAATCAACTGAATATGGTAATCTTAACATAGTCAGAATAGCATAGTGAAGATAACCTACACGACGTTTCCAATTGGAACAACCTAAGTTTTCTCAAGTGTACTACATCTAATTATCCTATGGATTTGTAGAGATTAACGTGAATTAAATAAATGGTTTTAAAGAATTGTCACAAACTTTCCCCCATATTAAACCCTAAAAAATTAAAACTTTGAAAATTACCAGTTTGATTCCCAAATATGCTTTTTTGCCATAGCTCAAAAACTAATTAAGTTAGTTTTTGATGATAGTTTAATGATTTTTAGTAGTTAGTATGCAATTTTTACTAAAATAGTTTGAATTGTAATTTACATATTTCAAAAAATGTAATTAAAATCGTTAGAGCCGTTTTTGAGAAAATGTGATTTTTATGTTTTTGCCCATAAACATTTTTAAAAAATTCAAAAAAGTGAAAAACTGCCTAAAATATTGGCTGAATACACCTACTTTCAGTAGTATATACCAAATTTCATTAAAATCTTTCCATCCGTTTAGTCTCCAGTGAAGTGCACATATACTCAGACAGACGCCAATATTTTGTTGGGCACTCTGAACCCAAAAAAACACCTTTTTTGGTTCAGGGAACCCTAAAATGGATTTTTAGACCAACTTGTATGTAAAAAAAAAAATATTTTTGGACGATCACAATGCTAATCAAATTTTTTACTCTCTGTGTGCTAACGTATATGGGAAAAAGTAAAAGCAATTATAATTTAGAGCCTACATGCCAACCTGTAAAAACTTAATCAATATTTTATTTTTCTCTTAAACTTTAAACGCTCGTGAATTATCTATATCTTAACCTAAAAATATACTCTTGTGAAGTCGTGTACTTTATTTTCACACTGATGAAAAATGTCCAACAATCCCTGCCCATCCATTCAGATACCCCATCATTATTAAGTTTTAAAAATAACTGTGTTATTTACTATTATGATTCTATCCTTTTTTTAAATAAATGTCAGTTTAATTTTGATAATATAAATTATATTATTGAATTGAACAATTTAAAAACAGTGATGTCTGAGCTAACCGGATATACAATGGTTTATGAAAGTGGCAAAGGATGTGGACTAGATAATTTCCAATATCGACTGGACCACAAAACAGGATTGTTCTAATCATGACCAATCAAGCTATTTAACCAAGAAATTAAACCAGATTTTATTTTTTTACTCCATTGAAAATTAAAGCTTTACATATTGTTTGGTATCCAGTTCACATATAAAGATGTTTATTAAATTTAATTCCAATATGTACAACATGGTACTCTGCATCTTAAAATTAATTTTTAATTGTTATTACCTTTATGATCATGGAAAGGTTGAAGCTGAATTATATATTCCAAATGGAGTTTTCGTTGTTTGAAGTTACATTTGTATTGCTATTAAGACTACAGAGAATAAAGAGAAATCACATGATAAATACCTTGAGAGATTTATTATCTCACAACTAACGGCTGTATAGATAATACAAATTCTGCGGGAAGGAAATACTGATCTTAGTGATTGGAATTCGAACTATCTCCTATCTGAGTATGTCAATCTCTCCTAAGTAAGAAAATATCTTATTGATCCAAAAAATTGTATGTCAATTGTTTTAAAGGTGTTTATTTTGTACTAAACTGTTATTGTAGCCCAGAAATTCAATAAAATGTACAAATTTTTTATAAAAACTATTTGAATATTATATATGTTGCTTAGTTAGTTCAAAACGTTGTTGATAGGATCGTGATAATCAAGATTTGTGGCAACAGCGCAGTCAACGGCTTGAGCACCTAACTAAGTGTAGGTGTTCTCGTTTATAGAAGTCATGGAAAACATACAGAAACTCCATAACTCTTGTGTTACTTGAGCTTTGCTTCTATATCTGCAAAACTATTTTTTTAGAGACTAAGGAAGTTCTTATAGGAAATTTCTATTTCCAGCCCTTAAAAACAAACCCTATTTACAGTAAGTAAGAAATTATTTGAATTTTTCTAGATTCGACAAAGATCTACCTTTAGTTCAAATTACAACATTTTATTACACGCCGAAGCGGGTAAACATATATGTCAGTGAGTGAGTGATCTCAGTCCAGATTTATACTATGTAAATTAACTACTGTAAACTTACAAAGTTTGAAAATATTTTTTTTATGCTATGGATGACTTAAATTTTAGATTTATTATAATTTCAAATTTAAAAAACCTATATTTTTCCAAATTAAATATAATAATTCAGTGCAACTAATGAGATTGTCATTAATATAAATGAATGATCTGTCGTCAGTTGGGTAAAGAAAACCGAGAAGAGAAAACTCTGAAAGCAGTGATGATGGATGGAAATGGCATTTGTTCTAGGTACTAAAATATATCAATTTTTTGGTCCCATGAAAAGATTTTACTTTTATAGAAATAAAAACTCTCCACTGTATGATTTATTATTGCTGGATAGTGAATTTCTATGACATCGTCAACTATATGTTTTTTTTCTTTTTTCATTACATCATAGAGGGTTTTATTTACTATTATTATCTCCTGTATGAGGAAGTGGAAACCATTACAAACTAAGTGAAAATAAATAATAATTTACTGACGATTTGAATAGCGAATTTTAATGATAAGCATTTAGTTGTCTTATTATTCGCACAATTTTTTTACCTACTTTATGATCTGTCTTATTCTTATTCATTAAATAACTCAAGTGTTTCTTTGATATGTACACTAGAGCCTCTGTAAATCAATTACCAACTTAATGAGGGAAGATAAAAGAGGATGGTGTTTTATAGGGCATTTTACTTCGTAAAGGTTGGCATCCGTGCTTTTAAAGCCTTTCCTTTTAAGACTATAAGATTCAAAAAAATTCAATTCAAAATCATTTATTATTTCTTAAATTTATTTTTACATTGCAGTGTCTTTTTTAATCTCTCTAGCATATAGCTATTTGAGAGATCAACTAATTTGTTCATAATAAAATATCTTTAATATATAGATAATCTTAAAGTAAAAACAAACAAAACAAAAACAAATAAACAAATCAATACGCACCAAGGAAACATAGTCAAAGGAAATCGAATAACATTCGTTATTTACTATAAATACCAATTTTTTTCAAAAATGTAAATTTTTTAATATCAGTGTCCTAATGTTCATTTTATTTTGGAATTCATAGCAATAGATTGTTTGATTGTTTAAATCTTCCTCCTGGACCACGACTGGCATTCCTAACTACATATAAGCCTCAAAGCACTAAACACTAACACAATGGAAACAAATAAATAAACAATATACATAACTATATAGTATAAATATACAATAAACCGGCAGTAAATAAGTAACATTAAATACTATATAGATTATGAACAATTCAACAAACAAATAAATAAAAACAAAAACAAATTAAATCAATTATGTGCATGTAACATTTGTATAATCCAAATAAATAACGATACAAATAACAACAAATAAAATCCAACTGCAATAAACACAATGGAATAAATAAATAAATAATATACATAACTATATAAAACAAATATACTATAAATCGGCAATAAATAAACAATATTAAATACTATATAGACTATGAAAAATTTAACTAACAAAAACAAAAAACAAATGAAATCAACGATATTCATGTAACATATGTATTGTACAAAGAAATAACGATACAAATAACAACAAATAAAATCTAAAAGTAATAGGAAACATGATATTCTAACTATAAACTTATTTGCTAATAAACGACAGTGAAAATTAGTCTCACTGTTGTTCACTAACAACCTTTTTCATAATAGCTGCAAATAATGCACTCAGATATTGAGCCAAACAGGTATGTCATTCTTTGCTCCCGTGTTCAGCAGCAAGACCCGGCTGGTAGGAACCAGTTTAATACCGGCTCCCGTCAAAACTCTGTCAGTATTGCTGTTGATTTACATATTATATCATATGAGTTTCCCAGTGTGCTTGATTAACTCAACAGTGCTTATATACTAATCTTTAATTTTTATATTTTTATAATTTTTATATTTTATATTAATTTTATATCAAATACTTTATTATACTAGTCTTTAATTTTTGTCTTATTTATCTATGTATGGTTCGATTTTGAAAGTAGCCATTTGAGTGGAAAGCTCAAAATAATTAATTTTTATATATGGCCATCTACATACCGTCTAGTAGTAGTACCATCTAGTAGTAGTAGTAGATAAATAAATTGTTATGGAGTTTGATGAAATTACGCGTTAAAGAATTTTAATGAAACTTATTATATGAGAGAAATCACAGCCATGAGAGATTTGGAAAGATAAGTTTCTTAGGCTAGAAAGATATTTCTATTACTAGGCTTTACAAAAATTAACTGCCATTAGAATATTAGGTAGGAAGGTTAGATTTGTATTAGTAAACTATGAATTTTTCACTCTTTTTAGACTATTTAATCATGTTACTAATATTTTCATTACTTTTTTGAACAGTTATTACATATTTCATCCAAATTAAATTTAAAGTAGTTTGAATTTGTTTACTATGCTACGTGAGTACTTTTTTACTTTCTTCCAAATAAGTTAGCACAGAGAACGTATTGTGATCATCCAAAAAAATGTTTTTGCAAGTTGGTTTAAAAATCCATTTTAGGGTCCCCTAAACCCAAAAAAGTGTTTTTTCGGAAACATGTTTGATCTCTGTTCTTGTGTGTGTGCGTGTTTGTGTGCGTGTGCGTGTGCGTGTGCGTGTTTGTGTGCGTGTGCGTGTGCGTGTGTGTGGGGGGGGCAAAGTTTTGTATGGGCAAAAAACATACAAAAATAAAATTTTCTCAAAAACTGCTTTTTACTTACGATTTTGATTTCATTTTCAAAAAATGTGTCAATTATAATTTAAGATATTTAATTAAAACTGCATGTCTCTAACTTGACCATTTCATGATTTATGGCAAAAAATATACTAGGGAATCACACTAGTTTTCAAAGTTTTGATATTTTAGTCTTTATTATGGGGGAAAGTTCGTGCCTATTCTTTGGAACCATTTATTTTACTGTACACGTTTTTTTAATAGCACACGATTAACTATGGTGATAAAAAGTCATCAGTCTTTATCTATAAGTGTTTTTCAGCATTCTGGTAAATTTAAGTAAATTTTGTTTTTTTAATGTTCATAGATAAATGTTCATTGCTAGGCTCTTTTTTAGTCCTCAATTTATTCCTAAAAATAGAATGGTATCTATTTATTACTACTATTCAAGTGGCCCTCGTAGGCTAAGTTAGGTTAGGTTAGACTACAGTAGGTTAGTTAGAACATGTTGGGTCGGGTTGATATGAATAAATGAATGTATTCTATCATAACCAGACACAGTTACAATAAGGAAACAACCCGGAATATGATTCATGATAGTTATCACAAAGACGCCACTCGTTAAGACGGGATGTACTATAGGCTGGTAATGAATATTACTAAGTGTAAATCTTTGTTAATAAAGTCGATTGATACTCTCGATCGTTACAAAAGTCGACTACTGGTCAAATCTAAAGTCGGTAAAAATGATCCAATAGCCAAATAACCTAAAAAACCAACAGCGCATCGTGGAAGGTTATAGATGCCATGTTACCTTATTTAAGATCACGTCAGGCCTTATGGTATACCGGTCAAGATTCACGATCAAGCCTTAAATAGATGGAATGCAGATGTTATTTCCTTAACTAGAGCAAAGCATTTGCTGATAAAATACTTCTTAATAGAATTGGGCCTATTTAATACAGACTGCGACCTGCGTGTTTTATTTAGCGCTTATAGGGGTTTCAACAGTGGAGGGGCAGTGTTCTACCTCACCACCGCCGTACATCACATGTGTGACTTACTTCCGCTAACAGTTTTAAGTTGTAAAAACTAACTGTGACGAAATGTACAAATTTGTTTCAAGCTTGATTCATAGATGTTAATCAAAACAAACAATGGTCACTGCTGCTGATGACGTAATGGGTGGGGATTGCTCCTGTACAACCAGCATGTGGTCTATCACCTATCTCGTTTCTATGACAATTTTTTAATTGAATGATACAGCAGGTGAAGGGTACTATATCACGTCCAACAATCAGTACCGGTGATATCAATAGTGATAAACAAACGCATCAATGATTGACTAAACATGTTACATCAATACATTATATTACCATATTATTATTTTGCTTGATGAAACCAACCGTTTTGCTTTATTTATAAAAGTTAGTTTATGAGGGAAAACATAAAATGCACAGTGGTTAAGGCTTCAGATTGTGGAGTGGAAGTTCCAAGGTTTGAATCCCCAACTGGGCTAACGGACAACTCGTAGAATAAAGTTCACGCACAGGCCTGAAGACCCATGTGAACAGGTGAGTGAAGTTTATTGAAATATATAATTAAAGCAGTGATAAAAATAATGATTTTATACAATTGACTATTGAAATAGTTTGTAACATAACACTCTAAGCACATTGAATTTGATAAAATTTAATCATACCTAAAAATCGACATCAATATATTCAAGGGTAGAAAGGCAAGGGTTGTTTTAACCAATCAGTGTCGGTATAATGCCGTGTTAGGTTTGACCAAATGGGTTTGTGTTGGTACTCCACCACATTGGTGTACATGTCCTGTAATTGTATTTACCGATAACAACGAACCGCTGTTAGTTTAATGCTCCGTCAGTAATAAATTATCTAACTAATAAAGTATACTTTTTTTTTATTTTTGAAGATGTACAAAATGTGAACAGTGTTAGTTTTTTTCAGTGTTAGTAGTTCAGACAATAATTATTAGTCTATACTCTCCAAACTATGTTACAGGCTACTGGTCAGAAATATTACTGTTCAGTAAGTGTTCACCATGGCCCCAAAGTCTATAGTGCTCAGCGTAGTTACAGTGATTATTACATAAGATGGAGGGAGGGGAGGGGATTACTAAACCGAACCATAAAGGTTATTTTCATCTCTAAGGCTTGGAAATATTCCATGTATGATACTCGTATATTACCTCCGGATAGCAATAGTGTACATTGACAGGTAATTAACGAACGCGTTTTTATTTCTTTATTTTTCTATCAACCCACTTTGGGTCCGAAAAATCAATTGTTCTTTTCTGTGCGTGGAATATTTGCCTGCCTCTTTTCGTTTTCTCCAATAATCTTTCAGAAGTGGCCTTCTTCCTTCTCCAGACATTTTTATTCCATTCCTGAGTTTGGGATTGTCTTGGAACCTCAACTGTTGGCCCTTAGCTTATTTCTAATGTTATTTTAGTGTTTTTACTATTCGATTTTTTAAGAAGATTCTACCTTTAAATCTCTAAGCATTCGTGATGAAAATAACATTTGTGGTCCTAAATATAAGAGAATAGAAACTTATCCTTCTTTTTCATGTCTATTCATTCATTTATTATTTACTTATTTTTCTTGTTATCTCTCCCTCCTTCCCCCTCTCTTCCTCTCTGTCTTACGATTGAAAACTGCATTATACACTTTCGAGACTCCCTGTTTGAAGATAAACCCTGGTGTTGGGACTATCACTTCAATATAAACCCATTGGTCTACACGGACATCCCTCTTGCGACGCCTCTCTCGCATTACTCCAAGAAGATGTCTATTCAAGCACCACTAGCAGTGCACTGTAATTGATCTGTTCAGCAGTCTTGGTGATACACTATAGTCTTCACTATTTTCGTTTTCAACACCTCTCGACATATCCCAAAGAGGCGCCCCATTCTTGCCGAGTGTAGATCATCTTCCGGACTATAAAGTCCGACGACAGTTCACCCACAGTTACTTCGAGCATTCGTCTTTCCTCTCCCTCGCAAATTCTTTGCAGAGGTAGTCGTCAATTTCATTCATTTATTTAAAAGTAGTTTGAAATGTGGAACAGGGATTTTTCCTAAACGTACAATTTTTACATCGTTCAGATTGCGTACTAATAGATAATGGAGAATCCAATTTTAAAACTGTTGATTGTTCATTTGTATTTTCATGAAAATCTAAAGTAATAAACTAAAATTAAAGGTTTTTATTTCATCGTAATTCAATATTAAAAGAAAAAAATAATTGGATACTCTTCTGTCGGCCCAGAAATTATGTGTACCACGGTTTGAAGGTTGTTTACTAAGTAAGTAAGAGGCCTATGTAAAATCCAATCAGCCATTGTTTTCCTCGTTTAATTTTATGTTATAATATACTTTCAAAATTGTTATTTCAAGTTTCAATAGTTTTCTTCCTAGATAAAAAAATCCTTATTTTACAACAAAGTTACATTGTAATCCTAATAAAATTATTAGTGTTTATACGTACCTTTATATGTTGTACTAAATACAGTAATTTAAAATTTATTTCGAGCTATGTAATGATTATGTATCACAAATGGTTAAGTTCCGCATTTAACATTACTCTTATACGATTAAATATAATACTGCGATTATTTCTGCAGACTTTTGTATAAAATTATTAATGACCCACCAACTGCACTAACCAGCATATCTTCCGAAATGGGAGCCGATGAAACAGCTCTACCTTGGTATAGGAAACTGCTACCAAATCCCACATTTTATTGACAATAATATTGATGCACGTATGAAACTGAGTATTATTGTCATCATCCCAACTAATTTATATTATTGAAAACTGCATTTAAAAATTACTACATTATTTCGAAACCCTTCTTAAAACCATCAATACCAAGGGAATAAGATTGTTAATGTGATAAAATATTGTCAATAATATTGACCCTGAGAGTTCTGTAAAGGCTTTGCACGGGACTCTGAGGACTTCTTACAACATGTTATGTTTCACTTGTTAGAATTTAACCATTAATTAAATCATGTTTTGTGGTAGCTACCATAGCTGGAAGGTCACAAAATCGTGACAGTCCAGCTACCATATTTCTTGCTCGTTTAGAAATACCCAGGGTGTACGTACAGCTTAAAGATTAGCTATGGACGAAAACAACATCAACCCCCTCTGATTGGCATGATGTTGATTAATGTCCAACTTAATATGGTCATGAGAGCTATTAGTGGCACTCTCATGGCAACTCCACTTACTTGGCTCCAGGTGCTGTGCAATACAGCTCTACCAGAAAGGAGACTTCAGGAGTCTCTACTTAAAGAATTCAATAAGATCTTGAATGCCCCGCACCTCCCCATTACACATGATATCAGAACGGTCGCTTAAAATCTCCAAACCCACCTCTACGTAATGCTTTCCAGTTCAGCAGATTTAATTTCTCACCCAATACTAACTGGTCCATAACGTGGAACAGTTTTCATGGACGAAATAAGTTCCTTATTAACGATCCATCCATTAATAGTTGTAGACCATTTTATATTTAGAATTGTTTATAAGCTGTATGTCTATGTTAATAGAAATTTTTCTTCCCAACTATAAGTTAATAGATAATGAATATATTTATCAAAATATATAAAGTTTGTCCATAGGGGGAGTGAAGTGAGGTGATAAAATGCTACAGAAAAAACAAATCTTTTACTTCATCAGTACAATATAAAATAAACGGGCAGAAAAATATTATTTAATTCAAGAAAACTCGTTATAAAAGTTACAAAAAAGTTAGAAAAATAAAAACAAAAAGAAAATAATATTCGAATAACAGTCTGATATTTATATATGTATAATACAAAGCAAAAGACAACCTAAAAATGTTACAACTACCTACATAACTTATCAAATTAAATGAAAATGTCCTTTATTAAAGGAGTGAAGTTAGGTAAAGTCCTCTCTAACAATTAACCCCAAAAATGCAGGGCAAAAAAATTAACATATAAAAAAAAATGAAAGTTGCATTTCAGGTTTTAAATGGATATTATGATTTTCTGATTACATTTATTGTAATTAAACAATACAACATATTCTGTTTTACTCACTTTTTGTGTTCTCTAACTTTCATAAAATATTGCAAAACAACTTCGTTAAATATGCATTTCAGTAGACAAGTTACACAATCTTCAGGGGATAAAATGTAAAGACGTAATTTACAAAATATCTAACGTGCACACAATAGAATATAAATGCACCAGTATGTGGCACATGAAACGTTTGGTAAGAGTATATTTAGCATGAAGGCAGTAAATGTATAAATACACGTACATATACAGATGTATACAGGCAAGACCACGAATGATTTTCACCGGAATGGACGTCCTGGCTCGGCTCCAACAACATTCGTTGTATAATTCATCCAACGCTCTACATGCTCCAGAATGTATTCTTCGTTATGGGTGGATT
The DNA here is from genome assembly GCA_035578905.1 of Stictocephala bisonia. Taxonomy (NCBI): domain Eukaryota; kingdom Metazoa; phylum Arthropoda; class Insecta; order Hemiptera; family Membracidae; genus Stictocephala; species Stictocephala bisonia. The sequence goes on from JAQJVL010000124.1 coordinate 609,563, forward strand.
TTGCTTTATTTTGGCAATATTTGGGGTACTTGGGCTTTTACTGTCGCTACATTACATTATCGTTTCAGTGATAAGCTAGTTTGATTTTTATTAAAGCACTGCCCAATCATTTCTTTTTTCTTTTATGAAAAAATTTCACTTGCCAGTTCACATGGGCCTGCAAGCCAGTGCATGAACTGTATTCAACGAGTGGAATACCGACCGTTAGCTCAGTTTTGGATTCGAACCTTGGTCAATAAACTATACAGTATAAGTATCTATTAATGTATGTGAAGCGTAGCCAAATGAGGAGGGGGTGTAATGTGTGAACGTGTTTATGTTATGAAAAAACAGCTATTTACTTAAATTTTAAATTTCGTATGAATTTTAGTGCGGAAACGTCATACGAAATTTGCCCAATAAAGACACTGTTTTCCTGGTCTGCTTAGATAAACCCATTTTTATTTTGTATGCTCGTTTGTAAGGAAACGTCAGACGTAAAAACATCTAATTCACTAGTTTATTTGACTTTTAAGATATTAAATATTTTTCAGACGGAAATGAGGATAGCAGGTAAATTAATTTAAATGGCGTCCTAAACAATATTCATGCACAATCAACGTTATACTGAAGGAATTTATGTAATAAAAGTGTTATTACTTACAAATCTGTTTAGACCTAGTGTAGCTTAATGAATACGTATCGATTTAAAAGTAAAATAAAAATGATATATTGCAGTGTAAGAGACATTTAATGAATTGATAACAAAGGAATTTCTCTCAGCCATCAGTTTGAACAGAAAAAACCGAGAAGAGAAACGATGAAAGTAAGGATGATGGATGGAGACGGATGGCGTAGGTGCTAATGTAATATGTGGTTAATGTTATGAAAGTCATTTTATTTTATATAGCTCTATGAAATTAAATAAAAACTAATCGTATTTAGTTGGTACAATTGTGCAGCAATTACATTTAGACTAGGAGATTCTCCTGCACGCTTCACGTGCCAAACGCGTCACTCACTGCACTTAAGTCACCTGGTAGGACTGTTTTTTTTTTTTTTTTTTTTTTTTTTTTTTTTTTTTTTTTAGGTAGGCCTGTGAGTTGTGAAGTTTATAATGAACACAAACTTCAGAAACAAGGATTTTTGGAGAGAGCACTGGACCGTGCGGGATACCCCCTAAATCCCCCGGTATGTCGTCATATCAAATTCACTGGCACTCCAATGTCGGAGGTCCGCGCATGCCAATGGTTTCACTGTTTTCTTTAGGTAAATTAAAACAGAGATAACAGTCTAAACTGACTCCCAGTAGTGTGAATGCTCATTGTGTTTCAGCCTAAAACCATTGAAACAAATAGTTTTTGTTCAGCTAGTCCATATCCAAAAATAGGCAGGCCACTTCTATCTCTGTTGGATTGGGATTTAGCTTCCAAGTTCTAAAATAATTATTAAGTACAACTAGACCAAGAGCAATTTTTTGTTGTTGTTTAAGATGTCCTCTTGTTGAAAGCAACGTCGTCTTCAAATAAATGAATTTTCTCGACTGTCTGTTGGGAATTTCGGCAGTTTGATTCAATGGTTTGAATGATAGAGAAGCAAGAACAGTTTTACACCCAAATTATGAACGTGTCATGTTATGGAAATACAGAACATTGTGTGTGTAATCAAATAAAAAGTTTTAATTCATTCTGTTTAAGCTTTGTCAGTCATGGTTTAGGGGAGGTTTAGTTGCCGTTCCATATTCGTTTTCTTGTAGCTAACAACATAAGAGAATTTACTAAGTTATATTCATTTTACTAAGCCAACGGGAGATCCTCTAGTGGTTTTATAACCAATCTCAAGTTTAAACCTTCCACATAGCTCTTCTCCCTTTTGCTCAACCTCCCTTTTTAGCATGTTTTTGACAATCTTTTTGTATTATTACTATTCAGATTTGAGATGCCAACACAGCTTCTGCGTACTTTAGTGCAAATATGAACGATTATTAGTATGGATGGTATTGTTGTCTTGTTACTAACTGAGTAAGACTAGCTCAGAAATTACAATTTATTAATAGCCTATTAGTGAGGGCTGCTAAGCTGTATGTTATCTATTCGTGAATACTTAACCATTTTTCAGCTATCTGACAGGTCTGATACTCAGTTCTCTTCCCTTCACAACAACCGTACCCTGACTACCACCCAACATGGACACCGCAGAAGTCTCTAGTAGTGCCCACGTCAATTAAATATACCGTATACATAAATCTGATGTATAATATACCTCACCCCAATCAAGTTTGTGTATTATCCTACAACCCCAATCTGCTGTGGCGTCTGATATCGTAGTCTCGGTCATATATGTGTTATCAACTTATAAGGTCTATTTCACATTTAAATCCAACATCATATTTTATTTTTAAATAAAAAAATTTTAATATACCTTAAAATATAGATTTGTGTGTTTCTTGTTTAAAAGGAGATACTTCTACTTGAGGTCCCTGATTTTAGATATTATAGTCCCTTATTATTTATGGTTGTTTTAAGTAGTTTATTCAAAATGATATTTTCCGTAACTTATACTTGGATTTCAACTACAGTAAATAAAGAAGATGTTTCAAAAATATTTTTATTCCAAAACATATACATTCCAATAATACGACAGTAATGATAGTATGAATGGATCGATATCTATATTCTTACAATTCATTTTCTACCAATTGAATACATTTGAATTATTAATCATTTATTTTGAGAAAATCTTGGAGTGTTGGACGTGTAATGTACCTTCCAATCTAATTTCAGATTATGGTTTTTAAAACATTTCTCAATATGAAAAAATAATGTTTAACCAATCATTTTAATCTGTTGCTCTTCATAACTTTCTTTAGCCACGTAGAAAGCTCAAACGTGTGACCACAATCATATTTAGAGGCAAAGGGTTTTCACCACATAACTTAAGATTTCTTTATATATTCGTAAATAGATGGAAGGAAAATATAACCTTTCCTAGAACTGGCTGATCCTTTCCTGACGCACGACTTCTATTCTGACATGAAAATGTCATCTTCTCGACAAGAATATCAGAAAATGTAATTTCAAACTGTAATAGAAGAGTTGATTGTTCAAAGCAACATTTTTAAATAATCACAACTAACTATATACTTCTTCATGGTTACAGTATAATTAAACGAATATCACGTTCGATGATGTAGTTTTGAATGAAACATAAAAACAAAGTCTGTAAATGTAAGAGTGCTATCTTAAAAACTCTAAAGAAATTCTTGGATAAAGACAAATTTAGTAATATAGTAATTTAACCTCCACTTCCCCATCACATTAGAGTAAACGTTCCTTATAATCAGTCACATTTAGCCATCAAGTATGAATTATATTATTGTTAATGTGGACTGAATTCAAGTGTGCTAGTGATACAGCTAAATGGTACAGTATAAAATTCGTATAACGTAAATATGGGCCTCAACTAATTTTGGAAACAACTAACGCCTCAAAAGATACTCAAATGGAGCAACATATCTCACCCAGTGACCAAACACAAAAATAGGAATGGAAACTATATATGGCCTACACTGCCATACAATCAAAATGGCCAAATATATTCAGGTGACCCACAAGTTTTTTCAACATAAACGAGGGAGGTGATATATTTAAGATTACTTTTTCTGAATACGAATAAAAATGTTAACAAAAATGTGGAGAATGTGATAAATCTAATAGATCCCAATTGAGTGTAGCATAAAATGATTAAACTGCCTTTCAACCAAAATATTCGAAAAAAATATGTTTTATTAACTTAAATTCATAAATACTTGTAAATGAGAAAAACAATTCAATAATCGTAATCATTTTCTGGCGTAGGAGGAATATCTGTATAGATATAAATTGTTACCTGGTGCGTAATAATCCAACTTTAGAGCCATTTCCAGTCTTAATTTGGATACTCTCAAACTATTCATACTTACATACATCTCTAAGACGTCAATCGTAGAGATATGGGCGAATATGAGGAGTGAATGAGTGTGATGAGTGTAGATGAACGAGCGTAGTCATTGTTACTATCTGAGTTTGAATTAGCTCAGAAAGGACTATTTATTAATAGCCCAATAGACAGGGCAAATATGGGACCTACAGCTTTACGTGGATACGTAGTGTTGGTCTGATTTTCAGCTAACTGACAAGTCTAACACTCAGTTCTCTCCCCTACCAACATCTGAACCTTGACTACCATTCAACACGGACACTCCAGACTTCTGTAGTAGTGTCTACGTTGATGGTAACCATTGGGCGGACTTTGTCCCCAAGTAGCTGGGTTACAGCACTGAGCCACCAGTACCGACTAAGTACAAGGCATATTCATACTTTGATATGACTATCAATGACTGAAGTATGAGTTTCAAATAGAAGAAAAGCACCTTACTTCAATCATTTAATGTACTATTATATTGAGACCACCCATTTTTTTAAATTACCCCGACAAACTATCTTGGATTAATTATTTACCACATTTTGCATTATTAGTTCGTATCTGTTGCTTGATGTAATATATCGTAATGTTATAGTTCAGTTGAATTCTACTTTGAGATTTTAAATATAAACTACCTGAAAAAATCTTGTGATAAAATTCTAGCCATTTAACTTGTAATGACGCAAATTCTTAGAGACGAATATACGAGTACAATCGATGCAAACCACGTTTGATTCAGAATTTGTTTGATTGAACTGGCAGTGTCGTGCATACAAATATGTGATTTATTCTACTGTGATCACAACCATCGCTATTTTGATGAAATCCATAGAGAAAAGTTGTTATTAATGGGTCTTATATTAGTGGAAAACTTTTGTCTATTTTATTGTAGAACCCTGTTTAAAATGTCATAATTATGTGTGATTTTTTTATATAATCATGACAAAAACAGGAAATTCCTGGTTGAAAATATAAGGCTATTATGAAATAAGAACATTTCAGGTAGCTAATAAATTACCTACAAATATTCTTGAGACATTATTTTTTTTCTTTCCTTTTTTATTACTTTATGCCATTGACAATTTTACTTAGTATTTTTTCATCTTTAATTTCTCAAACACACGAACAAATAATAAATCTTTCAAGTTTTATTCTTTAGTAAAATTTAATTGCAAATTAAATAAAATAAAACTTCTTCAACAAAATTAAAATTTAACTTCTTCTAAAAATACTTTATTTGAAATTAAAACCAAACTTACAAACTTTTGTCGAAAAAGAAAATAAAATAAAATTAACTTTGAATGTGTCAAATATTAATAATAATTAATATTTTCTTAATATTGCAGATTAAATTCTTTTCTTTACAATTATATTTCTATATAAGCTCTTCTATAATTCTGTAATTTAATTCTGATTCTGTAATTCCGATTCTGCCTCAGGAATCTGTAAAACAACAAAATAGCCAATAGTCATTTTGATGTTTAAAATGTCTTTTTTTATTACTGAATTCTGACTTCTGACTAAACTTTTACTGACAAGTCCCTGGAAGAGCGGCAATTAAAATAACAAGAAAAACTAAGAAACATTTACTAGGTTTTGGTGTGAACAGCTAAAAGGGCATAGTACAAAGCTAACAACGAGAATATAAAAACTAAAAAACAAAGGTCCAACTTACGTGGCTTCCAAAGAACAGTCGAGTTAATCCAAAGGGGCCGCCAGACAGTAAACGTCACACACAATTAAACAAATTCTCACACTGTGTGGCACAGCAAAACGTCTCAAAAGGTTCCCGTAGGAAAAATGCCGAACTTCAAAATGAATCCAAAGAATGGTTAAAGAAGTGGCGAACTCAATTCAGCTAAAGGCGGCGGCAATAACAGGGCGAGTTACCCGTTGTACGAACTATTTACGTGGACTCCTCTCTACACGAAAATTGCCTCGAAACAACAGGGATGAGAACCAATCAGGGACCTTCGAGGAGGAAGCAAACATAACAACGTCACCAAAACCTGTAAATTGCAGACAAATTGTCGATCTGACTCGACAGGAAAAGATCTTGTTGTAACAAATACTGTAAACAATCTTGTAAGAAATATATTATTTTATTTCTGATGGGGAAAATCTACTTTTTTATTTAAGGAGATCAGATTTTTACGAAAATCTGTAAATTTTAGATTGAAATGTTATAGAGTTTGAACTGATTCTCTACTGCAAGTACTTTTTCTAATATTTTATTATTTCTAAAATCAATGTAACAAAACATTGTTACATGGTGTGTACCTTATGTGTATAATCAAAATATCCAATAAAAAATCGTCTAAAAAGATTTTAAATTATACTTTTAAGAGATGCGCGTGTTTCTATTTGCAGTTTTGTTACAAAAGAGACATACGTTTTTATACTGATTAAAGACTTACGCTGTAGTAGCTTTTTCAGCTTGGTAGCGCAGTTACTAAGACATAAGGCTGTGGACTAAAAGTCGATTGTTCGAATCCTTGACTGAGCTAATGTTTGGTACTTGGTACCAACGTTTGGTACTCATGGCTCATGTTAAAAGACAGACTAGTTACAAAAGATGCCACGAGGATGAAGCTAGCAGTCAATCGCAGAGTAGCGCCCAGAGTCTTCTGTTTGCACTGATTGCGTTATAGCAATCAAGGTTGTGCCTGAAGTGATCCTCCTCGACTTATAGTACTTACCGTTGAGAGGCAACTCGTATTTCACATAGCCTCCGAGCAGAAAAGAAAACAACCATCAGCATTCATGAGGACAGAAACCTGCTAACTTGGCAATGGAGGTGGGATGAGGGTATTAACGGTCTTTGAACTTTCTGTCTCATACCCCACCTCTGCTCCTAGATAGATCGTGGCCATGGGGAGATTAGCATTTATCTGTGACAGATCTGTACGGGATATGGCCACTTTAGAAAGTATCTTCACAGGATGGTGAGTGTCAGGTCTCCTCGGTGTGCCTACTGCTTGGAGCATGATAATGATGTTTATCATACGTCCTTTATATGTATGTGCTTCACTGAGAAAATAAATCGGCTCTCCATTATTGGTGCTGTTTCACTATATACCATTGTTGACGTAATGCTACAAAGTGAGGTCGCTGTAGCGCAGTTTTTTATTACGTTCACATTCAAATCAAATCAATCCTTTATTGTCTTTGACAACATAACATGCAATCGACATAGTCAAAAGAAAGCCTTAAAATAAGTTGTCCGTGCAAAGATAAATGTAATGGACGACTTATTTATCTTGTCCTACATGCAATAAGTAATAGGCCTAGGTTGGATAATTGTGAAGTGAGATCATAAAACAAGAAACTGTGTAAATAATAACTAACAAGAAACAAATAGTAAATAAGCAAAACAGAATAAATAACAAGAAACAGTCAAATAATAAATACCAAACAAAGTGCACATGCAATAAATATATGGTGGTGAGAGGAGCTGAGAAACACACAAATATAAAGAAATAAGTTTTAAACAAATACTAAAATTACAAACGTTCAACTAAAGAAGATAAAATAACAAAACGCAGATATAAGAGATGACATGTTAATATACTACAGTCAGGTAGACTAATAAATTCATTATTGTCTTAAAAGGGGTGTGCAATTAACCGTTTATGAATTCTGCTTTTGTATGTCTTACAAGGCAATAGCTTTACTGGGTTAGAAATCTTATTGTAGAGTTTCAAGCTTAATATAAATGGTTGGTGCGCTTCTTTTCAGTTCTTAAATACAAAATATCCAAGTTGTTTTTAAACCTAGTAGAGAGACCATGAATATCCTTAACTTTAGCAGTTTCCCCAAAATATTAATCCATAATTTAAAATTGACTGGAAAAGCTAAAATAGGCAGAACGGGCATAGTGAGGTGGGACACAGTTCATTAGACACCTCAAGAGGTAAGTTTCTCTTGAGAGTCTGGTTCTGAGCAAGTCAATATGTGGGGCCTACGAGAGCTTCTGATCAATGACCATTCCAAGAAACTTAACATGAGAATTGGATATTGTATAATTAATTACTGACCTGAGGTTAAATATAACTGTCTGAGTTTTGCTAGTATTTAATAAAAAGCTATTTGAAGAAAACTTACAGGAAGCATTCTTTAGGAGTTCTGAAACGTTAAACTGTAAAATATCAAGAGATTTGCCAACTGAAAGAAAGAATGTGTCATCTGCAAATATGTAACATTTATTACTACCTTTTATAATTTTAGGTAAATCATTTATTGCTATTAAAAATAAGAGAGGTTCCAGAACAGAGCCCTGTGGAACCCCGCATTCGAGACCAAGCACCGAAGACCACTTACCATCAACGCAAACAAGCTGTTTCCGCCCAATAAGGCATTCCCATTGTAAAATGCCTAACTGGCCCTAAATAAAGTACATCAGCACCAAAGGGAAGTCAAAACACGTGGACAGGCATTAAGTTATCCGAGAGGGTTCCAGCCTGATTCCCCGCGGGCCGTAGGGGGTTTAGTGGGTATTTCCTGCCTGTTTTCTGCAGGACGAATTCCACGCACTGAGCATAAATGCATTCCCCCTGTGTACAAAAATAAATAAAATAGATACTAAACAAACATTAATAATATGAAAGATAACAATATACACTAATAATGGTTGCTGATAATAATAGTAAATAAGAAAATAACGAATAACGAGAGATAGGTAATGAGATGATAATTAATCATAGTATACTGTTTAATAATTAACAGTAAGTGCAGTAATAAAATGTTAGTATCTTCCTTGTTGCTAGTTACACAGTTCATAATAAATGTCTACTTGTATAAAATACATTTTGTTCCATTTTCTTCACTACATGAAGAATTATTTCATTGTTTCATATGTTCATATAAATGTTACGTTTCTGTATTTCGGGTGGACGTTTTTCTGTTTAGCAGAATCTGTTGATTCCGCCTGTAATGCATTTGAATCAAAATGTAAGATAATTGTTATTCAAATACGTGACGTAAATATTTACTTATAATTACAGCTAACAACCATTATTTAAGATGCCCAAGTTCAAAATAGCATGCAGACAATTTTATTCTACTGCAATTACATTTTATATATTAACATTTAAAACTTTTATCGACTACAATCACAGTGGTCATGCGCAGAATAGACTGCTCTCCTGCGACAAACAACGGAAACGAAGCGCCTGTCCCAGAGTTCATTGCGAGTTCAAGAGAAGTAAGCGTCCGGCAATCTCTCTCTTCTGCAAATGGCGTCTAGGCTTGCGACCAACGGTAATCAGTCTGGTTTGGAAAGTAATAGTGACCAAATTAAAACAGAAGACATTCAAATGAAGAGTGATTCGGGTGACATGGAAACTAATCAGGCCGACAGTGTAAAAGCGGGCGAATATGTGCGAGAACTTCTGAAAGAGAAAATGTCTTTAGATCCATCGGAGTGCCCTAATGCAATGCGGCTGGTAGATCAAGGTAAGGCTGGCTTACCGGCATTTTATTAGTAAAAGAAAATTAGTCTTTATTAATATTTCAGTTATGATGAATAACTCATTTGAATATATTTACTTAAACATATTTTGACATTTCATGCAATGTGACATTTATGTAACGTTAGTGTCATTTGACAATTCAAGGTTACCTTTGTTTGATGTAAATACATTTCGTAAGCATTGAATTTAGGAAACAAAATTGATTTATTTTGTACATATTTTTAAGTATATGTATAGGCCTATTAATTAGCCTACCTTGATTTTTATCAAAAGTTGTTAGGTACTTATGTGTAATAGGCCCTAAGGTAGTAAATTGTTTATGAAAATAATCACAATAAAAGTTGACTACAAGTGGCTCACAAAAGTAATTGTGTGTAGGCCTAACGGCAATATAAAAAATATAGTCCCACTCCGGTTAATTTACGTAGCCCTAATAGTATAGACAGGTTATTATACTAAAAAATTGTAACTTCAAAATATTGCACCATTACAGGCACAATAATTTCTATCGATTAGGCTATATGGAGGCATATGGTGTCCAAGATTAAACTAACATAGGCTAGGCCTACTTAAGAATGATAATTTATCTAATTAAACTAACGTCCTAACTTAGTTTGATTATTAACTTACAAAGCCTTAAGCTCTATATTTAGTAGGGTAATCCTATTTTGTAATCAGAAACAGAAGTTTATTTAGGATTATTCCTTCTAATGTTAGCTTAGGTATAGATTAAATATAAATGATGTAAAGCAAAAGACCAAATGCTTAATAAGATCATCCGATTCTTTGTGTGGCCTACTTTTTATTAAGAATCAAGAATCATTTATTCCGTTGACAAACATGAAATTTGAATAGGACATGTCAAGTATAAATCTACAAGTACAACTCTAATCCAAAACAAGGCAGTTGCAATCTGTCAAAATTTGCTTAACAATAAATCATTATATATTAAAACTACACTAAATCACTATATATTAAAATTAAACAATAAATTATTATATAAAATTCAACAATAAATTACCATATATTAAAATTTAACAATAAATTACTATATATATATTAAAATTTTACATTAAAATACTCTTAAACATACACATATTTAAATTAATCTATACTTAAAACAGAAAAGACCATTACAGTAACATATTTCAAAAAGTAGTGTTCAAGTCAGACTCTAGAAACTCGGAAATATAATAAAATGGATTATTGAGAAGCCAGTTATAAATGACAGTTTTAAATTTATTACGTGGTATGGTCCAAGCAATCTCGAGGAGCTTATTAAAAATGTCACACAATTAATTTAATAGGACTTGCCTGTAATAGTAAGCCTATGATGAGGAATATCCAGATTGATTCTATTTCTAGTATTATGATTGTGGATGTTTTGTATTTGTTGAAATAAATTTAAATTATCTTTGGCATACATTAAAACCTGAAAAATGTATAAGTTAATAATTGTACAGATTTATAGGTAAACAAAATGGTTTGCAGTGCTCCAGGGCCCCTGCCCCTGCCATATTGCGAACAATTTTCTTTTGTATTAATAATATCTCGTGCACACAATGAGAATGTCCACACAGTATCAACCCATAGGTGATATGCGATTGAAACAAGCCAAAGTATGCAATTCTTAAGTATTCTAAATTTACAAGTGGCTTTAGCTTCCAAAATAAAAAAACTGTTCTGGATATTTTTTTACAGATATTATTGATTTGGCCTTTCCAACACAATTTACTATCAATATTTATGCCCAACAGTTTTACTGAATTGTATGGAATTTCATTTTTCAGACTAAGTATCAAATTCTGAGTTTTATCTTTATTACAATGTAGTTTATTACTTTGAAACCAATTCAGTACATCCCTTGTTGAGCCCTCAATTACGTCATTTAAATAATTTAGGTCTTTAGGTAAATAAGAAGGTCTAAGCTTAGGACTAGCTCTTATAGCAGGTCTAAATAATAGTTTAGGCGTAATAACTAATTTTGGAACCGGCCGTCATATTTTTTCAAACTGCCTGGTTATTATTTTGTACATTTACAAAAACATTCTAAAATCATTAAAAATTAGTATAATTATTCAGCCTCAATTAGGCCCTAGTTTGATCGTTTCACTTATAATGAGCTAGGCTAGGCCTATCTTATAGGAATAAAATAATATTTATGGTATAAAAGTGTTTCTTATATCGCCTGATACCTATTGAATAACATAATGCTTGCTGGAAAATAAAAAATGGGTGGGGGTTACCTAGTAAACAAATTAATGTTACTAGATTATAAATAACCAAAATATTCTAAATTGTATCTTGTTTTTTAAATATAAAGGTATTAAATGTTGTTTAGGAGGGGGTAAGAATTAAACTTATATTAAACATATTTAGAACATATATGTATCAAAATTTATCAACATATTACCAAGTCTTCAATAATTTACTTAAACAATATCTTTAAAAATGTACTAATAATCTAAGGTAGTCACTACAGAATTTTAATTAGTACTAAAACATGTCAATATCGTAAATAGATTAATCATAATAGGGTAATTGCGGAAGGAAGTTACATTTAGATGTGTGGTGGTTGGGCAGTAGTATATTCACAACTAAATTTAGTCGTTTTCCATTTGTTTCGTAAACTAAACCAGCATACCATGATTAGCATCTCGTCCTGTTTCCAGACGTAAAAGTTATTAATTGTGTCGAAATCAATAAAACAAGTCATATAGATTAACTTATATTAAAGGTTGATATCGGACAGGAGCAACACAGTTGATTTCAAACAGTTTAGTCAAAGGCGGCGGATCTCCGCCATTCCCCAAATGATGGGTTCTCTAAAATATCTCTAATAAATACATGACTAGTCCTATACCTTTATTAAGGCATAGCCTCATAAAGATATGTCACTAGCTACATTGGGCCTATTAAGCTGAGAAAATTAAACGAATGCACACTTTTTAGTCTTCAACCTCTCGTATTTTAAAGAAATACTTTTTAGTCTTCAACCTCTCTTATGGTAAAGAAATTATGTTTAAATAAACCTGACTAACATAAAGATCAATATCACTGAGCATCCAATTGAGAAGGTCCTACTTATTAATTACTATATCAAAAATGTTATTAATTTGACGGAAAGAAACTTTTACAATAACCAAATAAAAGTTGTAGTAAGCCTATTATTAATTGTATTTAAAAGGTTTGATGGGCATAGCCTATGTTAAGTTACTAGAATCTTGTCAATTACTAGGGCTTTTAATGTTCTAATTTAGGCTTAACTTATTGTGATTAAAAAATGTAATTCATTTAACTTATAGTTAAAATTATGTTAAGTTAGACCTAGGCCTATTTTGATCTACAGGAGATAAATAGTGTAAATGAAATAAATGTATTAAAGCTAGCTTAAATATGCATATATTTACATGTGCATTAACTGTTTAGTATCTGGTTTTATGAGATTTAAGTTACCGGCAACTTAGGTAAAATTTGTTCTAAAGGTTTTCCGGGAATTTTGAATTTCACTAAAGATATTATAATAAAGATTTTTGTATTGTGAAGAAGGTGGTAATTGTATGTGACAAATGTTGTGTAATATTACAAATTTGTTGAAAATATAATTATTTTTTTTTTTAAATAGCCTATTGATGAACTGATTATTCATCTACACCATCGTTATTATTTAAATTAAAAACATCCACAAAAGTAGTAGACTGCCACAAACTAAGTAGAAATTAAGAATTGCCATAACACTTACTGTAGGAAACAAATCATTTTGGAGGAGATTCTCTGTTAATCTTATAATATTTGTTCGGTTATTGAATAAGGATGTTGCATAGAAAAAATATGATTGAAATGTTAGAGTAATTTGTAGGAGTATTTATCTCTAAATATATAACATTCTAATGATAAAACATTATTATGATAATATTATGACAGTTAATGTCAGTTCCAGTTTTATGGTAAGAAACTAGGCACATATCTGTTGTCCGTCACAAATATTTAAAAAATAGGTAGTTTTATAATAAAATTAGTTCCATATGTACAGATTTGTGTTTGGCTAATAAAGTAAAAAATACAAGCTAATTCACACTCATTCCAGTTATCTAACAAATGCACTTGCTAAAAGTTGACCAGGTTTAATCAAAAAATTTGTTGAAATGGCAAAAATATACCAAGGAAGTGGAAAGCACAATGTGTTTTTATTTACAATATTAAAAAGAAGAAAATAATAATAATGTTATACAGATCTGATTATATGTTTATTTCAAAACTATTAAGTTATTAATTTTTTCTTCAAGTTAACTTCATAGTAAACCGAAGTAGTATTATTAGGTACCATACATAAGTTATTTGGATGGGAAACTTGGCTCCTAGTTCAATCAATCAAAGAACATGTGTAGGCCTAATGCTCTGAGTCTAACAAAACAGTTACAAACAAACAAAAATAGTAATAAACAGTATTGAAAATGTAATTTATCTATTTCAGAATAGTGATAGTTGTTTGATATTGTAGGATGGGATAAATTATTTTCTAGTAGTATATTTCAGTTTTAATGATGTTATTCATGCCTTACGAACTTACTTATAAAGCAAGTCTCATTTTGTTAATTTTATAAAATAAACACCCGCTCTAAGCCAAGCATAAATCCTTGAAATAGCGCCAGCATGGCTTTGGAATCTGTAATGCCATTAAGTAATCACATTCTCTCCTCACAATAATCAAACTTGTTTCAAATACGATAATCACATTTTAGGGACAGATCAGAAAGACACAGTACTGAAAATCACACAAGTTGCTAAAGAACATAAATTGACAGTTCTTAAAATCTTAAGACAAGGTCAACAAATTTTTGTTCATTAGTGTTTTTGTATATAGGCCTACTGTGTATCCTGTTTCTTTAATTCCCCCAGACTGTACACTATAAAAAATTGTCATTTTATTATTTAATGCTTTTGATTCAAACTCCTTTTTTCAGTAGAAATTTGTTTGAATATCGGTTTAACTAAAAAGTTCTGTTAAGCTGCAGTTAAAGATATCAGAATAGAATCTGTAGAAAATTATAAGGTTAATGTATTTGGTTTAAGTTAATGAAAATGCAAAGATTTATTTAAATATGCCGTACGCTGGAAGATTGTCAAGTATTGTTGATGTCGGAAGTTGTCAAATGGTAGGTAAACCACTGCCAAATCGGTTGATAATTTTCATAATGTTAATATTGTTTGATAATATTTGCCGTCCACTGTTTCTTACTACCATATTATAAGCTTAGTTAATAATTGCCGTAACGAACACTTGGCAAATTAATTAAACGTGTCATAAAGCCTGCATAACAGCAGGTGTAATCTAATAATAAGTGAAGTGATTTTATGGAACAATCAGAATGGGCTGGAAGCCAAACACGACAGCTCTGCCAAGGGACATTAGGAATGGACTAGATAAATAATCTGATGTGAAATTGCTGTTTACAATGGCCCTCCCTCAGTCTGTAATTACCCAGTGATATCTCTGGGTGTAATCTTGGAAGTGTTGGCCGTAGTGCTTGAGCCAGTTCGGAGATACACTCTTAATATTAACTTTGTATTTTTTGTTATATTTATTTATAATAATTAGCAAAGTGAGAAATAATAGAACATTCACTCCGACCTTATAATAAAGTAATGAGACTGTTATTTTATATTATAGATTCTCTATCTTTATGTGGAAGATTAGATCTTATTATTGCTACTTATGCATATGTTGCTATTAAATGACTTAACTAATCTTCTTTAAAAAATAAAATATTATTTTTAAGGAAATACGTAATTTTGAAGGTGGAATTTTATTCAGCAGGTGAAGTACTGACCGTTGCCTCTGTTGGGGGATTCGAACCTTTGACCTTCCGAAGCTTTGGCCACTAAGGCACCTCGCCAGCAACCTCTATTGGTTATTTTGTAGATCCCTGAGGCAGAATCATAAAAGCATAAAACAGAGAATAAGAATCATAAAACAGAATAAAGTCATAACAATCATAAAGAATCGTAAAATCATACTGAATTATTCATACATTAAAGAATTTAATCTGGAATATTAAGAATATATTAAATTATTATTAATGTTTTACACATTAAAAGTTAAGTTTATTTTATTCCATTGTTTGAGAAAAATTTTTTTTTTTTATTTTAAATAAAATATTTTGAAAAGACATTTTTATTTTGTTAAAGAGTTTTTATTTTAATTTCAATTAAATTTGATAACATGGCTAAATTTATATGACACAACTTGTTACAGATGATACGTTTGTAAAGGTGATTACATGTATGAATATATTTCTTGGAGCATTATAAATACAATTTTAAATATAAGTGCACAATAAATATAAAAAGCGCAATAACATGGGAAGTATCTTGTAAGGAGCTTGCTATTTACATTTCCCAAACTAATTGCATTTTATTTACAATTTTTAATTGTATTTCTTTAAATTATAAGCTGTGTGTTTGGCATCGAAAATTAATTAAGATTTGTGAGACTTAATGGCTTGAATAAATAAGGCTCTAAACAAAAATGTATTATAGTTATATAATATTGTAGTATTTTTTCTGTGGGATTTAAAAATAAAATATACAAAAACTCCTTAAGGAGTATTTTAATGTGTTTTGGAATAAAAATAAGTGTGATGGAAGTTGGCTTTGTCCTATTAAATATTGGTCAATTGAAAATATGAACATACGTTTAATATTGCTTCATATATATTAAAATGGAAGTAAATGAATATCAAAAGTTATGTACAGAGAAAGTAATAATTGAAAAACAAACAAACAATAAAAGGAGACTTGAAGATATAAAAGAATACGTTTTTAGAAATTAATAAATTTTATAAAAGAATATTTGGGTTAGTTCTGAAAAAGGGAAGGAGTCAAAGAGAGGACTTGACAAGCATTTATGTGATGTGTTTGCTATGAAATTAGTTATAAGTGATGTAGGCATTTTAATAACACTAGTAGAGTAATTTTTTTAAATATTTAATTGAGCCAATGAAAAACTGCTTGTGAAAGGCAAATAAAACATGAGTTTGTTTTGATCTCCATAAAAATAGCTCCAGAAATATTAATTCTCATAAGTGATTCTTAATATTTTTTTTTTTTTAGTTTGTAGGCCTATTAAAAAGTAGTACAGTATATATTTTCTTCGAACAACGTAAATTAAATACACTCAACAATTAGACTCGGTTTATAATGGTTATCCATCAAAGTGAAGGAAGATTTAAAGTTTGTTAAAAATTTTCTGTTCATAACAAACAGTAACAATTTCAGAATTGATCAGAGTTTAAGTGCAGTGGAAGTAATGTTTGTGTTTTGGAGGAATGTGCAAATGCTCCTTGGCAAAGAAATGAGGTGATGGTTCAGTATTGTTGATTGGATGGGAGTCAAGTCACCTGTGGCACTTTGAAGGTGCTGCTTGCCACTACTCTTTGTGTCTCGCATCACACTCCCGTCGAGACAGCGTTTTTTATCTACCAGCTGTGGTCTTTGGACTGTATTTTGTTATTGCTCTAGTTTAAAACCATTGATGTTAGTATCATGTGATTCGTTTAGGATAGGCTTTGTAAAATTAATAAATTTATTACATTTCAAAGATTCCATGGCCTTGTTTAAAATTGCTGCTGCTTGCGTTCATAGCCTTAAATCAAATTAGTTGTGATGCAATTTTATTGGTTAAACCTACTGATAGTGAGCTATTTCATGTAAAATGTAAAAACAAGTACTTTTTTTAGTTTTATATTTTCAAGTTCTTATCTGATCGATAGCAATAAGTTACTTGATACATTTTTTATTTTAATTGCATCATAATAAACTTGATAATTAGGATTCCAAAAGCTCTAATGGTGTTGAAGTAAAACATATTTATTGTATTAAAAGGCAAGGTTAGGACTGGGGACTGCCTACTGTACTACGTAAAGCTGTCAAAAATTAACAAAATTAATTAATACAATAATAATAAATAAATGGTTCCAAAGAATTGGCACAAACTTTCCCCCATATGAAACACTAAAAAATCAAAACTTTGAAAATCACCAGCTTGATTTCCATATATACTTTTTGCCATATCTCAAAAACTAGTCTAGAGACATGCGGTTTTTACTCAAATATTTTGAATTTTCGTGGAAATGTAATCATTAGAGTTGTTTTTGAGAAAATTCCATTTTTTGTATGTTTTTTGTCCATAAAAATATAAAAACTAAAATTTTAAAAAAGTGAAAAACTGTGTGGAGATATTGACTAAATACACCTTCATGCCAAATTTCATAAAAATTTATCTATCAATTTATTCTCCAGCGATGTGCACATACACAGAGACATACAGACAGATATCCACTTTTTTAGGTTCAGGGGGCCCTAAAATGGATTTTTAGACCAGCTTGTAAACAAAATTTTTCTGGACGATCACAATACCAACGCATACAGGAGAAAGTAAAAAACCATAACTATTACAACATAGCTAGAGGTGGCCTGTTCTCATAGATTGAAACTAAATATTAAAGAATTGTTATCAAAAACCATATATAGCTTATCATTTTAACTTTGTTATCGTCAGCTTATATGCGTTTTGCTCTTACACTAATATTGGCAGGTGTAATATGTTGTTAGCTATTTGTCAAGAATGTCTCAAATGTTTCTCCATTTGCCCTTGTTACCTTAGTCTACTTGATAATCAATTAAACTTGTCTCTAGGGATTTCAGTGACTGAATATTGTTATATTTCGATGCATCAAGATCAGTTTTAGAATAAGCTAGAACATGTTTAGTAGTGATTTATTTCCTTTTACTTTCTCCCATATGCCTTAGCATAGAGAAAGTATTGTGATCAACAAGAATAAATATTTACAAGTTGGTAAAAAAAATCCATTTTTTTTTTATGTGCAGCTTGCTGGAGACCAAATGGATGGATCAATTTTTATGAACTTTGGTACATGTAGGTGTACTGTATTCAGCCAATATCTCCGGGCCATTTTTTTTACTTTTTGAATTTTTTTATGTTCAAAAACATACAAAAATGGAATTTTCTCGAATACGGCTAACGATTTTGATTAAATTTCCAGGAAAGACGTGAATTACAGTTAAACATTTGTTATTTAACTGTAATTCTAGCTTGACCCAGGTCTCTAGCTTGACTAGTTTTTAGTTATAACATTATTTTGTACAGACAAAAGACCTTTTCAATTTTTTCAAGTTTTACTCTAACAATTTTGATTAAATTTTCAGTACTGATGCAAATTACAGTTTAAAATATTTAGTTTACTTACCACCCCGCTAAGTTGGGGCTGGAGGCTGAAGGCCGGAAGCCACAATTCAAGTTGTTGGAGGTTGTTTACATAAAATCTGGCTATATGATTAATTGAACAGCTGTTTTTGAAGATAATTTTTTTCCATACTATTATTTAAATAGAATAGTGTTTCGTTTGTACATTCCTTAGACATTTAATTAATTGAACATATGTTATTATTTAGGTGTGTTTTAACATCCTTTTTCATTTTTTAAACAATAGACATAAGAAAGGGAAAGGGAGGAGAAAGTTTGTGAGAGAAAGGGAGGAGAAAATAAAAGGTACCAGGTACCTTTTATTTTTAATTGTAAGTGCTATAAAAATAGCTAAATAATGAATTGATACTGGCAGTATTGAAATTATTGTGTAATAGACTTCTGTAAAGGCTCAGGTATATCACTAAGTTTAGATCAAATTTAAAAACAGTTGAAAACTAATCTGTATGGGATATTTTTGACTTGTAATTAACTTTACAGTCAAGATGCTACCTACACACAATGAATTTAACATTTTTAGAAGTGGAGGTTTTGTTCTAAGAAAACATGACATTTAGGTTTCTAAATCTTACTAGAAGCGCAATTTTATTTTATTTATTAAAAAGCCAACAGTCAAGACCATTTTACAATTGAATCATTTAAGCAAAAGAATGAGGAACAGAACATGGAAAACAGCTATGTTCTATGCTAATATTCATCTAAGACACTTGCATAGGCTAGTAACTTCCTCTGGGCGGACTCTTTGCTATCCTTGAACATGTCAGTGGTGTCTCCAAATTCGTTACCAAGACATCGCAATTTTGCTAATGGGACTATGATAGTCGTATTCACAAGTATAGTGATGCCTGCCAAATAGCTCTCGAGAACGGGTTTCAGTTGGTATTCCAAAGTCCACTTGTGCAAGTAAAGCAGGACAATCAACCTGTCCTTTTACGAGTTGGTAAACCTCATCACTAACGCTAGGTCTAACAGGTCAGCTTGCAGTGCAGTCACAGGGACGTAAAGGAAGCCTTGGCGAACACCTATAAGTCTGAGGAACTTCTTCTGGATACCTTCTAGTTTGTATATGGAGCCCGCGATGATAAGGTGACCAGACAGGCCTGGCATATTCCAATATCTGTTGGACAAAATAGCAGTATACAGTCTTGAGAGCTAAAGGGTTAGTAAGACCACAGGTGGTAGGGAAAATGAAACCTATTTTTTAAATTTATTTTCTATCAGATAAAGTGCCATTTAGGTTAGTACCTCTTGATATAATCTTACTCTTGAACTATCTTGATATAATCTACTCTTGAAATATATAATCTTGAACTCATGATATAATCTTAGTTTTAATAGAGTTATTTTTTTTTTAACAAATCTGTGCTTTAAAGAGAATTAGCCTGAATAAAAGGGTGGGAAAGTGTTAATCAACTACACCTTAAAGGCAAATATAGCAGAGTTGTGTAATATAACACAAGATATGATCAATCCATTGAAAAGACATGTCCATTGTTGTCTGTAGCTGTACTAGTTGCCAATTACATCCTTCAGTTTGATAGACGTTTCAATCTAAGAAACTGCTTCACTATAGACAAAACAACAAGAAGCAAGATTAATGGTGGGGAAGACTTCCAAAGCAATAAGACGGCAATCAATTGCGCTGTGGACCCTGTTCATTTCTGTAGCTACGTAGTACCGTGTATTTGAGCGTGTTTATAATGTCCCAAGGATTAATACAAGTACTGTTAAAATGTTTGCTCTTGTAATCTTTGTAAGGTGTACTTTGGCAATAGTTTTGAACCCAAACCTGCAACTTTATTACATGAAAATACTTCAATGTCATTTTAACACTCATTACGTTTTTATCGTGTCAGTATCAGTCGTTTCCATTAAAAAATAGGTGTATTAAAATCACTCATCTAATTATTATTATTCATGATAATAACGCTGATTGTCAAGACGTGGGCAAATATGATGGGGGAAATGCGTGTAGTCATCGTTACTAGCTAAGGTCAATTGTTCCTTAGAATGAGCTATTTCTGATTTTTAGCTTATTGATAAGATATCGAATTCTCTTGTGTCCACATCGATGGCAACCATTGAGCAGACGCCATGATGGTATTAAGAAGACCGAGTATAGCACCTAAAGCCTACAATTTACTCAATACTTTGTCCCCAAGTATCTGGGTTACAGCACTGCTCCAATAGTTCCGACTAGTGATCCAAAATTGCCTGTAGAATAGTCTATTGAGGCTTAATTCATGTATAAAGCATTAAATGTTAATTTCTTTTAGTCTAGAGCAGTCATTAAAAGTATAATTTGAATGAACTAGAGTATAGTCATCTAGAATTAAGCTAGTTTTACTTTGTTCTCAATAAACATTTGTTGTAGTATAAATGTTGTTTTGTGAGAGAAAGGCAAATTACTATTTAAGGTTAAATATATTGAAAACCCTTGTTATAAACATATGGTGAAGTGGTATTTACTGTTTTTATGGGTTTTTTTGTAACAGTAATAGATTTTCTGAACTGGAGTAGAGACTATAAATATATAATGTCCTGTGGCTTTTCTGCCGGGACCGGTAAGCTATCTCCCTTCTTGCTTCCCATTTCACAGTGCAATAAACATGTCTGTATGTTCCCAAGCAAGCACATTGACTGAATATCTAACTCTTGTTGCTGTTCTTCCTGAATTGTCTCACTGGCTGGCTATAAAAAAACGTATTTGTAAAAGCTCTGCTAGGGTTTTATTCATTTTTCCTAAAATATATATATATTAGACATTGTCTCTTAGATTGTATGTTAAGTAAAGTGTATTCAGTAAATAAGTGATCAAGTCTTTTTTCAAGTCAAAATAAACTAAGAAATATTCAATAAATATTCGCTCCTATATCTCGCTTAATTTTCGGTCTATCTATTTGTGCTTTTTACTAAAAACATGTTATCTTTGAAGTCAATAAAGTTATTAAATCAAGACTTTACATACCTATTAGTATAACAGAGACCAATATTTTAAAAAAGTTTGAAATAATTATAATTTCCGGTTTCAAAATGGCAGCCATCCTAAGTTTTCTAATCTTAATAACTCAAAATCATTAAATTTTATAGTCAATACACAAGTGTAACAAAACGTGGAAAATGTTTTTATGAACATGTTTAAACTAAATTTTTTGCGCTAGGATAAATAATAATGGAGAAATTAAAAGTTTTTCTGGCGGCACACCTTTGTATTCACATATAACAGACTAATAAAGTTAATAATGACTGTTGATCATATTAACATCATAATCAGATGATTTTTTTTTAACGACCTATAACTTATGGAATGACCTGTCCATTGTAATTGTTTTCATGTAATAAATTCTTGTTTACATTTTCATCTGTGGGAATATTACAGGAAAACTTTAATTTTTCTGTTATTATTTATCGTAGCTCATCAAATTTGGTGTTAAAATGTTCATAAAAGCCTTTTCCATGTTTTGTTACACTTGTGTATTCACTATAAAATTTTAAGGTTTTGAGTTATTAAGATTAGAAAATTTAGTATGGCCACAGTTTTAAAACTGGAAATGATGATTATTTCAAACTATTTTTAAGTATTAATCTTTGTTATACTAACAAGTATGTAATAAACTAATTGTATAGGTTGTTACTGGACACCCTGTATAATCCAACTTCCCATGTATGTAGAAACTGAAAATTTGTACACCGTTTCTTTAGGTATTAAATAAGACAACTAAAGTATTTTCATCTTGATAAAGTACTACTAAGGGGTAGAAACTTCCCCTAAAAGATTGTTCCATAAGGATAATATTGGGTTGATTTTAGTAAATTAATAGCAGATGTTTTTTAAGTAAACATTGATCCCACATAAAAAATTTGCTCTGATTGATTGATGCATTTTTAATGTTATACTTTGAGTTTAATCTTCAGCTGTTAAACAAAAAGGAATGAAATGAACACATTTGAAATAGGCTAAGTAATACCATTGGGTATTCACACTAATAAACAGGTGCAGCGCAAGTACTGTGAGTGAGATACAGTAAATATTATTATGATTTTATGTTCTACAGTTAATCTATTTATTTGGAGTCAAAAGTCATATGCCGAGGTGTATCAAACGTCAGGGTTGGCTCGTGTGTTTATTTTATAAAAATTGAACTAAAGTGTTGTTGTCTAGAGTAACAAACTAAATTTACATGAACTGAGGTTTTGTATATTTAATTTCTCATACAGAACAAACTATGTACTCATTTTTTAGTTTTTACCTGTTGGGAGTGTTTGATAAAAAAATTATTTTTGAACTAATTTTGCAAAAGTGTTAAGTCTTCTTGCAAGTACTTACTTGTAAGTAATAAATGTGTTGAGAGAAACAATTCAAAAATTTTCTTTATGGAGAAGGCTTCCTTTAAAGAGACTAATTTGGTCTTTCTAGGTACATAACCCATTAAGATAGTGTACCATATATTTTATTACAATTTTGAGAATATAGTGGATAAAAGCTATTTCCTTGATGAACAAGTAGTGTATAAAGAGATATCTGACAAGACTTGGATTAGAACCCTCTAAGAACTATATCAAATTAGGAGCAGGATAAAAACAAGTGTAAAAATGCCATTAAGCTATAACATGATCACTAAAGTAAAACAATTCTAGACCATTCTGGGATCAGTTTTAAGATTGAAATTTATCATACTAGTAGCTTAAAAGTTATATCTTTTTGTATGTAGACTGCTGAAATTATTAAGCACTTATTAATGTTACTGTAGAACCTTTTATTTACACTACTGATATTATTCATAGTTCAATAATTTATGATTGTGTTTTTGTAAATGTATTATTTATTCTTTGAAATCGAAATTCTAACTTTTGTCAGAGATATTTCCACTGTGTAAAAATTCAGGAGCACCACTTTTCAATGCAGTTGATTTATTCCCACTGAGAATAAACTTTATAACCTCACGTTGCAAGCCGGCTTTAGGCTATCAAATATCTCGCTGGCAGTCAAGTTTCAGGCACTTGCTGTTGATTTGACAGTTGTAGTAATGTATTGACTTTAGTGTATCACTTGTTATGTGATTTTAAATTTGAATTTGCTTTGCAATTAAATGCGTAAATGGTAAAATATATTTGTTCTACTGCCATCAAAGCATTATCACAACAATAATTTAAAAAGTTTGTTTTGTACCTTCGAGATTATCAACATTTTACTAACAATAGGCATGTAAAATCATAGTAGAATCTACAGTTTCCGGTGACAACCGCGTCAAGGTACTATCTACAATATTTACAAGATGACCAGACGTTTCGCCCATACTGTGATGTGGCATCCTCAGTGGTATTTCTGAGAATGTAAAATCATGTTTAGTTGAGGATTCTACTTTTAATTGTCTGTACTTAAATAGTATACACCAAATGAGTTTTGAGATGATGGCAATAACACATCCTACAGATTTATTTTAAATAAATTTAAGACCAAATTAGTATGGAAAATAAAACTAAACGCTGGTTAAAGATAAACTTAATAAAATAAACCCAGTTTCTAATTGATTATTGAAATTATTTTGGTTTAGTATAATATTTCCTCAATCTAAAAATTGGCGCTGGTATTGTAATACATCATAATATTTCATTATGATTGATAGCAAGTGAAACATTGAGTGTTTGTTGCATTTCAACCATTCAATACATTTTCCTTCTATTTTATAGCACACAATGGGTTAATTCAGAGATCGGTAATACCTTGGTGGTGCAGTGTCATTTGAAACGGTACAGGAAGTGATAATTCACGTGGTGACAGGTTATGAAGCCCAACAGTGCGCACCTGCCACCTCTGCTAGTTTGAATATATATGGTCCCACCCTGTAGCCTATATATAGCTTGTATCTCACGGATGTATAGAACTAATAATAAATGTTTAAAGTGTCTGTTGTATTCTATAAAATCGTAAATCTATGTAAAATACTATTTTATTAAGTTAAAGCTAGTTGAGAAGTTATTTTCATAATATGCCTTACACGCATGGAAGTTTAGTGCCTTAAATTCAGATTGTGGACTCCCAAGGTTTGAATCCCCAATTCAGCTGGCGGTCGGTATCTCATTTATTGAATAAATCTCTCACATGCAGCCCATGTAAAATGAGATTGAATATTTCCACTCAAAAAACTATATACTTGATTTAGAACAACAGATTTTTAGATTTCTTTTGGTAGTGGTTGGTAATATAGTCTGCTTTCAGTCCTCTAAACACTGACAAAGTCTATCCAATGGTTGCCATCGATGTTGGCACTAACAAAAAAGTCTGGTGTGTCCATGTTATAATATTGCAAGTATTTTTGTATCATGCAACAGAGAGAACAGAGAAGCAGGCTTGTTAGTTTGCTGAAAATCAAATCAATGATAGATGGTTCGGATTCCATGCTAAGCTGAAGGTTACCCTGGATGAAATAGTATGAAATAGTACTTTTTAAGGAACCATTGACCTCAGTTAAGGGTGTTCAATCGAACAAATTTTGTTTGAATAAAATTCTTAGTATCCATTTAAGTAATAAATCTGTTTAGGGAAAAATTCTATAAAATTGCTTTATGGAGATATGGCTGCCCAAAGTGGCTAATTTGGCCTTTTTGGTGCATAACTCATGAACAAACGTGTGATATATTTTATTAAAATGTAAGAATATGTTGACAAAAGGTACTAACCATCCTAGTGCTGTATACAGTAAATCTAAAAAATTAGTGTTACCAATTATTTTTCTATAAATGATATTTGTTCAAATTTTGAGTTGAAATCTGTACAATAATCTTTGGGTAAAAAAGTAGATAAGTAAAATATATATAATTCATTGCTAGAGTTTACTATAAATTTGGGAGTTATGCCCATCTGTCAAATATGTGGGGCGTGGCAGGCAGGGGCTATGAGGGGAGGGTGGAATACTAGTTCGTTAGTGAGTCAGGACCTTTACTACTCTTAATGGCAGTTGCGATTAAATCTATAACTAAATTCCTAAGAGTGCTAAACTGGGCGCCCGGAAGAACACCCTTAATAACAAGAACTACATTCATTCATTAAAAATCAGAATCTAATAACTTTACACTGTGACAAACACAACTACAAAACACGTAACAGAGAAAAAGCAGCAATTGAGTTCAATAGGTTAAGTAAATCACTTTCTAGTCATTTGGTAATATCCTTGAAGGTATATAATAAAATAAATCACCTCATCCATCTTTATTCAATCAATGTTTTTAAAATCAGATTTTATAATTGGTTACTTAAGAATCCCTTTTATTCAATAAATGAATTTTTCTTGGTCACTAAGATTGAATTTTAAACTAGGGTTTTTGAGTTGTAAGAGATTGGCAGGGATAATATTAAAAATGATAATATTTGTTCTTGTTAGTCATATTCACTTTGTCATTGTTTATAGGCATTTATTGTACACTATCTATAAGTTAAATTATTTGTCTATAGTGTAATTGCTGTATTGTATTAGTATATTTATTATTTATTTATAAAACTATGTAATGGTAACGTGGCATGATTGCTGAAAAACGACTTTGTCAATGCTTATTGTAGCCTGTACGACAATAAAAGATATTCTATTCTATTCTATTCTATGTACTCATTTTTTAGTTTTTACCTGTTGGGAGTATTTGATAAAAAAATTATTTTTGAACTAATTTTGCAAAAGTGTTAAGTCTTCTTGCAAGTACTTACTTGTAAGTAATAAATGTGTTGAGAGAAACAATTCAAAAATTTTCTTTATGGAGAAGGCTTCCTTTAAAGAGACTAATTTGGTCTTTCTAGGTACATAACCCATTAAGATAGTGTACCATATATTTTATTACAATTTTGAGAATATAGTGGATAAAAGCTATTTCCTTGATAAACAAGTAGTGTATAAAGAGATATCTGACATGACTTGGATTAGAACCCTCTAAGAACTATATCAAATTAGGGGCAGGATAAAAACAAGTGTAAAAATGCCATTAAGCTATAACATGATGACTAAAGTATAACAATTCTAGACCATTCTGGGATCAGTTTTAAGATTGAAATTTATCATACTAGTAGCTTAAAAGTTATATCTTTTTGTATGTAGACTGCTGAAATTATTAAGCACTTATTAATGTTACTGTAGAACCTTTTATTTACACTACTGATATTATTCATAGTTCAATAATTTATGATTGTGTTTTTGTAAATGTATTATTTATTCTTTGAAATCGAGATTCTAACTTTTGTCAGAGATATTTCCACTGTGTAAAAATTCAGGAGCACCACTTTTCAATGCAGTTGATTTATTCCCACTGAGAATAAACTTTATAACCTCACGTTGCAAGCCGGCTTTAGGCTATCAAATATCTCGCTGGCAGTCAAGTTTCAGGCACTTGCTGTTGATTTGACAGTTGTAGTACTGTATTGGCTTTAGTGTATCACTTGTTATGTGATTTTAAATTTGAATTTGCTTTGCAATTAAATGCGTAAATGGTAAAATATATTTGTTTTACTGCTATCAAAGCATTATCACAACATTAATTTAAAAAGTTTGTTTTGTACCTTCGAGATTATCAACATTTTACTAACAATAGGCATGTAAAATCATGTTTAGTTGAGGATTCTATTTTTAATTGTCTGTACTTAAATAGTATACACCAAATGAGTTTTGAGATGATGGCAATTACACATCCTACAGATTTATTTTAAATAAATTTAAGACCAAATTAGTATGGAAAATAAAACTAAACGCTGGTTAAAGATAAACTTAATAAAATAAACCCAGTTTCTAATTGATTATTGAAATTATTTTGGTTTAGTATAATATTTCCTCAATCTAAAAATTGGCGCTGGTATTGTAATACATCATAATATTTCATTATGATTGATAGCAAGTGAAACATTGAGTGTTTGTTGCATTTCAACCATTCAATACATTTTCCTTCTATTTTATAGCACACAATGGGTTAATTCAGAGATCGGTAATACCTTGGTGGTGCAGTGTCATTTGAAACGGTACAGGAAGTGATAATTCACGTGGTGACAGGTTATGAAGCCCAACAGTGCGCACCTGCCACCTCTGCTAGTTTGAATATATATGGTCCCACCCTGTAGCCTATATATAGCTTGTATCTCACGGATGTATAGAACTAATAATAAATGTTAAAATTGTATGTTGTATTCTATAAAATCGTAAATCTATGTAAAATACTATTTTATTAAGTTAAAGCTAGTTGAGAAGTTATTTTCATAATATGCCTTACACGCATGGAAGTTTAGTGCCTTAAATTCAGATTGTGGACTCCCAAGGTTTGAATCCCCAATTCAGCTGGCAGTCGGTATCTCATTTATTGAATAAATCTCTCACATGCAGCCCATGTAAAATGAGATTGAATATTTCCACTCAAAAAAACTATATACTTGATTTAGAACAACAGATTTTTAGATTTCTTTTGGTAGTGGTTGGTAATATGGTCTGCTTTCAGTCCTCTAAACACTGACAAAGTCTGTCCAATGGTTGCCATCGATGTTGGCACTAACAAAAAAGTCTGGTGTGTCCATGTTATAATATTGCAAGTATTTTTGTATCATGCAACAGAGAGAACAGAGAATCAGGCTTGTCAGTTTGCTGAAAATCAGATCAATGATAGATGGTTCGGATTCCATGCTAAGCTGAAGGTTACCCTGGATGAAATAGTACTTTTTAAGGAACCATTGACCTCAGTTAAGGGTGTTCAATCGAACAAATTTTGTTTGAATAAAATTCTTAGTATCCATTTAAGTAATAAATCTGTTTAGGGAAAAATTCTATAAAATTGCTTTATGGAGATATGGCTGCCCAAAGTGGCTAATTTGGCCTTTTTGGTGCATAACTCATGAACAAACGTGTGATATATTTTATTAACAATTTGAGAATATTGTTGACAAAAGGTACTAACCATTCTAGTACTGTATACAGTAAATCTAAAAAATTAGTGTTACCAATTATTTTTCTATAAATGATATTTGTTCAAATTTTGAGTTGAAATCTGTACAATAATCTTTGGGTAAAAAAGTAGATTAGTAAAATATATATAATTCATTGCTAGAGTTTACTATAAATTTGGGAGTTATGCCCATCTGTCAAATATGTGGGGCGTGGCAGGCAGGGGCTATGAGGGGAGGGGGGGAATACATTGCTTGTTCGTTAGTGAGTGACCTTTATTACTCTTAATGGCAGTTGCGATTAAATCTATAACTAAATTCCTAAGAGTGCTAAACTGGGCGCCCGGAAGAACACCCTTAATAACAAGAACTACATTCATTCATTCGTCTATACTCATCACATTCGGAAGCTATATTCATCCAAACATTTAAAATGAGAGCCTCGTTAAAAATTAAAAAATTTATTTCTGGTTTTTTTTTAACCCAGGCATTTGGTTTATTTAGCTTTATCAAAATTAAATGGCCTGTGACTTAAAACTGTCTATTCAGTGTGCAAGGTTTAGTAATTATGGATTTCAGAACTGCTACATATCTTATAAGTATAAAGAATTATATTATTGTTACGTTAGCTTTTTTTAAACGAGCTCACATTTTTAAAAGCAACAAAGTTGTGAGATGCCACTAAGGAAAACAAAATAAACTAAACTAAATAATTTTCGTAGTAAATTCAACAACTCTCATTATAATCAGAAAGTTTGGAATATTAAATTAATTATGAGTTATATTGTCAATCTAGTATAGAGGACTAAAATGTGCTTGTATGTAAAGATGGAGCAGTTGCTTGTACGATGAACACTCAGCTACTGTAGTTAGAAGGTTTATATTACCTTCTAATAAAACTGAAGACAGAATTAATTTGTAATGGTTGGTGCTCAAATGCCTTGTTGAAGAATGTTTTTGAATGTTTTTGGTATCTAAAATATTGATCCAAACAATCAAGGGTGAAATGAGAAGAGTTTTTATGATCCTTTTGTGGTGCCACAGAACATTTGTTCTTTTACTGCCAGAGATTGAGAATGGAGGTTATTATTGCAATCTTTTATTTTCTTTGTTGTAGTCGTTCGAGGTCATTACTGCTTTCTCAGTCCTTTCTTTTTACGACAAAAGTCTTGCCTTGTCAATCCCGATTTTATATTAATTCAGGTTCCGTCCACTTATTATGTTAATATTCTCCAATTAAGAAAAAAAGTAAATATTATAGAGAATTATATGTGGTGTTTAGAAACTTGTAAATCATAAAATGTAGAAATAGTTCTTGTGTCTGCAGGTTTTGTGATGGTTAATTGATAGGCCCCTACGAGGAAGAGGCTCAAGAGCATTAGAAATCCATTTGCTTGATGTCGGTGCTTTGCTCAAAATGCTACCAATTCTCAATCAATTTGTTTCATCGTCAGGTTATTTATTTACAGTCAATAATGTTTCTTTCAATCTATCATATAGGCAATACCACTGTTCTTCAGTGGATGGGTGGGTCAATACCACTGAATGTGGAAGGTATATCTCATACAGGCTATGTGATCAGGTGGGTGGGCCAATATAAGTATGTATGTATGTGTGGGTGGGTTAATATCACTACTTGGGTTGGTGGTTATTTGTATATGTTTCTTGATATTGTGCGGGCAAGTTTGTGGTAGGCTATTCATAGATTGAAACTTGAGTAGGCATAATCATTCTAATAATCAAGTAAGTGCTTTGTTAAAATATTTCAAAGCACAGACTTATCCACTAGTATCCATGCTGAGGGAAACCATTGTGTGGAAGCAATTTTTTGTATTCAGAGAACCAAGAACAGACCCTATTGCTTAAAATCTACACAACACTTATTGTCCCAAGTAGCGGGTTACAGCACTCTACCATCAGTGCTGACTGTTAAGTTCTTGTCTATTATACAGTGTGTTCAGTAAAACATCGTTTCACGTTTATATTCCATTGACTGTCTGTGATATAGATTAAAGCTTCTTATTACGAGTGTTCAAAAAGTCTACAACCTCCTTAATATTTTACTGTATAATATTAATAAACACAGAACAATGAAACTAGTGTTAAAAAAATCTGTAACCCCCTTAATATTTTACTGTATAATATTAATAATAATACTGTATAATTAATTGGTCGGTAGCGTAGTTGGTTCAATCCCAGCTTCATGAGCTAAAGGTTGTCAGTTCGATCCCAATCAGAGTCATAATACATTTTGAGAAGGATCAGCTGATAACCACCGGCTGTTCATTTGTCATTGGGCTATTAATTAATGACACTTTCTAAGGAATAGTCGACCTTAGTTTGTAACAATGACTACATTCGCTCATCTACACTCATCACACTCATTCGAAATCCATATTCGCCCATATCTTGACGATCGGCGTCTTATGAATAAATTAATAAATAAAAAAAATAAAAATAATAAACAGAACAATGAAACTAGGATTATGTCCTCACTGTGGTTACTGACTTTTTGGCGATCTTAACTGTCCTTTTTCGTTTTGGGGGATGTCCTATGTATGAAGTCTAAAAAACCTTAAATGTAAGAATAGGGTGAATTATACTTCATTTTAAATGTTATTGTTAGAGGAACACATTGCCGCAACCCCGACTGAAAAAGGACTGTTCGTTTGGAAATATCAGCATCTCGAAGGTCCAATGAGTCCAAACTTTTACAGCTCGTTATTTCCAAACAAATATGCCTTTTTCAGTCAGGGTTGCGGCAATGTGTATCTCTAACAATGACCTTTAAATTGTAGTATAACTCGACCTGTGCTTACATTTCAGATTTTTCAGATTTCCTCCATAGGACGCCTCCCTAAAGCAAAAAAGGACAGTCCCTAAAGTCAAAAAGTCAGTAACTACAGTGAAGACATAATCCTAGATTTTCGTTGTTCTGCGTTGATTAATAAAATAAGTATTAAGGGGGTTCCAGGCTTTTTGAACACCCGGTAGATATATCTTCTGCTAACCTTCAACATCACTTGCACTGTCACATAAGTTCATTTATGAATTTTGTATGCATTCTTCTAAGAAATTAAAATAATTTATAACCATGAATTGAATATTCCTCAAATAGGCCGTGAAAAATATAATCCAATATTGCAGTTGTGGCAGAACAGAGGAAATTACTATGATTTCAATGAGAAACGCTTAATGTTATTATATTTTAAAGATGTATTGCTAACTTAATGTAATTAAAAAATTTAAGCCATTCATTACTGGCTGATAATATAAATAGACCTGCTTCAACATAGATTTCCTAAACATTTATATTTTAGGCAGTCAGTTAACTGTTGGATTTGTAATGCAACCACCATTGTATATGCCAGTGCATTACATTCAGAGGCCACCAGCGTTAGTTGCTCAATTTGTCACTCGTCAAAGTGATCTCCCCCAGTGGAGTAGTAATCTTAACAAATCTACCTAACACATCTTCTGGGTGTGCTCGAACTGGTTGATTGCCCAATTTTTATTATATTGATACAGGCACATAGTGAGAGATTGATGAATGAATCAAGCATATTTCATTTAGTAACGAGTTTCAATATGAAATTGTTAAATTAATATTTATATACAGGGAGGGAAAAAATTTTGTAACACTTTCACAACAACGTTACCTTTTTTGTAGTTTTGTTCCACAAAGTATAATTTTTGATCATAATAATTTACTTTAAACTGTTAAATAGTGGAGAAATAATATTTTTCAAATGTTAAAGTGTTCACAAATAAAATGTGTTCAAAGTCCAATTTGCGGCATTTAATTTCTCTTTACTAGACCTTTCATTTGGTAAAAAACTCGACCTAGGTTTACGTTTTCATTCAATTCTTCCCTGAAAAGATGAAACGTCGCTAGTGGCGTCAAAAAGTTTGTTCTTTGTAACCATAATCATTTACAAGATTTCACTTTTACAAGCAAAGTCATACTAAAATTGCGAAAGCGTTTCCATATTTTTTGTCCACCTTGTATATGTACCTTGTATTTTTTTACAAAATTAAACTTTACTCCATCATATTTAATAAATATAAATCGTAATTTGCAGTTTTTTGATTTAGTCTGTTTAACGGGTAGATGATATTTCTTTGTTTTATTAGGTGGCATAAATGTAATAATGAAATGCTACAAAAGAAGATTATGACAGTCTATCTTCAGGGTTTACTGTAGGTAATCAAGTCCAGAACAAATTCTAGGGCTTCTCACACCGCATTGTTTGCTATGATGGAGATCTTTGTGTGCTGCAATAACAAATATAAGTAGAAATCTTTATATGTTGGTATAAAAACAAGATTCATGTTTTAATATAAAAACTAATTTACTTCATATGATTAATTTCAATTTAATCCATCTTGTTACTACATAAATACAATCTTAGTTTTTGATTCAGATTACTGAAAAGACTGCCTGATGACTTATTTCAAAAACTAAATTTATACTATGTTCGAAATATACACAACATTTGTGAACATGAAATATTACACTGATGGTTCTTTCACCAACCTCATACACATATGTCATTGTTCTGCCACATATCCGCTTATATTATAAGTAGGTCCAAGGACACTATTTCAATTTGCTATACGTTAGCCTCAAAACAGTGTGATGTTAACATTCTTTGAAAATGAATGTTATCATCACACATTGATGCCTGCTATCGACTTGGAAAGAAGCCTAGGACGAACAACCAGCCACCAGGCATCATAGTACGTTTTGTCCGTCGCCTAGACAAAGAGGAACTGTTGCGGAAGCGTCAGGTGAAGAGCAACCTCTCCACCAGACACATGGGCCTACCCATGGACCAGCCGGTCTATGTAAATGAGTCCTTGTCAGCTTCGAGAAGGCGGCTCTACTCACTCGCTAGGGAGGTGAAGAAGACGAAGCACTTTAAGTACCTGTGGGTGAGAAATGGCAAGATCTTCCTTCGGAAAGAAGACAGCGCTCCCGTGATTCATGTAACAAACTAGGCTGACCTTGGTAAACTGTAGGTGTTGTGTTGATAGTTAAGGTAATATCTCCTTTAGTTTTATTTTTGTTATTGAAATTATTATTTTAAAACATGCCTTTTCTTTTTTATTAGCAAAGTATGCAGATGTAATTGCATTATTGTAATTGCAATTAATTGTAATTTAATTTTCATAAAATGTGTAAATATTATTTATGCAGCTATGAAATAATATGTAATATGTTAATAGTAAATAATTTATTTTACCCATTTTTTATAGTGATAAATTATGTATTTTTGACTGCTACAATGATTTCTTTGTTAGATGTCTCATTCGTTATTTTAAGTATATGCTGGAAATGAGTGCTCTTGAATATTTAAAGGAATTTAAAATAGTTTATCAGAATATTAGAAGTTTAAGACAGAATTTTGATTCTCTTCTAGTTGAACTAACATCGAAAAATGAATTTCCTGACATTTTAATACTTTCTGAAATTTGGATTAATGATAATGAAGTCAGTTTTTATGAGATAGATAATTATTTTTTAACTGCAAAATGTAACAATGAAAGTAGATCAGCTGGTGTTGCAATATATGTCAGTAAAAAATTAAAAGTAATAGAAATTTCTGTTGTTGAAATGATTTCTGTAGATGTTTTGAAAACTGTTTTAAATTTAAATAATCAATCTTTCTGTATTTGTTCTATTCATAGAACACATTCATTTTCAAAGCAGATTTTTGTTGACGAATTGCGAACATATTTTGATGGAAATGACAATCTTAAGGATTGTAGAAATATAATTTTTGTTGGGGATATAAACATTAATTTATTTGAAACATCAAATGTAGTAGATAATTATAAGCTGATAATGGAAATGAATGGTTTTCAATGTTTAATAGATGAACCAACACGGATCACGGAAGAATCACAAACATTTATTGACCACGTGTATGTCAAAGTTTCAAACTGGGACGTGATCAATGTGGAGGCGAATGTAGAGATAACCGACATCACTGACCATTGTCAAATAAACATGCGTGTGTGTCAGAGATAAGGAGGATGAGGCCTCAGAGTCACAGCCTGCTTATCGCGTGAACTTTGAGCTACTCCGCAGCCTGCTCGATAACGTTGACTGGACTGCAGTTTATTCTGAACGGAATGCATCGCTAGCTTTCGATCTTTTTCATGATAGATTGTTGGATTGTATTAATGGAAGCAAAACTGAAATTAGATTAAAAAATAACTTTAAAAAGATAAAACCGTGGATAAACAATTAAATTTGTATGAAAATTAGAGTCAGAAACAAACTCTTTAAGAACGTTAAAAAACATCCACAGAATGAAAATCTAAAACTATACTACTTAAGATACAGAAACAATTTACAAAATGAAATTCGCGAATTAAAAAACGCCTACTATCAGAACAAATTTAAAAATTGTAGTAAGAATACTAAGAAAGTCTGGAGTGTAATTAACGAACTTACTGGACAAAATCAGCTGAAAAATGTTTCTTTTTCTTTGAAAATTAATGATGAAATTATTGATGATCCAAAAAAGGTTGCTGAACAATTTAATAATTATTTTTTAAATATCACTGAGAACCTAAATTTAAATAAAGCTAAACCTCTAAATTTTGAAAACTTGGTTTATAAACACATTTTTGAATTTAATAGTCAAATAAATTCCATGTTTATTGAGCCTGTGGGACAGGACGAACTTGAAAATGTGATTAAATCTCTGGGCAATGGAACTGCCCCAGGGATAGATGGAATACATTCATGGCTTCTAAAAGAGGTATATCCCAGTATAATCCATATTTTGCTGCACTTAGTTAACTTAAGTTTTGAGACTGGTATTTTTCCATGTAGACTTAAGGATGCTGTGGTTATACCTATATTTAAGAGTGGTGTAAAGTATGATTGCAGTAACTTTCGCCCGATTTCGCTGTTGTCAACTTTTTCTAAAATATTTGAAAAAATAATGAAAAAAAAATTGATTAATTTTCTAAACCTTACAAATTTTTTTAGTAAAAATCAGTTTGGTTATTTAGCAGAACTAAGTACAGAGAATGCCTTAGATCATTATATGACAGAAGTTTACGATGCCTTGAACTGTGGAAAATTTGTTACTGGTTTGTTTCTAGACATAAGAAAAGCTTTTGATACTGTAAATCATGAAATTTTGCTCAACAAACTATACAAAATTGGGATTCGAGGTGTGCCATTTAATTGGTTTCAGAGCTATCTCTTGAATAGAAAACAATGTGTAAAAGTTGGATTATGCTTTAGTAATTTTGGGGTGATTCGTCAAGGAGTGTCTCAGGGCTCTGTATTAGGAGCAATTTTATTTTTAACATTTATAAATGATTTTTGTAATGGTAAATTTGATGGAATATTAACTTCTTTTGCCGATGATACGTTAATCAAGATGATTATGCTACGTTAATCAAGATTTACAAATGCTACAGCAATCAATGAACAAAGACCTCTTATCTATTCAGTGGTGGTTTGCTAAAAACAACATGAGTTTAAGCTTTGAAAAAACAAAATATATAAATTTTAGTTTGAGGAGAAAAATATGTTTTAATATTCCAATTCTTTATAAGTGCGTTAGTTGTCTTTGTATTGAGGGGCAACAATGTACTGATTTTTGCAATGAAATAGGAAATGCAAGCCATGTAAAATATTAAGGGGTAATATTAGATGAAGAAGTTAGTTTTAAAAGACACATCTCATTACTAAAAGGTAAATTGAACAATACAATAAGGTATTTTTATTTTCTTAGAGATTTCTGCAATGAACAAATTTTAAGAATGCTGTATTTTCCATTAGTTCAAAGCAGGATAGAATATGGAATATCTTTTTGGTGTGGCACTTATAGTTCAAATGTTGATCCAATATATATACAGTAAAAACATTTTATAAGATTAATTTTAAAAAAGTCTTCAAGAAGTCCATCTCGTCCTTTATTTTTGCAATTAAAACTACTCCCATTGAAGAACTTGTTTATATATAATGTTATTAAACTGTTTTATAGCAGAAGTAGTAATAACTACAATAATAATCAAATCTTATTTAAAAAAAGGCTGAGAAAATATAATGAAGTCTATGTACCAAAGCCAAACTTCACTTTTTTCACTAAAACTTTTAATTTTGTGGCACCCAGGCTTTATAATAAAATTCCTGATCATATAAAAATTACTATAAATAAAAACATATTTTTGAAAAGACTAAAAACTTAGCTGATACATATAGAAAATGTTGATAGTTTATTGGAAATTGAAGCATAAGGTGCAAAATGAAAAGAATATATATTTATTTTAGTGTATGCATGTTTGTATGAGTGCGTACTTAGAATGTCTGTATGGTTGTATACATGGTATTTAATAAATGTAGGGTTTAGTCTTGCAAAAGCTAGTTATTTCTATGAATGCACTTATGTTTAATTATGTACATATTGTAAAAATAATGTTAAATATTAAGCACTGATTAATCTGTAAATTCTGTTTAGTTTGTTTTTTTCTGATCGCTGATTTATGTTTTAAGAATTATATATGCACGCACCTCAAATCTGGCATAGCCTTTGAGGTAGTAAATTTTCTCATTTCTGCATTGTGTATTTGTTTTGTTTTATGGATGTGCATTTTCTTGATGATGGCATTGTTCTTTTATAGAATTAGTGGTCGGTCCTGGTATTGTAGTGAAAATAGTGTGGTGTATTTGCAATTAAGGGACATGAACATTATTTATTTATTTTGTTATTGTGTACATCTATGAAATAATTTGTTGTATAGTACGAGAGTATTAATGTAAATTTAAGAAAATAAATATTCTTATTCTTTAAAAAAAAAAAAATTGTGATCAAATCGGTAAATGAAAACTCAACCAATTCAGCATATCACCATCGACTCTGGGCACACTACTGAAACAACTAAGATCGTCAAGGGTTAAGAGTCATAAGTAGTGTGTAGTGTATTTGTCTATAGGAGCAGTAACACATTAAGACCTAAGACCAGTAGAATAGTTTTGAATTTAGTTTAATTGTTGATTCCAGTAAAATGCGGACGTAATCTTCTCAAAAAAATGATACTGTTCTTGTTGAACAGCCAATGTTTGAAATGCAGGATGTGGTAATAGTTTCAGCACATTAACTGTCATCTGCTGTATATTCCCCACAGAATTTCCTCTCTTACCTAATGTGCATATAAATTTTGTGTATGTCTGGTGTTTATGCACCATATCCTATTCTTCTTTTTTATAGTGCTGCCTATCATCCATCAACTCATATTCTTCTCATTTGTCCTATTAGCTTTTTTGTAGGAGTTGTTTATATGAAATATGCATCTTTAAAGAAATATGTTAGTGTTTTCAATTGCTGGGCTCCTTCAAATATTATTAAGGCCCTATGGTCTGCTTGCACAAACTGAATTAAATATAATTTTTTAATTCTCTAGAATACATATGTAGTATGTAGACTAATTGTTTTGTTGAACTTTACCTAAACCATTCTTGAACAGTTTTTCCTGCTATTAAGCATGTTTTAAATCATTAGTGATGCCAATCTTTTAACAGTTAATTAGCTTACGCTGTATTATATATTAATGAAAGTAATTAAAAAACATGGGTAATTTTATTTTAAAAATGTAAAATTCAACATTACTGGATTTAACCAATCTTAGTAGGTGTGTAGACCTCCTGTACCCCACATTAACTCTAACTGTTTGTATCTATCTGCATTTTAAATTAATTGGCAGAAGATTGTATAAGGAGTTTTATTCAGAAAATATTCAAATCGCTGCTACTGGATTTAAGCAACCTTGTCGAAGGGTAGCTCCCTTCCCCTCACTCTCTTTGCCCACGCTTGTTTACTTTGGCCAATTTCTAGGGCTTGGCTGATCAAGTATTGATCAGCTGGTGAAGTTTGATTGTTGACACCGAGGAGTGGAAAGTACCACAGACTGTTCTGAATCCAACTTCAAAATGTCAGTTTAACTTGACCTTTTCTGGTTATTTGTTCTATCCAAGCAGGCCTTACCTCACCAGTTGAGTTATTTATACTAAACTAAAAACTGATTTCTCAATTTTTTTCATTTAGATATAGTGTCAATAATTAACACTTATTATGTTTCACTAAAACTTATGTTGAAAAGCTAATAATGTCACTTTTATTAGTGTCTACACAAGTCATATTGCAGGGTTCCTTTTAATTGGAAACATTTATTTATTTTTAAGCCGCCAATCGTCAAGATATGGGCAAAAATGGATTTCGAATGAGTGTAGATGAGCGAATGTAGTCATTGTTACAAACCAGATAATTTATTGCCAATTTTCAATTAAATTAACTGCTAGATTTGGACTGTTAAAATTTAATTTAACGTAAATTTACTTTACATACATTGTTCAACAAACATAACTGTTCCTGTCTTAGTCTTTGATGGCGGACGTTAGTTCCTTGTACCAAATTATGTTTAGTCTGGAGTATTATTTTTTACATGTTATTGATTGTTAGCTGTTCAACGCTTGAGTGACAGTTTTACTATTGACCATACAGAATTGCGAGGTAATTTTAATAAGTGACTCTTATTTTACTTGCCACATTGGTCAACTCTCCAACTTGTAAACTGTACTTTATTTTAACTTTATAAAAACTAGATATTACCTTTTTTAAGCTATTTAAAATAAATGGTATTAGGTAACTGGCACAAACTGTCTCTCTGTGTCAGATTGTAATTTTTTTAATGTCAGATATTTTACTTACATTTCTAAGGAACGTACAGACAAAACACTTATTTTATTTAAATTGTATGGGAGAAAATTATCTTTAAAAACAGCTGTTCAATTAATCACATAGCCATATTTTATGTAAACAACTTAAGTAGTGGCTTCCGGCCTCCAGCCTCAACTTAGTAGGGTGGTTACTAAAATATTTTAATTGTAAGTATCTTTACTAAAAATTAAATGAAAATCATTAAATTAAAGTTTGAAAACATTTCATTTTTGAATGTTTTTGCCTGCAATCAAAACGTTATAACTCAAAAAGTAGTAAAGTTAGAGCGTGTGATTTTTACTAAAATACTTAAAATTGTAATTTATATCTTCCTTGGAAATGTAATCAAAATCATTAGAGTTGTTTTGAGAAAATTCCATATTTCTATGTTTTTTGGCCATACAAATTTTAAAAAAAACCTAACATTTCAAAAAAGTTACAAAATAGTCTGGAGATGTTGGCTAAATACACCTACATACCAAATTTCTTAAAAATCGATCCATCCGTTTGGTCTCCAGCGAAGTGCACACACACACACCCAATACCCAAGCAAGCAAATCATTTTGGTTATCTGGCAATACCTTGAATTTTGGTTACTGCAATGGTAAAGTAACTGTCACACTAAAACTACTTGTCTAGAAATCCAAAATGTTTGCTCGGAGTCTGAGCTGAGCAATGTGGGGGAACGTGAGACCACTGGTAATGTGCTTAATGTAGTGGCTCTTCTTCCCTCCATATTTACCTTTACTAGCACTCACATATGGTTGTTTCAACTATCCTCTGTGGGCTTGTTTCAACTTTTACCTTTACTAAGCAAAGCACAATTTGTAATCATTTATTGTAAAAGTTGAAAAGTAACTGACGAGTTATGGAAGCAAGAAATATGGTAATAAGTAGTGTTATCTATTTAGCTATGAAACCTTCCCTTTAAATCTCATAATTTATGTTACTGAATTTCATAGTAGATTCATTTATTAGTAAGTGTCTTCTCGATAGGAAGTTTTGGTGATGATGGTAGCATATAGGTGTGTACTGTGATAGCATAGCAAGTCGTTATTGGTAATACATTTCAGAGTTATTAAAGAGAACTACTTTTCAGAAGCAAATATCTCATAAGTTATAAACCTTCCTCTAGACCAGGGATACTCACTACGCAACCCTTAACACAATTTTCGGCCCTTAAATAGAACTGCGATAATTTATTAAAGTGATAACCGCTTTGATATTTGTATGTGCAACAAAAATGCTCAGAATGCTTTGTATTTGATTTAATGCACTAAATACTTAATTAATAGCAGAGAGACAGACAAAATGCAACCTAGAAAACATAAAAAAACTGAGTGTATATGTACTTGTGCCATCTTGATTATTTTGAGAAAAGTAATTAGGCTCGTCATGGAATCCTAGTGAGGAACCCTGCTCTAGACCCTTCGGGAAATTGGCTCTCAAACAAAAACAAAATTAAAAATGCCCTTTCTTTTGGGTATTAACTGGCTTAAATATCACTACAGTAGATTTCCTGCATTTCTTTAAGTATTTTATTGCTTTATTTATAATGCTCATCCCAGTGTTTAGCAGAAACTGATTTAACTAAAATATTGATAAAACTGTTTTTGTTTCAGGTTTGTGTTTTCTCCATTAATTTGTATCAGTAATGTAAGTAGGTCTGTTTTGTTTTTATCTCCATATTTTGTACATTTACAAGGATATTTTCACAGTCAACATTACTGATTATAGCGTAAAACTACTAGATTTAACTTATCATTACTAAGCAGGCCTAAGTGGAGGAAATTAATTCAACAATTGAATAATAACAAAAATGTTCTCTAATGTTACCTAGGACCCAATAAGTATAAGACTAAGAAAAGCTATGTAGCCAAGAGAGGCATCAATTTGGTTATTTCAACCATTTGAGTACCAGGAGTTTTGCTTAGTATGTGTGCGAGAAACTCCAGGCTCCGTACAATGTAGTAAGTAGTGCTAGAAAACCCAGGTCGATATTGACAGTTTTGCAGCTGGTCGGAAAAACCAATTTAACTATTATTTCTTTTATTAATAAAACTATATTCTAACTAAAAATAATACTTATAGTATAATAAAGATAAGAAGTTGTATTTTTAAATTAAAAATTTTTATTTTCCAAAATTTATTAGGGATATAACTTTTCAAGTTTAATTAACATTTAGTACAGTAAAAAATTAATCACACTGTTAGCTGACTTTTTTTTTCAAAACGGGACATAGTTTTGTGCATAGACACAAGAATAAAACTTCTATCATTAAAATTGGATGTTTTTCTCACAGTTTTCTAATTACTGCAATTTTACTTATTTTCATTTCCTGTACAATACCTTAATCAAAAGTAAAATATTCTTTATGATTAATGATTATATACTTATTTTAAATTATGCTTTTCTTAATATCACAAGATTAAAACAATACTTACATATATTTATTGGTTATTTTATATATTTAGGTTAAACAAATTACAACAAAAATACTTATGGAATGATAGAGAGTAGTTTGATGATGCCCCTATTTACATGTTTTACAAATAAATTAGTTTTTTCCTTCTGCCTGAGTCACAAATATAAAGCTAACAACAGTAAAACACCTTAGTAAACTAGATGGAAGTGTAAAAGTCACGAATAAACAAGATAACATAATGCAACAGCTGATTGAAAAAAGCTCATGATTTTGCTATAACCATATGAATTATTTCATGTTCTGTTTATTATTATAACAATTTATTTTGTTTAAATATTTGTCTTTCGCGATTACATTTACAACTAGTTTAACAGAGAATAGCCTCATAATTATTAATTTATTACACTTTTTGCCGCGTCCTCCTAGTCGGACATTGGCACTCAAAGGGTTAAAATGGCATCAGTGAGAGGTTTAGGTTGATAAGTGAAAATCGTGGGCATGAATATAATGAGCAAATAGTTTTTATCGCAATTGTAATTGCATCAATCGATTGTGATCTAATAAGTAGTCAATTTGTATACT
The DNA here is from genome assembly GCA_035578905.1 of Stictocephala bisonia. Lineage (NCBI taxonomy): Eukaryota > Metazoa > Arthropoda > Insecta > Hemiptera > Membracidae > Stictocephala > Stictocephala bisonia. The sequence continues at coordinate 651,919 of JAQJVL010000124.1, forward strand.
AAGTCATTAATTTTCAATAAAATATTATTAAATTAAGTTTTATGCTAAGCCTTTCATCAGCAATCGTTACGGCTAAATTTGGTCAATTGAAAAAATTTTAAGAAATAATTTAAATAAAATAATAAATAGTAGGCATATTCAATTGAAAAAATCTATAAAAAAGTAGTAGCCTATTTAATAAATTTAAGAATATTTTTAATGAAATGGCAAACAGAAAAAAATGTTTTATTTGTTGAACTAATTAGAAAAATAATCTTCAGAATTTTTATATGTTACTTATTAGTTCAAGGACCCTGTAAAATTACAAATATATTCTCATCTATCATTTGATATCGTAGATATGCGTATGTAATAAATATGTATCCAGAGACAATTTTTTCTCAGTATTTCCTTTGGAAGTCAAATGTCGGCATTCAGTTGGCTTCAAGTGTTCCTAATGGTAGTAACGCTAAGTAATTCTAAGCAGAAAGTATCATTCAAAGTGCACAGTGACTCGAGATCCATTAAGTCTGTGAGAACCTCCCCTCCCCTCCCCTGCCGCAGTTTTGATGTCATCTGCTGGGAGCGCTTTACATCTTTGCAAGTGAAGTAATCTGTCTTGCCCCGTGTGAGGGTTGCTTAAATAGTGCCTCTCTGTCTTAATGACTCCATATCATGTGTGCCCTTTTGTTTAAACAGCCTTGTGTCTCACAACGCCGTAAGAACATCACACATTATACTGAGGTTTAGTAATTCAGTCAGAAGAGGCAAGTGCTTCAATTTTATAAAATTACACGGATTTTGCAGTTGCTGTCAGGAAATTCAGTTTAATTAAATTTTTAGTTAAGTAAAGTAGGGAATTTTGCCTATAAACCTGTTACATTTGGAAATTAAGTCATGTAAATTTCCCCAATCTGGCAGTTATTATCACAGAGGAAATAACTTTGTGGTTGTACTCTTTTACAAGATGGAATAACCTCGCATTTAACTGTCTTTTGTATGAAGTTAGATATGAGTAATTTTATCAGTTTAATTTGCAGCTCAAATGACTTTACTCGAAACTTTTCACTACCTTTTAGCCTGTAAGGAATCTGGTTGAGTACCTAACTTACAAATTCTAACTTATAAATTTTATTTTTTCTTTTTATTAAGACCAAAATACATTTTCTTATACTATTCAGTTAAATGTTAGAGCTATTTTAAATTCTGTATTACTTCTTTTTGTTCACTTTAAAATTATTTTTATCAATCATGAAGCAAACTTTTATAAAACTACAACTATAAGCCAAATGACGCTTAATTAATATTACACTAATAATTAGGCCTACAAATGTTTTGCTGCCTTTAGCAACTGTGGAATTTATTATGTTTTTTTTATTATTATATTATTGCGTAGACTGATTTTTCTTACCCATAAATTCAGAAAGTAACCTGTACATATGTTAGATTGTCATAAAAAGTATGACAATCACTTTAAATCTTTAGAGAGAAACTTTCATTGTAGGGTGCATTATTTTGGTTACACTTGAGTATTTTATTCATATTTTTAATCAACTGTTTACATTGCTTCTTAATAAATAAATGTTTTTAGGAGGATATTTTAAGCATTTTATAAAGAGATATAAAAAATGGTCTGTGCGGCAGCTTAGTACCTAAAGTTACTTGTCGTGGAGTTTTAGCTTCAAATTGCCTGCAGAAACAGGTCTACAGCCCATGTAAAACGGGAGATTAAAGTTTAATGTATAAAATGTATAATCTATAAAAAGCAATTATGACTACTGAAAAGAGCAAATTTAACCCAATAAAACTTCATATAAATAAGACTGACCACATTAAAGGCATAAACAATTGAACATGTTTGTAAAAAAGTCTTCAAATAGTTTTTTTTTTATATATATAGTATTGATGAATAGCTAAACATATCACAGTCTGGTTGAATGAATTTAATTGTTGGTGGAGATCAAATTGACTTATTGTAGACTAATTTTAGTGACATCCAATGCAATGTTCGATATAGACTGATGTCTTAAAGTGTTGTATTTTTCAGACAATACATAGACAAGTTTCTGGCATGTTTAAACTTCAGGACATGGAGGAAATGTGATTTTAGTAATGAATGATAAATGTGAGAGGATGGCTTTTTGAGTTTCTTATCTATAAATATTATATATACTAATACATATTGTCAAAACCTTAGAATTATGTTTCTTGGGTTAAATAATCTCAACACTTAATATAACAAACATATGTCTCTTTTCTTTTTACATCTCTCTGTTTATTGCTACTTCCCCTCCTCACCCCCTAAAAATAAAAACTTAAAAGGGTTCTGGTAGGTTCTATATTTGAAATAAATTTTAAGCCATAGCCAATTTCCTTTCCAAAATAGTGGCCATTTAACATTTTAACCTTAAATATTAAAAAAGGAAACAAAAATGTTTAAATAAAGGTACAAGAATACTACTTTAAATTAAAAAGTTTAATCTTAAAACACTTAGTCGGGTTTATTGTTATAATTGAATTTGCTAATAAGTTTTGGCTTCAAATTTAATTGAAAAAGTGAAACTTACAGATAAAATACTAACCTAAAATTTGGTTGGATTTAGTAAACTAAGCATATTAAAGACTAAGTCTATGCTAGTACAAACCCATCTTTTGCATGAAACAAAATCTGCTGCCACGCTGAAAACAATCATGTGAAGAATAAAGTTTATACCGGATCATTATCAATTTGGTAACTCCTGTTTTCTAGGTAACTCCTTTGTTTGTTTCTCGGAAACAAAAGTGATTCAGCATAAATTCTGTCAACCACTTGTATCCAACATAAGCTGGGACAACTACAATATACAGTGAGTCCAAGGGAAGTGTATGTGGATTGTGGTGGGGAGAAGGAATGGGAGAGTGTACACGTGTAAAGGGAATTGAGGGGTCAAAGTGGTAAGTTGGAACTAAACAACGACAAAGCACTATCGCAAGTTGGGTCTGTCTCAGAGGAGGCGGGTTTTATATTGTTCTTTCAAGTGCATTGTGTACAAAGTATCTGAAACTCATTGAAGAGTTTTCTAGATTGTTCTTTTTGGTTTTACCTCAACCAATATTTTTGTCAATGTTTGTTTATTTTTAACCCTAGATCGTGAATGGATCGTGATCAATGTTATGCTCCCCACTTCTCCATGCTATTTTTGGCACTTTGCAAGTCTGTTTTGTAAAAATCATGAAAAATACTAAATATGCTTCAAATGTACATTTTAGAATATTGTTTTCCTTCTCTTCTCAAGAACTATCTGTAAATACATATATTAATATCAAAACTGACATGCCAATTTAGTAAATAATATTATTTACAAGAAAAAATTTAAAATATTGTACGGAAATTATAACTTTCAATCCTCCTCATGAGCACTTAAACATTTTTGTAAATAATTCCAAGATAGTCAAACTGTTTAGGATTTTGTACACTCTAATATATTCTTAAATTTTTAGGTAAACTACTAGGATTTTTTCATAAAAACACAAAAATGAAAAATATGTGGAAAGTTATGGTATGAACATTATAAGTAATCAAATAGTACAACAAAATTAAAAAAAAAAAAAAACAGCATTGCATAGGAGAGAAAACGTTGTTCAGGAATAATAATTTTGTACCCTAAAACATATTTTTTGTTTATTGTGGAAAATAAAAATGTTGCTACGGAAACAATAAGTTTCTGTAAAAAATTTGACAACACTCCAAAAATAAGGGTTATGTATGATTTTTTATAATTTTGTGCTACATGTACTTTATTAGTACAATCTATTAGCTACAAGAAAATGTAAAATGTATGAAAATATTCCAAAAAGTATGAAACTTACAACACCATAAGTCAGCGTTTGTAAATTGTGTAAACGGCACTGATAAATGTTGCACATTATAATCATAATAAAAAATGTAAAATAATTTTTAAGACTTGTAGGTGCTAAAATGTGATAGATGACATATTTCTGAATAGACGTATATAAGAATTGTTAAGAGTACAACTAATAATAAAGTTTGAACAACAACTTTTATCAACAGTACAAAATATGCCATTCCTTGTTTTGGAAAAACATGCAAACAAGGGTATACAACATTTTTTGTAAAATACCCAATGCAGCTAAGTCATTGCAGTTTGTTTTGTTTAATAGAGCATTTCATTCTCTGCATTTAGTACACCTTATTCTGTCTTCTGGTTATTCTTAAGTGATGAGACAAACATCGGCCATTTTTCCCACTCCTGACCTCCGCCAGCCGGGACTGAGTGAGAGTTTCATGTTGCAAGTTTTAATTTTATTTCCTACACTTATAAAGTTGCATACAAAATTATTTAAAAAATCTTAAATCTATAGAACAGAACATTCTGTGTCAATTGGTACCAACTTTGTTGTGCTTGATTGATGATAAACATATGTTTTGCTTTTAACGTAACAGCATATGATGTGCCGTACCTCACTTTTAGAAGGGAAATTGTGAACAGCATAAATTATGTCATTCCTCACGATCTAGGGTTAATGCATTTGTTTAAACAGTACATTGATATGACTATCTCGTCTTTACAGGAATGTTAGAATTAAAGTTCATACTACTCTTGCCGATATTTACTTTAATAAGCAATGCTTGCAGTACCTAAATATGTAAATGTGAAAATTGAATGCATTACTATAGCAGGAAGAAAAACAAATCAACAAGCTGAAAAACTTTTTGTAAATAACTCACTTAAAGATTTGTATCGCAAAAAAGACGAACTGACATTTAAGAGTTATGACATTCATATGCAATTTGTTGAGGAATATGGGAAAAAAACGATACTCTTGATGATGAAATTTATTTCACGTATAATGGAATCAAAATATAATAAGCTCTTAAAATAAGAAATTACAAAGATTAAAGAATGTTAATAATAATAATGATAATCTAACTAGTCACTTAGTTAATGATGAAAGTCACGTTTTTAATTAAAGGATATGTAATATGACTAATGTTCAATTTAGTAAATATGAAAATGGTGTATTGTGTTATGGATCCAAACATAATTTCATAACAAACAATCTGATATTTTATCCTCTGATATTGAATGTAGTGTATCTCAGTTAAAGATTGTAATAGAAACAAAATTATATATGAGGTAAATAAAATATGCAAAACCTTGAAGGTCCAAACTAATGATTTGAAACGTCTTATAGATCATAAAGTTTGTTTAGATGTAAAACAGAAATTACAGGATGATGATCTAGTTGCAGTTAAAGCGGATACGAGCAACGCAATTGTAATTCTTAAAAAAAGAAGATTATATTTGTAAAACCGATTTTATCAAAGAAAATAAATTCCAAGAACTAAAAGGTGAACCTACCAATAAATAAATATCAGGATGAGATCAACACAACTGTTAAGTCTTGTACTAAAGTTATTACAGATAATGTTCGTTTTAGAGCTGTCATGAATAATCCTAAGGCACCCACAATGAATGGTATTCCAAAATTTCACAAACTTAAACTTAATGTTAATAAGGCCTCTGGTAAATTTCAAATCTGCACCTACTTACAAAGTATCAAAGATATTGGTAATAAATATAGTGTTAAGGACCGTATTGACTTTGTCGATAAGTTTCTTTCACAAATAGGCTAACTAAATTAATTAACTAATACTTAGCTTTTCTTCGTGTGTTGATGAAGTTCCTTGTAGACTTGAAGTTCATGTTAAAAGATATGACAGTTCCCTGATTCGTGGATACCTAATCACGGTCACTTATGTCATTAATTTGATTAACAAATTAGTGAATTATTAATTAACAACATCATAAACGATCATCAGGTTCGTGGTCAGTCAGACCACCCGGGGTGAGGTAGAACTTGTCTTCACGGCTCCTGGAGGAAGAGTCTAGTATGTAGCATGGTCGTTTGTGTGTGTCTCTGTAAGGGAAAGAATTTTGGGTTGGAGACTCCAGTCTCGTTAAGCAGAAGTGGGGTTCTCATGAGTCACATCAGAGTACATGTGCTCTGGGTGTGGTCTGATAGGTGCTGTGACCTGTTGACTCCCCTTTGAATGGACTAGTTTGGGACGCAAAACTGAACAGGTCTCGACTTGTTCCAATCTCCACTGCGTTGTTTGAAATATTTTTTACTATGGTGTCTTGGATGACTGCCATTTAAATAATTTTGCTTATTTACTTCCTTATAATTGTTGGTTATTAATTTGCTATTACCGAATATAATTTGAATGCTCTGTATTTTTTCTAATCAAATGCGCCCATTTCCTCATTAAAATAGTCTTATTGAATTCAATTTATTTAACCGTTATTTAGGTGGACCTGATACAGACTAGGTTAGCCTCATTTGACATATGTAATCTGTGTACTAATATCTCAGTTGATGAAGTGATATACTTAGTTAAGAAAAAACTTATAGAACAACAATATGAAAGCATATATGTACATCAAATTGTAAAGTTGCTCAAAACTATCTTGAAACAAAATTACTTCTGTTTCAATAACAAAATTTACTTGCAAAACGATGGTTTAGCTATGGGTAGTTCACTGTCAGCTATTTTGTCAGAAGTTTATTTATAGCATCATGAAAACTCCATATTAGATCAATTAAACTGATGAACATGATATCATATTTTATTTACACCCACTTTTATTTAACGAGAAATCATGTAATGAATTAGATAATATGTTAAATGTACTTAATTGTCATCACCAGAAGCTTATATTTACCAGTGAATTTGAATCTATGAATTAAATCAACTTTCTGGATCTAAAGATAATTCGTGATTGTAACAAACTTTCATATTGAATTTTCAGGAAACCTACTCAAACCAGTTGTACAATAAATAACAGTTCTATCCATCCCCAATCACACAAAACAGCTAGCTTCAGAAGCATTTTGTGTAGGGCGTATTCAATACCATTAAGTAATGCAGATAGAAAATAGGAAATAAATGTAATACAATCAATAGCTATTGCAAATGGATACAAGGCACCTAGGAAACTTGAAAAATCTAATGTAGCAAAACATCTTCTGAATTGTACAACAGTTTGAACAAAATGTATGGAAATGTAGATATTCTAAAAGTTTGTAATAAGGGTAGGATTATAATTGCATGGGAAGAGTTATTTATTTTTAAAGAAAAATGTAAGGATTGAGATAAACTAATGAATGAACAGGTTAATTTTGATTGCGAAATAGTTTTTAATAACATATTTCCAGCGATCAAAAGAACAAGTAAAACAACCAATCTCAGACAGTCAGGCGGCCTTAGGGGCTCTGGACTCCTGGAAGGTCTCGTCTGGTCTAGTCTGGGAATGCGTGGAGACCCTCAGTATCCTGGGATCAAGAAACCAGGTCTTGCTGGAATGGATCCCAGGACATAGGGGACTAGAAGGCAACGAGCAGGCTGATGCCTTGGCTAGGGAGGGGGCTCTCAAGCCCTTCACTGGTCCTGAGCCGGCTTGCGGCGTTTCGATTGCAGCTGCCAAAGCAGCAATTAAAAACTGGGTCAGCGCCAGACATCTGGAAAGATGGCGGCGGTTCCCAGGGCAAAGACTCGGCAAGGTTCTTGTCAAGAAGCCCTCCCAGAAGTTGACAAAGTCACTTCTTGGATTAAACAAATCGCACGTTAGGCTGGTGGTGGGACTCATCACCGGCCACGGCAAATTCCGGAGGCATCTAAGAACAGTGGGACTCTTTGCGGAGGATCCCATCTGTCGCCTCTGTGGGGAGGACGAAGAGTCGGCGGAACACATTGTCCTGGAGTGTGAGGCTCTTGGTGCCAGAAGAAGAGCACTTTTTGAAGGCTCACCTCTGGGACAGTTGGAAATTACCAATCTAGTGAAGAAGCTCCTTGACTTGGTCAAGGGCAGCCAGCTTTACGACGATTAGGCACCGGGATTGGCACAAAAAGCCTTAGGCTTCGTTGCAAGGGTTGGATGGACCAACTATATATCCCCTTTTAAACTAAAACTAAACTAAAACAACCAATAGGAATTAGCCAATAATATGAACTCCTCTGGTCTGAGGAAGGTGAGCGTGGTTCACTGTAATCTATGACCACACTATTTGCGCATTTGTACTTGTATTGTAATATATTTGTGCATTTTGTGCTTATATTGTAATAAATTTGTGTTGTGTGACGTTCACTTGTACTTTATCTTGTCTATACATGAACAATGAATATCTTTTTTTTTTTTTTTTTTTTTTTTTGAGTTTACACTTTTTTGCCAGCATGGTGGTGATTGGTGACTTCGTGGCAAATGCATCAAATTAGGAGTGCAAATCCCAAGGTTCGAATCTCTTAACTGAGCTAATAGTTGGTACTTAATTCATTGAATAAAGTTCACACACAAGCCTGCAGGCCCATATGAAACTATGTTAAAAAAATGTATCTTGAAGCAAATCAACTTTCTTTATAATTTTTAGTTTTACATTATAAATTACATTATTGTTAACTAATCTTAATTATTTCAGTATGGATTAGTTCATTACCTCTGCATTTTATTTATTTATTTGTATTCTTTTTTTACATTTAAAATACAGCTAAAATAATATACAATCCTAATTTAGACCCTGTCCTAACAATAAATTAAGATTTATAAAATTGTAAAAAAAAACAAATAGTAACTATATAGTATGGTTTATGTGGAAGCGAGTAAGTCAAATTCAGACTAAAATGTACACAATCATGTGAACAGAAAAGCAAACTTAGTGTTTCACCTTAGAATAGACCAAAAGATGATTTTTCATCCGATCATGAAATGAAATATTAAATGTTATAAAAGTTTCACTGTTTTTTAAATGAATTAATTGTTTACATTTAGCCTAAATATGTATATTTTCATTCTAATTGTTAATTATCACACGTAAGGTTTTTTATTGTTATATTTAATTATTTCAAATATGTTGCTACTTTTAACTATATACAATTAGCTTTAATGGCATATTCTTAGAGAATAGTACATTAGGTCAATAAATAAAGTTTAAAAGTCTGTACATAACAAATTGAAAGGTCAATTATAAAGAAATTCCTTTTCCATGTAGTAAGGGTTATCTTGTAGCCAAAGATTTAGTTTTCTCTTTAATGTCCTGGGTGGCTCGTTCTTGAGGTCATCAGGTAGGTGGTTGAAGTAGACCGCCCCTTTGTATGAAGGCTTTCTTCCAAATAGGCTGAGGTGGTGTGATGGTTGTGTGAAGTCCTGAGCATGGCGAGTGTTGTGCTGATGTATGTCACTGTGCCTGAGCTGTCCTGTGTTGACTGCATGTAGAATTACTTCTTGTATGTAGAGCGATACTTCTATCAGGATCTTTAGCTTCTTGAATGCAACTCAGCAGCTTTCACCTGAGGGAAAATCAGCAAGGCATAAGATACAGTGTATTCGAGGGTTTGCTTCAAATATGTCAATGATTTGGTTAATGTTGTTTTATTTCACTTTTTTTTCTTTCATTTTTTATAAAAAATTTGAAATTTATTAGGGAGAAATTTTAGACGTAACTTGATATATAAACTTATCAATGTTTTTTAAGTAAATCCAAAATCAGTGCTTATTATAACATAATCCTACTGTAATGAAAATCATATTCTGGTTTCATAGTAGCAATAGGTTAGGTCAATAAAACGCTCCTTCATTAAATATTTTTAAACTCTTTACAAGCACACTCTGTTCTTGATTTATTTATCTAAGTATATTAACTTGTAAAAAGAAGTGTTAGTAGCCAAAATCGCCAATTGAGCTAAGTGAAGTTTGACATAGCCTAAAAGTAACTTTATGGGTTGAAATATTAAATTGATATATAGAAGTTATTAATTAAAACCCCGTGTAACATTGTGCCTTAATGCCTTACTTAATTAATTTCTTTATTATAAAATGAATTATTATTTAACAAAGTTCAGAACATATCAAGACGTGTAACTGTTGAAAGGCAAAGATGATATGTCCACTAGACATATAATAAAACCAGTTAATATTTTAAAATATAAAATGCTAACTACCATAAAGTATAATTGTTGCTCTTTAATTAGTATTAGATTCTCGGTTTTATAATTGGTTAACAGAAATATCTAGTAATAATCCCAAGAAAGTTGTGTGAGATATTCAGCAACAAAAGCGGCTCAAAGGGGTGCCCGTTACTGGATATTGAATTTCAATATTTGCCTGTTAATCCCACCACTGCTGCAGATTAACTACTCTCTTGCACGATCACGTTTAACCAACTCGATTAAATATTACCACTTTTAAATTACAGTGCAAACATGTTTTATCCAACCTTAACGCTCAAATTTTCTTTATCAAATAAGAGGTTAAGTGCTACTTTCTAAAGCATCATGTTTATTTGTTTTTTTTTTTTTTTTTTTTTCAATTGAGTATGGTACAAATTTTAATTGTTTTATGTTTTCTTTGATTCAATAACTGTCTGATAGTTATCACTTAATTATTCAGAAGTTTTAGCTGGAACTGGCTTATTTACGTTATTAATGTACATACTGGTCTAGTGATTTCCACAGTACTTTTTTTTACAAATTGTTTATTTTTGCTGCTCATAATAAGTAGTTTTACATTATATATGTAAAGAAACTACAATGTCATCACTATAAATAATTAATAGTTAAATATGAAATGCAAGTGATTGAATCGCTGAACAACATGTAGAATTTTTTTAAAGTCATGATTGCTTAACACATTGACTGCTGATGGTCCGCCGGCGTGCCATAGTTCTCTCCGGTAGGTAGCGCGTGGAGCGCCGGCTGACCATCGTGCAGCGCTCAGCTACTTAATTCAGTACATCGTTGTTTGTGGCCGTAGGCTATTCTAAACAACGCTGCGTGTTGCCTATATCCCGCCCGTCAGTTCGGCGCCCGCCGTTCGTGGATCAGACCTCCCTAGCGCATGGTACGCGGCGTTCACAGCCTATTGTGATTGTTTGAAATGCATTCATGTTGTTTATTCTTTGTTTTGTTAATCCAATATTAATCTAAATAGTACTCCAATTATCTTCAACCTCCATTCAACCTTACGGTGGGCGGCTCTATAATCGATAATAAACGCCAGCCTTGACGGGTCTAACATGGGGTACCTTTTCAAGCAGTTGGTTACATCACAGCCTTGAATAAACTTTTGGCATTAGTTTAATGAAGTGTTACTTTTTGCATCTTAAATATCATTTTGGTTATATCATGGCCGAAACTTACTTAGCTGTCCTGAACCCTTCAGTTAGAAATGTTGATGATAATTTTTGAGAAATTCATCAATTTTTTGACTTCTCTACACGCCATTTAAATTGGTCAGAACAGGAGGGAGTTGCATTGACAACAAAACAACGTTTCTAGTAATGTAAGAGGAGTAAACCATCAGAAAGATTGGAAGAGAAGATTGATTGCGTTGTATTGTTCTAATTAAAGTATTGTGATTATAAAATAAAAAGAAAAAACTTAGAACATCACTTTGAAAACTAATAAAATATTTTTTTTATAAGCGTTTAGATTTAAGAAAAATTAAAACAATCCATGGTAAAATGGAAAAGTAAGAGCTCCATTTTTATTTGTTTAAAATTGCTAATAAGAGCTCACCAATGAACATAAAGCATGCCTGAAGCATCAAGATTAACAAAGGATTAATAAGTTATTTGAAACTAGTAGACACCCGTGTACGCTTTGTGTGAAACCCCTTCACTCCCCCTCGTGCACGCTGCACTCGTGACTCGGCCTCGGTCCTTAACTTCTGACTACAAATATTGATAGGTAAACTGTATCATGTAAAATCATAATATTAAATTTATTTACGGTCGCTCACCCACAGTACTTGCGTTGCAACCTATTGTTTAGTTTAAATGGTCTATTTCAAATGTTTTAATTTCATTTGTTTTTGTTTAATAGCTGAATATTAATCATATAAATAGTGTAACTGCATCATGTTATCTTTCAACCTCCATTCAAACCATTGAGATCGGTGGGGCAGAGCTCTATAATCGGAGTAGAATAAAACTGCTTTCAGCCTTCCCTGGTCTAACATTGGGAAAGATCTAACCTTTTCAATGTAACAGAATTGTTTACAGTCCAACAGCTGTTAAATTGTATGGTTATCATTATTTACATTTGAACAGCTGTTAACTTTTGATTCGTTAAAATATCTTCTTGTGTTATTCTCATGGCCGAAAAACTTACTTTGAGGGCTTCCCGTACCCTTCAGGTTGAAAATGTTGATGAAATAAGATCTTGTTGCAGAACTACAAACAGAGGCCATTTTTTTGACTTCTCAAACCATTTAAATTGGTCAAGAATAGGGAGTAGTTGCATTGACAACAAACTACTTCACGTATAATATATAAGGATGTAAACCATCAAAATTGATTGGAAAAGATAGCCATTTGCTTTTTGGATTCAAGTATTGTGTCTAAAATTATTCTATAATTATAATAAATTAGTGTACAAAAATTGTATTTATGATAGTGGAAATTTTAAATGATCAATCGGCTTCGTAAAATGTTAAATTATGTTCAGATATGCCCATTTTTATAAATAATGGGTAATGAAGTTTAGCGTAATTCTTTAAGGTTCCACAAATATTTGCATTACTTCAGTGTAATATATTTTCATTTGAAAGGTACAAACTCAAATTACACACTCTTAGTAAATGAACTGTCTGACGTCTTCAGTGTAATTAACTTGGCCAAGACAAGTTACCCTCATTGTTCAGACTCAATTTAACCATGGACCTGCAGTTCAAAGCACACCCAAGATTAGCACTAGCGTGGAGATCTAGATCTGGAGTTAATATCTCATATCTGCCTTTGACTGAATAGTTTGCATCAGTGGTTTCATGATTAGTCCCTACAGATATTATTAATAAGGTGCTGTATTAGTTTCTATACACAGAGTGATTGGCACTTAAGCGTTTAAAATTTTACTGGGTTATTTTACATGGTATTTGGAATAAGACAGGATTTTAGAAATTGTTTTATTCAAGTTTCTCTTTAAAATAGTGATTTTTAAAGGGTTTTTTATAAAATTAAGGACTTGTGGCTAACAAAGTCAGTTTTTCCCATAATAATCAAAACAAAGTACTGTACTTGAAAGTGTGTTATATTCTTAATGAGCGTTAAATTTCCATCAGAATAAAGTGTTTTTCGTTAAGATTGATTGCCGTTTATGGTATAAGGTGCATGAAAGTGAATTTGTAAGTTTTACAAATTCACTTCTTACTTTAAGAGGACTTAACATTTTACTTAAAGAACGCCTTTAGTTGGCTGTCAAAAGTTAGAAGTGAATTTGTAAAACTTGCTAATTTTTTACTTTCATGCACCTTAAACCACATTAAAAGACAACCAATCTTAACGAAAAACAGTGTATTCTTATGGAAATTTAACGCTCTTTAAGAATATACCACACTTGAGTATTTTATTTAGAATATTATAAGAAAAATTTTCTGTTAGTCGCAAGTTACTAGTTTTGTAAGAAATGTCTACAACCACTGTTTTACTCCAAAATTGTTACAATTTTACAATAACCCAGTAAAATTTTAAACATTACGTGCTAATCATCCTGTATATGTTTATCTTAGTCCGTGCAAATAGTGTTCAGTGTATTCATAAATTAAATGAAACTAGTCCATTTGAGAGTGCTGATAACAGAAGTTTGTGTACTGTAGATTGATTCACACTTCGGGTATGTCATTTGAAAAATTAAGTGGGCACCTTCGCTAACTTTTCATTATGTTATATTCTCATTTATCACTGGTTCATGTCACTAGTATGGGGCTAAAAAACCTTTGAACATCTATTCAAGCTGGAAGCTGTGTGTGATCATATTATTTTCTGAAACTATATTCCTTTATATATAAATACTAGTCATTCTATGGATTTGAAGTCATGTAGAAAAGAATTTCTCTGTTTTAACAATAAATCATCACATATTTTTATCAAATAACAATTAAATGTTCTAAAAGCACTGTAAAGAACCTGCAGTAAAGTAGTGTTCATTTATAAAGTGTTGCCTGCCATTTTATTTTAATCTAAATCTTAAAGTTCCTAAAAAAACTAATGCATAACTTATATTATGAGAAATATCCAGAAACTCATACTGTAACGCTCTAATGAAATACCAAAATAGCTGTCAGATATAATGCAGGCTTTTGTTTAAAATGTGTAATAAATGTGTTTTTTTTTTTTTTTTTTTTTTTCGTCTTAAATATTGGTTTTACTGTAACCTTTAGCTTTCAGTAATTAAATATTTATTTCTATGTAAACTTTGCAATGTTGTTTTCAATTACAGTAGTTATATAATACATGTTTGAAATGAGGTTGGTACGGTATGAATAAGTGATCAGTTAATTCGGATGGATCGGTTGTTTGTAACTTGAATTAGTTTTTAATTAACATACTATGTGCTGGTAGAAATACAGTTAAAGTGAATGTTGAACTAAGTACAACACGTACAAATATTATTATGATCGATTTTGGTACACCACGAATATTTTTTTTTTAAATATATTTTTTTATTATTTGCGAAAAAAATACAATTTGTACAAGCAGTTTGTATTTATCTCTCTAGCTCAAGGCTATTTGAGAGAAAAACTATAGTATTTTCTTTACATTAGTGTTACAATTATATGTGACACATATTTTTATACATTTTATATTGTAGTACACTTTTTTATGAGAACTTCCTTAAATCAAAAGTAATATAACAATAAATCAGATAACAATAATTATAAAAAATTTAAATAAATAACATATTAAACAATGGGATAAATGTATAATTGGACTATATCAATAAAAAACTACAAAAATCAACAAAAAACAAAAACAACAAGAAACCAGTTTTAAATCCTAAAATTTACAAACACAATTATATTTAAAAAATGATTAAGTATGTGAAATAATTCAATAACAAATAAATCATACAAATATTTTTCTCACCTATCGTTCAAAGACACAAAAACAAAATCTCAAACTATACTCAGATTTACTGAAATTGGTCATTATAATATTTATACTTGTAATAAGTTTGTGTTGTGTGATGTTCACTTGTATTTTAAATTGAACTGCCACTAACCAAATGTTTTTTATATGTGTAATCAGTTTTGATTGGGAAAACTGTGGGTGGTTTTTAAAACATAATATTCTGGATCATTTCCAAGGTTGAAAAGATATCCATATTTTGTATAATCAAAGCATCGTTGTTTTAACAGTTAGGTCTTGTTACCAGCAGTTATTTTAAAGTTTATATACACAGTTGTAGTCCTGACTGTACTTTAAAAATTACATCTGAAACGCAAATTGTGTGTATTGTTTATTTAATTCATATTTTTGCTAAGCATTACTTATCTTGCCTTGTGAATTGTTTAATTTGCTATCATTCCTACTGTGCTATTGCCCTAGTGGCCTCTAGAACCTAGTCGCAACATTTTTCTGTAGACATTAAGGATAAAAACAAATTAATGTTTGGTCCAATAGCAGTTGCAATTTATCGAACTCGCTAGATAATTACAAATGTCAGTGAGAAACTAATTTCAGGCTAGATAAGAAAATTTAATGGGCATGTAAAGTGATAGTGAGCCAAGTTAAATGGTCGGTTGTTGCAACAAAGTTAATTGCCCTGTGGACGATTGTGTAGCTGGCCATTGACTGTTTGACAGGTTTCACACAACATTTACTCTCTCCGAACAATGCCTTGCCCTCGCCAGCACATGTAATTAAAAATGACTACTCATTATATCGTATTTGAAAAATATCAATCAATTCAATAATTATTTTATAACTACTGTAAAGTACGTGTTTATATGGTATTTAAATCCATTTAGTCAATTTATATCGGTGTTTTGGAAAAGAAACAAGAAATTAGCTCTGAATCTTTCATTGTTTGATATTAATACAGATATTGTCAAGATTTGGTTTAAATTGTTTATGGATGAGAACCAATAAGTAATTAGTCTTGTTACAAAGTGGGGCTACGTTTTTTCGCAAGTTGTTGATAAATTACAGTCCAGTAATCAATAACAGCCGAGACACCACGAGCTAATCTCTTTTATAATTTGTTGACTTTAATTACATTCTAATTGAGTAGATCGAAGTGATAAATACCTTCAAAATTCATTCTAAACTACTTAACCTAACTTAGTCCATTATTTAATGCGTGTTGCTTAAAAATTTAATTTTTTTTTCTTAAATTATTTTTTCTACAAAATGTCTAATGTGTAATACTTCTTGTAACAACAAATATAATTAGACAATTAATTGTCGATTAAAGGAAAATATATGCAAAACCATTAATTATTATAATAACTGATTAATTAGTTCTCTATCTTAAAGCTAGTACTCATAAGAAAAACTAAATTTATGGTGAGAGTCTGACGTTAACACTTATAGTAGCCTAATTAGTGAGCAAGTCATTTTAAGCTACTGAGTGGAGGGGTGTAAGGGACAAGAACCGTATTGTTGAATCATTGTTTTATATCAAATAAATTAGGTGTCTGCCAACGTTATTATTAACGAAAAAAGTTTGAACCTCTTCAGTCTTAATATTAAGTAAGTGTTTTGTAAATAGCACCAAAAAATAGATCCAATTTGATAGATCTCAATGGATGGCAAATTTAATTAAGTATATATTAAATAGTAATTACTAAATTACCCCGCAGTTAATTGCCTTAGTGTTCTCATTTGTGTTGGTGTGAATAGTTCTTAATGAGGTAGTTGCCACACGCAAAGTACTTGCTGTTAATTTGGTAATGACACACCGTCCCAGCTGTAAAATTATGTGAGGCCAACTAAATTCACTGTAACTCACGCTGAATGTTGATTGGTTCTCTTAGAAGGAAGCATTTTATTTTTTGTTAAAGTTTAGTCATTTCAAATCAAAATTCCTTTATTTCATGAACAAGTACAGAAATTTGTCAAAATATAATAAACATCATATGGTTCTGGTGTTTGCAGATTCCAGGAACTCTTCAATGGTGTACACAGGTCTCAAGCAGGAACTCTCGAAGCAGGTTCTTTAGTTTGTTTCCTGTCAGGTTACAGAGGTAGTGTGGAAGAAGGTTTTTAAATTTCCGGCCAATGTATGAGGGTTTTTTCTCATAGAGGGCTGTTCTGTGTTGAGGTAGGGTGAACCTGAGGCATGGCGTGTTGGATAATTATGGATATCCATGTGAGTCTGCAGGTGTAATTGATCTACGTGCAAGATAGCTTCATAGATGTAGAGTGCGGGTACTGTAAGTATGCCTAGGGTCCGGTAGGCATGTCGGCAGGTTTGCAGTGGCTCGAGATTTGCAAGGGTCCTAATTGCCTTTTTTTGGAGTGTCAGAATTCTCTTTAGGTTTCCTTGAGAGGTTCCCCAGACTGTAAGGCCATACCTAATGTGAGGCTCTACTAGTGCATAGTAGGCTATTTTTGCTGCTTCCAGAGTGCCAATCCATTTAATACGTTTAACAACGTAGATGCCTGTACTAATTTTTTTGCAGATTTCGTTTACGTGATCTGCCCATGTACAAATTCCCAAAACAATTAAATACAGATTCCCTCAAGGCTCCATTCATGGTGCTGTTTTATTTTTGTGCTATATTAAAGGATTGCCAAATACAATTTCAAATTTATACAGTAAATTATGTCTGTATGCAGATGACTCCAACCTTATCATATCCCACAAGTCATTAAAGGTAATAGAAAAATGTATGAAATCAAAATCTAATTTCAATATATAATTATTTAAACAAATAAAACCTGTTATTCGACCTAGATAAAACAACTTTATTTCATTTGCACATATAAGAAAAATACAATATTTAGCCAATGGTTGAAATTAAGAACAAACAAAAAAATCTACAATGTTTATTAAAGTTTGTTCTATTATATGTTACTATAAAATTAATAAAGTCAGCCAACTAAGTTTTTGGGTGTAATATATCATGCGTGCTTGGTCACATACATGATGGTCAAATTCAAAATATCCAAAAGAAAATATCCTCTGGACTTAACATATTAAAGTAAATTTATAAATATTGTCAACTGGTGATCTTAACAATTGTTTGTTACTCTGAGATTCACTCCCAAATTTCATTTGGGGCTGTTTTGTATGAAGCAACAAGTTTAAACCTGCAATGTATTTTGCGATTGCAAAAAAGTGCAATTAATATTATTCTTAATTTACTGAGGCAGGACTCAGTCAAACAAACATTTTCAGATTTTAAAATTCTAACTATTTGTGGGCTATATATCATGGAAACTGTCCATTCTAGCAGCAAGGCTAGCTAATGACAGTTTACCTTAATTAGGCACTCGCCACATTAATCAACTAGAAACCGTAATCAGTATTTAATTTATAATTTACTATGAAGAAACCAATAGTAGCAAGGTATTAGAATTTACATTAAATTACCTCCATATATTTTAGTCATTGACAATAATGACAATTTTAAAAGGAAACTAAAACATTACTTGGTTGACAAATGTTTGTATTTATATGACAAATTTGTCATACAACCATAAATGAATAAAGTATGATTTGAATTAGTTGGCTTGAAAAATTAAAAAGATTTAATTTTAAAAAGTTCAGCAGCTAAACTTCCACTGGTAAAATTTTAAGACAAGATTAATTATGTTTTTATTCACCCCATCTTTGTTAGTAAAAACGTTTCTGTGATACCAGTTTGTTTTCTCATTAAATAACAGATGGAAAACATCTCGTTTGGCAAATGAGTTATTTACCATCTTAATTTAAGGCGAGATTCAAGAGAATGCATGGTGTACAGCACTGTGGGAGAGTCAGAAATGAAATGGTGTGACATAAAAAGAGTGCCCTTTAAAAGAGGCCGTCTCCATTGAGACTGCTGCACTGATGAACACCTTCTCACATTTGGGTCACCTTCATTTACTTACTGCGCATAATACTGCTTTTAATCCACGTCTAATGTTTTCCTCACAGATTACCAATACCTGTGGAGCTTACTTGTACTTATTACTTGGAACAATTTAACAATAGCTTGCGGGGAGGTATAATAAATAGGGAATTTTGAATGTGTAAGTCAAAAGCTTGTAGTTAGTTGATATGAATATGTATCGACCTTTTTTCAACTGATAACTTAAACTGCAAAATATCAATAGGTTATATACAGATTAAATAAATATCTAATTGAATATTTAACTGAGAGGACTATATTTGTAGCTTTCGTGTTTGGTAGAGCTATGTCTATCTACTGGTCAAAACAGTCAACCACTCTCAAATGAAAAAGCTAACAGTTTGAATACATTGTTGACAATGCATACGAGCTATAGGGGAATGTTCCCTTGTTAGTATATATCTTCTTACAGGTGGGAACACTAGCGAGGCAAGACTATCTTAGAGTACAGTAACAGTCAGAGTGTTCATAATTTGAGGATTTTATGCAAGTATAAAAATTTATTGCAAGAATCGTTTAAAGTATTGTTATTTTGTCTGTGTGTGTTCTTTTGTTGTTGTTTACTTGGTACAAAATGTAACCTAATAAGGACGTAAATCTTTAATGTCAAATTGTATGTTGCATTTTAGAACACATAACTAAAATCATAGAAATAGAATAGATTAGTGAGGTAATATGTAAGTCCCTTTGTCAACAATTGATAAAGGTAAAAAAAATTGTCTGCTCAACATGATTTCATCTGTTGTGTCATTCTATTTTCTTGTTGACAAGCTGTCACGAACAGGTGACTGTCCCTGTCAGGGATGTGGTTGTAGGCTACATGGAATTCGTTCTTAACAATTACATGTTAAATATAACTCAAACATGTCACATGATGTACTGTAAAACTAGGTTATCCAAGAAGTGAATGTATTGGGAATTTCAAATATCTAACTGTTTTAAGCGATACCTTCTGTTCTTTGAAATTTGTTCTATATTTATGTATTATAAATAGATTAGAGAACTTTATTTCATCGATGTGATAAGAAAAGTGATGTACTACCAAAAACTGGTTAGGGTTAATTAGGATTAGATTTAATCTCCTTGTCTTATGTGCTTTTACGTTCACTGAACCTATGGAGGAAAGTGATTTCATTAGGACTTTCATCTTCTCAGTTGCGACCAACTTTTTTTTTTTCATTATTTAATTTTTTGGAAGAAGAGAATTTGCATGGTGCTAAATCTAATGTGGACAGGCAAGACTGTGATTTTAACTAAGTTAATATATTAATTCATATTCAAACTATGGGTTAACAGTTTGTAAGCCTTACTATATTTATTTTCTATGGTTTTCAATTGAAATGTTGTTGAGGCTTTTTAGGGTGCTTTAAATTAGTTGAATTGTACCGTATGTGCTTTTCTGCTTAAAGAGCCACTCAATGCCCAGTTGGCTATTTTCTTGTAAGAGTAATAACGGTTGGATGATACGGCACATTTTTCTACAGATGGGTAATGGTGTTTCAGACAAAGAGGCCCCACAGGAAATCTACTGGGGCACGTAGGCAACATAATTTTTCCTTGATGTATAGTTTTATTAAATAAAGAGAAGATATATCTTGGAGTTTAGATGGAAAACAGTTCTTGCTGAACTGGTTGGTTATAGACTAAACTACAAAGAATGATTGTGCCTAAATTAAGTTATTCGTAAAGAGTTCTGGAACTCTCCATAGCCTCTCTGTAGTAGAATTGTTTCTATACATTAGTAAATGCTCAAAATAAATTATCAGTACCCACACATTGTCATTTTGAACATGTGGTATAGTTGTTGGCCTAATGAGGTGTTAACAGACAGTGTTCAAGGGGGTTATCCTTGTTTTTTCATGGTCAGCAATGACACCAGCTACAGACAAGTGAACTACAAAATTCACTTTTGCTTTCATTTTATGTTTGCTGTTTGTCAGATGTTGATATAGAACGCTGAACTAGATAAAACCATATTTCAAACTACTGCCAAATAAACTTATAGATATAGACTTGATTGGGGACAATGCTTATCCATATTGCAGTTAGTTGTTATCAATTTTAAAAAAAATCACTTCAATTATACAAGCAATTGTAACATATATACAGGCATAATTTTTCAGTTATGAACAAAAATGTATTGTACTCCTTGGTTTTGAAATGGCTTATAATTCTCTTGTACATCTACAACATAAAATGTTTTTGTTAGATCTTATTGTTAAAGTGTCTGAATTATTCCATTGTAATCAAATATTAATTTTTACATCTTAGAAAAATAGGCAAGGAAATTATGTTGCTGTCACACAAACAATGCTGTGAGTCTCAGTGCTTTAATGAAAGAAGTGAAATACTATCTTCCTGGAGAGTTATAAAAGCAACTTCTGTCATTTTCTCCTCCCTCCCTCCTTCCTTTCTTTTGAGCCGTAATCAGCTCAAGCAATTTCATTACATTGTTGAATTGAATTGTTAATTTGTTTCCTTACGTATCGTAGATAGTAGGGATCTTCAAAATGAATTATTTTATTGCCAATAAACACATGGCAACAGGCAAAGTGAAATGATTATACTTGTGATAATAGCATGGAAATAATGTAGGCTCAACATGGAATATGTTTTTTCAATCTATGCAACTATAAAATTTTTTAAATACAATATAATAAGTTGATGAATAAAATTACCACATGTGAATTCAAAATGAAAATCATGAATAATTGATAGAAAAATATTATTAATGCAAGAGACCAATCTTTAAAAGAAAAGAGCGCCTATTTTTAAAAAATATATCTGCATATGACATATAAAAAATAAAATTCGATAAGGCAATATAGTTTTTAATATGATTTTAAAAACCTGCTCTGTGTGATCATTGAGGATTCAGATAGAGTTAACTTATCTGCACACTTGAATAACTATACTCTAATTGCCAATAATTTCAGTTTATTACCTTTTTCCATATTTTCACCATTTAACCATACAATATTTATTTACAAATTCCAGTAACATTTTCAGTTTATATTGAAGTAATGTGTTAGATCAAAAACTATTTTTCTAATATGATTCACACGCTGATTTGCAAATAAACCCCCGTGCAATTTTTAATAATTTTTATAATTGAGAAAAATTACAGTAGTATTACATTATAAAAAGATTTTCAATAATGTAATTATTTTATATCAGTCAATCGCTGTAATATAAAATACATCTTTCAAAAAACTGTTCTGTTTTGAACATTTTTTTTCTTTCATAACATAATAACCACTTAATGAAGAATGTACTAACAAGATTAACGACCAAATTTTCAGTAACGACTTTTTTCTCTAAAAAAGTAAAGTGGAAGGTAAATAAAGTTAATAAGGTGATTGTTCACGTAACGGAGTACCTCGTTGTAAGATTCAAGAAGGCGGGTTATACCGAGACATTAGCTGAGAGGACAAAGTCTCCACTGGGACTCACAGCATTCTCCTCCCAGGCTATTACTGTAATTTGCAGGGACGAAATACTTGGCCCTTGCGACTGAATTATTGAGTAGGTGAGAGAGAGATGGGAATGTTGTAGGAGTTATTGTCTCTCTGTGTGGTATCTTGCATCTGCATTTGTGGACAGAACATAGTCAAGGGTGTTTCAACCGGTTCATTGCTGAATTAACATATTGGGTTGTGTTCTGACCAAATATCCTACTGTTATAATGTGATCAATAGATATGGCGAGATGAAACATGTCGACTTTTGCTTCATGGTTTCCATTCTTTCTTGCTTATATACCATTGAGTAGAAAGTTTGAAGCATTAGGAGTGAAAACTTGGTGTCAAGTATAGTTGTTAACTTTTTTTTAAGTAGCGTTTTAAAAAAAGTGTGAGTATTTTGTTCGTAAAACTCTTACGCGTACAACCATTATTCTCATTTGGTTTGCCTCAAGAAATATCATTAAATGGATTAGACTAAAAGCATAAGATTTCTTTTAGTCAAGGGTGTTCAATCGAAAATTATTTTTGGAAATTTTTTGAATAAAATTGTTAGTACCCATTTAAGTAATAAATGTGTTTTTGGAAAAAATTCGAAAAACAATTTTTATGGAGATATGGCTGTCCAAAGTGACTAATTCGGACTTTTTTGTGCATATCTCATTAACAGTGATGTGATATAATTTATTAACATTTAGAGAATATAGTGGACAAAAGGTACTAATCAACTTATTTTATAGTAAATCTAAAAAAAAAATCATTTTTTGTTAAGTGTTACCAATTATTTTTCTATAAATGGTATTTGTTCAAATTTTGACTTGAAATTTTTACAGTCATCTTTAGTTAAAAAAGTAAATAAAAAAATATATATATATAATTTGTTGCTAGAGTTTACTATAAATGTGGGAGTTATGCCCATCTGTCAAAATTTGCAGGGCAGGGGCTATGAGGGGAAAGAGGGGAGGGGAATACATAGCTAGTTAGTTTGTGAGTCAGCATCTTTACTACTATTGCTGCAGTTACGATAAAATCTAGAACAAAATTCCTTAAAACGCTAAACTGGGCGCCAAGACGAACACCCTTAACATACAGTACTTTGATTCAACATACTGTATATATTTAAGATAGTTAAGGTGTCAATATGAAAGATGGCAGTAAGTTTTGATCTTTGGTTTGATTTTCAGTGTTATAATGTTATTTAAATATATTTAAATAGAATTAAAATTAGCTAGAAAACTAATTAATAGTAATCTGTTTGTTTTTAGATAGAGTTGTTTTCTAACTGAAGAGTTTAAAGGCAGTTTATTGCCTATATTTGAAGGTTAATTTCAAAATGCTGGTATCACACTTTGTTGATACCTGGAGGAATGTGTGCTGATGAGATAGTCATGATTTTTCTACCTGTAAGAAAGAAGAGTCAATGTCGTTTTCTATTTATTTATATAACAAACCAAAACGTTGCCTTTCCACAACATTTAACCTTGACATTAAAGGGTACAGACAGCTACAACACTTGTTAGCACGCCCCTTACAAGAAGAGGGGGAGGGAGATTGTGAGGAATTTTCATCTAAACTCTTGATGTATGACAGAGCCTCTTTTCATAAGGCGTTATATTGCCTTGTTCCACAGCCTCTTGATGTAGCTCACAAAGTTTCATTGTCTGGACTTCAAAGAATGTATTCTTCAGTTTCACCAAATTAATATCCCTCTTTAAAACTAATTATGCTGATAATATCTCAGATTTATTAATGCCGCCTTAAAACATAATATTGCTTTGTCATAGCGAATTCTTTTAGCTAACTCTGTGTATCTTACACATTTTATTGAACTTAACATGATTGTTTATTATTTTGGTTTATAATAAAATTGTATCAAATTACAAATCTTTAGGTACTGTTTTATTTTTATTTATTTTTTTTTTCCTAAACACAATTTTAAAAAAACTATTTATAAACTGTTGCTTTTTTAAAGCCAAGCAAATTCTATTTTTATTCCAACTTTTGTACCATTTATGCAACAGATTAAGCTCTCCATATTGGCCTATCCATAAATGTTTATTTGTCCTCGCTTGTGTTGAGGTAAACTTGTAAATTGGAAGGATGAAGATTCTCTAAATCACATCCATAATTTTTTGTTATTGTTCAGGCTAATAAAATTGCTTCCTTTCAATCCCCATTTTAATTCAACTTTATTTTTTCATACTAAAAATTTCTAAAAAGACATGCAATTTTTTTATTCTTTGCAAGAAGTGTACGGGCACACACAAACGCATATATTTTTATAACAAATATTTGTGTTGCCCATATCTTTCTTGCAAAGAATAAAAAAATTGGCTACCTTTTTGGAAATTTTAAATGTTAAGATTACAATGAATGTGCGTTTTACTTAAAACAATGAATTTACAACCAGGATGCTACTATTGATGTTTTAGTGAATGCCTATAAGAGCGTATCATGTTTATTGTAAGGTCATGCAATAAACCAATTGCCTTGAGCCCAAGCCCTGTGGGATGGGTTATTATGCACATGGAGATATAGTCGCAAATTCGTATATTGTTTTGAAGTCCAGGGAGTTAAGTTCTTATCAATTTTCTTATTTGACCATTAGCACCAACATTGTTCTAATTACAGAATACAACAATTTCTAAAACTTTAGTGTAAAGATACTTTTAAATTAATAAAATAATATTTTCCTTCTTATGTGTATGGCTTATAAGGACTTATTTTTTTCATTCAAACGGCCAGGTTGTTAAAATAGTTACACAGTTTATTGAAATACTTTATTTTTACGAGCTTTGGCCTACCCCCGTAAATTTGCACCGACCCATACATACAGTGGTATTGACCCACCTACCCACCCTTTTA